>QEOT01005170.1:5013-72897 GCA_003123785.1 Pterocarya stenoptera | reverse complement strand
AGGTGCTTCTTGAGGTGAAGAGACAACCTGTGCATCAACTTGATTTGAAGAATATGATGCAGCAGGATTACTTCCAAACTTAGTTTTGATAAATTTAAAGTTTGGTGGGAATCCTACTAATTTATAGCACTTATCCTTCATGTGTCCAACCTTACCATAATGGTGACAAATTAGGTCTGATTTTTCACTTTTCTTTGGAAGATTTTGTTAGGCTAAAAAGGCAGAAGACTCTGAGATGGGTGGAGCTGTATTTCTTGCCTGCCTTTGTCTTTCTTCTAGCAAAATCAGTGAAAAGGCCTTATCTAATGAAGGTAAGGGACTTAGTAAAATGATTTGCCCCCTCACAGAATCATAGCTATCATTTAAGCCCATAAAAAACTTAAAAACATAATCTCCTTGTTGGACTTCACCAACAGTTTTTAAGGCATCACAAGTGTACTTTCCACGAGAACAACAAGGGAGTGGTCTATAACTATGTAGTTCTTCCCAAATAGCATTAAGTCGTGTGAAGTATTCACTTACATAGAGGTGCCCTTGAACAATGCTACTGAGCTTGTGCTGGAGGTGATAAATTTGAGATTCATCAGGTTGAGCAAATCTTTCTTTGAGTTTGTCCCAAACCTACTTAGCTGAGGTCATGAAAAATACATTAGAAGCAATATCCTTTGAAACATAATTCAGGATCCAAGCCAATAAAATATTGTTGCATCTCAGCCACGACACATATGAGGGATATGACAACTCAAGAGTATTAATGGTGCCATCCAGGAAGCCTAGCTTGTTTTTGATTGAAATGGAGAGTAGAAATTATCTGCTCGAAAATATATAATTCGAACCAGTTAATGGGGATGACACAATGACAGTGTTGGCATTGTCACTGTGATGTAGGAAGAATGGATTGCTTGGGTCCTTAGCAATGGAAATAGGAGAAGAGGAAGAGGAGGATGTCATGGCTTAAAAGATGAAATTTGTTTGCAGATTTAAGCAAACACAGTAGGACAAATAGCCTTCTTTGATACCATGTTAAAAGTAAAACAAGAACTTGAAATGAAATTTCAATATAGAGAAAAACTGATTCTCATATTCTTCAGTTAAGTTGATACAATGTTCTGCTACATATATATATACATTACAGAAGAAAACTGAAAGGACCAAAAGGAAGAGTCCTAAATTTAACTTTTTATTTTCTACTGCTATACAAGAAATCTACTGCAGTCTGTTTCTTTGACATTGTTTTTCATCACTTTATTTGCTTTTGTGTGTAGTCAGTGCAGCCTTTAAGGTTGATCTGCCTCCCCATGGTTTCCTTTTGTTGCTTTGCTTTTCTGTGCCAATGCTTTATATTTTTCAGCTACTGCATTGTGCTTTTCATCAACTTGCTTGTTGCATGGTGTTTTCTGCATGCTGTGGTGTACTTGTGCAGTGTCTTCATGCTTCTTTTTCTTGTATTCATCCTCTGTTTTGTGGGAACCTCTCTAGCTAGTAAAAGCTGGCCATGGCCATGCAAGACAATACGTAGTAGTTCATGTAGAGTTTGTACACAAAAAGAACTTAGATGAATAGCCTAATTTATAAGCATTAATATAAGTAGATTATAATTAAGAGAAACCACAAAATACGCTTTCAAAGTTTTAACATTTAATATCGGACTTATAATAGTTCAACTGATCATATGTCTCCCTTTATAGAGTAACAAAGGAAAGGCTAAAGTCGATGCGAGTTTTAATTGTGAAATTACTACTAGTTCCAAAATCTTAAGTTAATAGAAAAAGATAAATTTAATTATTTATAATATTATTTCTTTCCCAATGAAGATTCTCTCTTAATTTGTAGAAATAGAAAAGAGAAGGAAGTCGCGAATTATATAATTAATCATAATAAGTGACATGCACGTGCTATTGAATGATACAATGTGCTAGAGATTAGAGGAATATACATCCTAATTAGATACATTTATTAAGAGATTGTAAATATCATATGACAAACTAAAAACAAAAGTCTCAATAAATCTCATTAAGCAAGCAATTGTAGTGAAAGAATGTACATTAGTTTATGCGTAGACAGTAAATAGAGTTCATAGTTATAATATGTTAGTCAAGTGATTAAATTCTATTAATTGTTTTATAGAATCTATAGTAGTTAGTGGATAGGTCTTAATAGTTTCATTTACTAGTTATAGAATTTTCATTAAATTTAATAAATTGTTGTAATTTAATTTATTTTTAATTATTCAAGTTTATTAAAAAAAAAACAAGCTTGATCAGCTCATTCTTGGTAATTTTAAAGATTTTGCAGGTACAAAATAGCAAGTATGTAATAGCTAACAAAAAACAAAGAACTTGAGATAGATCAGGAAAAACTACTAAACTCATAATTAAAGATTGACACCCTTTTGTGTACGAAGATCATAAATTAATTACCTCCTTCTGTGCAATCTGGCCAAACACACTGTGAATGCCACATCGAGTTGGTCTTTTAAGTTATTCAGGTATCAAAAATATGAATCTCTCCAATTACGATTAAAAGCCAAAGGACCACAAACCCCCCAAAATCCTGTAATGAAGCCAAACATCACAGTAATATGAAACCATGGAATTGTACGTCCATCTTTCTCATTCTGGATGTCCTTGTCTTTGTTGCCATTAGTAATATGCAGGTCACAACGAGGAAGTGGGGTGCCACAAAGTCTAAGATTCCCCTCATATATAGAGGTATCAAAACCTTGGAGTTGAGTGCCCGAGGGTATTTGCCCATGGAGATTATTGTTAGCTACACTAAATGTAGCCAAGAAATGCAGCCAAGCAAGTGATGCTGGTATTTCACTAGATAACTGATTTGCTGAGAGGTCTAGCTCTTCCAAGTCTGTAAGTTCTGATATTTGGTCTGGAATGTTCCCTGTGAAGCTGTTATGATCAAGATCTAGTGCATGAAGCAACTTCAAATGTCCAATTTCAATGGGGATACTGCCACTAAGACTATTATTCTTAAAATATAACCGTGGGTACCAGTAGGAGAGGGAGTTGTACTGGCCAATGACCTTATTATTTTGTAAGTAATAAATCGGTAAAAGCAAACAATCATTGTCTCGTTGATAAGCCTGTGCTGATACTAATGAGGGCAATGCACAAAGTTCCTTAGGGAATTCACTTGATATGAGGTTGTGACCCAATTGTAAAGCCTTGAGCCTCGGAAGGGTCGACAACCAACCTGGAATTGAACCTGTGATATGATTACCATTTAGTGCCAGAATTTCTAGCTTCTTGAGCATAGATAGCCACATAGGCAATTGACCGGTCAGTTGGCATGCACCAATATCCAAAAGTCGAAGATTTTCAAAACCAACTATGTCATCATCATTTGGCAATCTCTCATGTAGAAAATTGCTTCCAATTAGGACAACTTCAAGACTCTTGCAACACATCAGAATTTTGATTGCCGCCGTGATGTTGGTTAGATTGTTGTAACTAAGTGAAAAAAAAAAAAAAAAAAATATTTCAATTGAGCAATCTCTGATGGGATTTGCCCCTCTAGTTGGTTTCGGGAAAGTCAAATTGCTCTAAGGGACTTGCAGGATTGAAAGCTTACTGGAAAGCTACCAGTGAAGCCATTAAATCCGAAGTCAAGAATAGTAAGCTGTTGAAGACCGGAGAAATTAAAGTTGGAGATATTTCCTTCAAACAAATTAATTCGTAAATTCAATTCGATGAGATTTGTGCAATTCATCAATGATGAGGGTAAAGAACTTGTAAAGGAGTTTGCATGAAGAAGCATGTGCTTTAATTTGGAAAGCCTCCCAATATTTGGAGGTAACTTGCCTCTCAATCGATTTGCATATAGCTCAAGGAGGGTGAGTTTGGTTAGGTTCGAAATGTCATCGCTAATGGGTTCGGAAAGATTATTGGATGGTAAAGAGATTTCTTCTAATGCTGACACACTATATCGATCATTTGGAAGTAACCCAAAGAGAGAGTTAAAGCCTGCTCGGAAAATCTCTAGTTTGGAACATGCTCCTAGTCCCAAAGGAATTTGGCCAGTATGATTATTGAAAGAGAAATCAAGGAGCCTAACAAAACAGGAATTGATGCAAAGATGAGAAGGAATGGGGCCGTGGAAACTATTGTTGCTGACATTAAGCTCGATCAAGTTCCAAGCTCGTTCGAGGAATGATGATTGGATTGTACCATGGAAGTGATTGCTAAACATGTCAATTATTTGAGTAGATGGTGGCCAACCATGATGAGTAGATGAGCCATTAGATGAAAATAGCAAAGATACATCTCCACCTAAATAGTTGTAGCTTAAATCAAGAATCATGAGTTGATTCAAGGATGAAAAGAATTAGGGAGAGAACCTGAAAGTGAATTGTGGGAAAGATTTAGTTGAGAGAGATGCATAAGGTTTCCAAGAAAATTAGGAGATACACTTCCTGTTAGGCCTTTAGAAGGCAACCAAACATGGGTGACCTGACCGTTGTGATCACAAGAAATACCTTCCTAGTGGCAGCAATCGTTTGAAGACCAATTTAAAGGAGGAGAGAACGTACTGGCCTTTAAGGACATGAGAGAGTTGAGATCTGCTTGGTTGCATGCATTATTTGCAATGAGAATCACAAGGAGAAGCAAAATGAAAGGGAGATCATGAGGAGTAAAGCAGAGCATCTTTTTTGTTTGATTACTATTCAAAAAGAGGAAAGATATCGACTAAACTGAAGCACACAATGAAATCAGTTTGATTCTGCTATTTATAGAAATCTAATCATATTCTTTCCTTCATCATATTATACCCATTTTGATAAGTGGTAAGGATATGTGGTATATAAGAACTCATATTGTTTAGGAAGAAGAAGTTATTGCTCATTATAATATGTTCCAATCAGGCTCCGTATTATATGCTAATTCTTTTGAAGTACACGCTATGTAATTTAGGTCTTTCATTAGGGCTTTATAGGTACTTGAGTCATGCCATTCACGTAAGACTGGCCCGACGAGGATGTTAGGAATATAAGGAGAGATATTGTGATACCATATTCTGATAAGTGATAACACTATAGGTGTTCATGTATGGAATCCCAAATTGCTTGAGAATGGGAAATTCTTAATCTCTATAATATTCCATAGGAGCTCGTTACAATTTTAACAAATATTGGCTCAACTCATTTAATTATTTATTTATTTATTTATTTTCTTATTCAAAAGGTAGACATTTTTATTGACTTTAGTCTCATTTGGGTGGGAGCAAGACCATTGTACAAAGCTAAGACGAGAACAAATTATGCTTTCCACTTCATACACGACAAAATTAGGAAATCCCTTCCTTAATTCCCAGTTTTTAAGAGCCCTTAAACACTTTCCCAAGAAAATTACCAACTATCTGATCAGTCAATTCGTCCATGGATGGAGTTCAATATCCGACACAAAACGTATATCGTTTTCTATTGTTGGCATTAGTATAATCATGTTGCAGAGGTAACTCTGATAAGATTCACTCGCATTATACGTATGGTACTTAGTTTATTTTGCCGAATTATGAGCTGAAGGAATTAATAAATATATATAGGGACGGAAAATGAGAGGTCTAACTACTTGAATGCATTTGGACCAAAATTACATTTAACTACAAAAAAGTCTAGAGAGAGAAAATATATGATAAAATGAAGGTCATACACTCATAAATCGCGTCAACATTAGTTGGGGTCAAGATCCATGATGAATTCCCCCCTCCGCGCTAGGGCAGAGTGGTGCAGGCATGAGCGTATCAGACCGACCTATTACTTGATTCTATGGCGATTTAATTGGCTTCTTTCTTGTTAGTGGAAGACAAAGCTGATTGTATCAAAATTGACCGAGAAGAATGTTTCGACAAAGAGGAAATACATCTTATTGGAGAGAAGTTAATAATGCTGAAGCGATCATCCTTAATTCTCTCAAATGGAATGGTGGGGAACATTTTTCAAAAGATTGACTTTTTCGAATGACCCGAATCCTCCTCTTAGTATCGTTTGGATTGAGCAAATTTTTTAAATTCTTACACAAAATATAATAAATAATTTAATTTTTTAAAATTTTAAAATAATAATAATATTAAAAAATAATATTCTAATAATATTTTATTAAACATTTAATTTTTACCTAAAATCATCTTATCTCATCTAATTACCCAAACCGCTTCTTATTAATTACGGTTCAGAATCAAAGAAATAGCTAGACGTAAAACGGGTGGTCTTTCAAGTCAATTTTTCCAACAATAATAAATAGTGTGATCCAGTTTACGTGTCTTTAAAAAATTTAAATATGATTTTATTTGCGTGATTTCTAGGTCTCCTAGACACTATCAATTATCATTAATTAAAGGGAAATTACATTTTTCATTCATAAGCTATCATATTTTTTAAATGAGAGGTGTTAGGAGCCAGACGGGTGCCTTTCACTATTTTACACCCACCGCTAATAGTAAGACACGTAGGGATTCTAACAAAATTAACAATACAATTGCATGCAGTAAATCTTCTTTGATTTTATCTCCCCCCTCCCCAGACCCTATCTCTATTCTCCTCTCTCTCTCTCTCTCTCTCCTCCTCCCACCCCACAGTCGCTCCCTTTCTCCCAAGCGTCAACCACACGATCACAATCATTGCTATCAACCACAAAAATAAGCCTATGAGTGTTTTGGAAATAATCTCTCCACAAAGGTCAAATCTTGTCTTGGCCACCAACATCCCAAATAGTGAAGCTAATGTTCTCATATTCCAATGTCTCCTGAAGCCAATGGTGGTCACAATCTCTCCAAGCTTGAGTTTGTACAAGATGGTGATCTTACTAGCAACATCAAGACCCACCGTAAGAATTTAAGTCTCCTTCTTGGCAAAAAGACAACTGAAAAGCCAATGAAAGACAACCCCATTTTTTTTCTCAGATGGTGAATACAAAGGAAGTCAAGTTGGGCAGATCTGGGAGAGCCACGGAGATGGGAAATGAATCGACAGATACAAAGTTATAACAAGAGCAAATATTATCTACTTCACCTCCATAGTTCTGAGTTTCGGATCAATCACCATTTAAGAAAATCACGAACGCTGACCCCACTTACATGTCACACTTCCCATTCATCGATGATAGGCATGGATCCATGATATAGATCTACTTTGGCACCATTCCAGGGTTCAGACCTAACCTCTATGTCCTGAGAACGACTAGGAGAGAGCTTGAAGAGAGAGAGAGAGAGAGAGAGAGAGCTTGAGAGGGATTGATGGGGAAGAAAGAGCTTGAGAACAACAACTTGTAACATTGGTCAAATGAGTTTTATCAGGTTTATTTGTGTCTACAGTTAGGATATTAAAAAGCAAACGTGGCTTCATATCATTGGAGGGTGTAAAACAAAACAAAAACACCAATCCGATTTGAAGCTTTTCTATTTTTAAATTATAAACCAAATGATCAAACGCTCAATTTGCATGCACCCTATTAAGACTTCACTATAGATTGTTTGAGATTAAGGTACCGTTTGGATAGTGAGTTAAGATTAAGGTTGAAAGTCACATAAAATATTGTTAGAATATTATTTTTTAATATTATTACTTTTTGATATTTGAAAAAGTTGAATTGTTTATTATATTTTGTGGAAATTTAAGAAAATTGTAATAATTAGAGCAGATAAGATGAAACACTTCTTATATCTAAACGGGACCTAAATATCAATTGAGCTAAAGTTTATAAGGCCTTTTGAAAAGGTCTCGATCTTTCTAATACAACTATTTCTATAACTATATTTTAAAATGAGTATATTTATGTAAAGTGATGTTATTTTATAAAAATGTTCATCATTTAAAACATAATTATAAAAAAAGTTGTAAAAATGATTATATATCTATTATTTTCTTTCTAATAATATGTTGAAAAAAACAATACTATCATTACAAGAAACCCAGCCTTTCCCAACACCAAAAAACGCTATGTATATTTTTTCCCAGCGATTTATATTGTGCTGCACGTTCATCACAATTGTCTACTCAATTATAAGTTTGTCCAGCGAACTCCAAAAATTGTTGAAAAAAGTGATTATTTGCAGTGATTTTTTTCGCTGCTAATACTGTGAAAATACGCTGCAACTAACATTTGGAGTTCCGCATTAAATCGCTGAGAAAATGTATTTGCAGCATTTTACACTGCCGATAATACACAAAATATCGCCACAAATAGCTTCTTATTATTCCCAGTGATTTCAAAAGCCGTCATTTTTAACATTTTCCCAACGGTTACAATCGCCGTAAATGATTATTCGCCGCAAATTTAGTTCGCTACGACTAATTCAAGCCCTTTATTGATGCTTTTGCGGCGAACTATATTCGTTGTAAAAGAATCTAGAAGCGATTATTTGTTCGCCGCAAAAAAGATTTTGGCATACTATTTTTTTCATGTCCAACTATATTCGCTGCAAAAAAAAAAAAAAAAAATATTCACAATCCAACACTTATTCTCAGCAAACTAAAAATCGCCGCAAATGGCCTATTATTCCTGCTACTAGGCCAGTATGCAAAATGCATCATTTTTTTGGGTACCTAATTTCCTACTCCAACTCACTTACAATATTACCAAATACTACTATACATCGTATGATAAACCAAATAATACTTTAATCCAATACTTGTAACCATAATAGCATATATATATATATAAATTCAATCATCCATCCAATACAATAGTACATTAGCCCCTTTAAGGTTACTATACACTGGCATATGGTGCATTAATGGAAGGCAATTAAGTACTACAAATCGGAGTAGCTAATGTCTCTTACAAGCATAAAGTAGAAACATCCACAACTAGTGCTAGGGAATAGTATTTTCAATCTCATACTGTACCGGCCGGTACGACCGGTATTTTCTATACCGACTACCGATCCGGTACAGGTACATCATGTGTTTCGTACCGGTCGAAATACCGGCCGATATTTCGGCTCTAAATATTTTTTTTTCATTTTTTCAAACTACAAGCTCATTTTTTAACCCCCAATTCAGATTAGGCTATTTATAATTTAAATATTTATGTATTTATGTATAATTTATTCATATATAGACTATTATTTTGAAATATAATTTTTCTATATACATTTATATATATAATTTATTCATATATCGACTATCCCAAAACGGTACACGAAACGATACCAGTACTGAAATATTGCATTCCAGTGCCTTCACCGGTACGGCATCCGGTACAGTATTCAAAACATTGCTAGGGAACCCAGTTAATATTGCCATGAAACATTGGTGGGTGGAACATCCGCAACTTCATTGCAACCATGCACACAACGTGCAAGTGGATAACCTGGTGCTTGAGTGGCAAAGATCCAGCTGGCCAGAACAGGGTTATCAAGTATACACTGCCTTCTACGTTCACTAGGCAAAAGAAAAATTCAAGTTGGAAATCTCCAAAGTGACAATTTTTCATAACATAAGTTGCACAGAACAATAGCAGAAATTTTAATCATCCATATTATTTAAAACCTTTTTTTTACATTAATCTTCCAGAATCTCAGCCCATACCAAACTTGTGATATAATATAACAAGCAAGCCAGATGCTACTTCAATGTTTTTTCACCTGTCGCTACTTATATGTATTTTGCACTAACATATAATAACACCAACCTACATTTGCTGATGTTGGAGAGAAGAAATTAATGCAAATATCAGTACTCTAATAGGATTAATAATTAGCACTTATAATGTAATTGAATTGGCTTATAAAATTTAGAGATGTTTACAGATACCAAGTTATATTCTCTCATCTTTATACAAAAGAAACTTGCATGCTTATTATTAATTCGCATGTATAGAGCATCTCTAATTATGATAAAAAAAAATTTGGGAAGGAACATTCGAAGATGATTTATTCATAATGTCACTAATGAATTCTGTGGATCATTTATTAAGAACTTAGTGAATTTTGTACAGATCATCACAGGGCAACCAGTTCTTGGAATACTATCTGAAAACACTATAACATACACTATCTGCTAAATCATTTTCTTTTTCAGGCAAGAGTCAATGTAACTGATGAGCATTTCCCAAAAATATGCACTAAAACAAGGGACATGAAAGGTCATACTTCAACCAATTGGAATCTGTGCTAGCATTGTAAGAGGGATATGCCAATTTCCTTTTGTTGACCACCCACAAAGATTTCCATAAGCAGGGAAGTCATTGATTGTCCACAATAAGGCAGCATGTAACATGAACATTTCCTTAGTGGAAGAATCATATGTAGGTACCCCATGTTCCGAAAGTTCAAGCAACTCATCAATTAACGACTGCAAATAAACATGAATGTCATTCCCTAGTGATTTTGGGCCAGGGATAATGAGGGATGTTATGAAGAACTGGTCTTTCATGCATAACCACGGCGGCAAGTTATACGGGACAAAAATCACTGGCCAAATGCTATAAGGTTTAGCCAGATTGTTGAAGGGATTGAAGTCATCGCTTGCCAAACCGAGCCAACAATGGGCTTCATCAAATGTCTTCCAGGACTCAGAGTCAGCAGGATGTCTTATACTAGTCTCATCGGGTACCTGCTGCTCCTTATGCCATCTCAATCTCATATCACCTGCTATCTTGCCTGTCACAAAGAAACGTTGCAATCTTGGCTTCAAATGAAAATGCCGAAGCACTTTTTTGAGGGATCTCTTGTGATCCGTGTGTATTTGGCATCCACCGCAAAGCCTTATATATAGGGCACTCATTAAGATTAGCATTTGCCTTCCAGAATAAGATGCAGTCGTTGGGGCATGCATGAATTTTGTGGTACTTAAAACCCAAACCTCGCTCCAATGACCTTACCTCATCATATGAACTAGGCAATTTAGCATCAGGACAGGCAGACCGCAAAAGGCTTATGAGCATATCAAAAGACTTGATTGACCACCCACCGAGTGTTTTAATATGTAACAACTTCACAACAAATGAGAGCTTTGAGAATTTAGTCCAACCATCGAAAAGAGGCCGTTGGGCATCCTCTAATAGTTGGTCACAAGTTGAGTTTGGGGAGGGCTGTGGTATTGATGGCTGAGTTGGCGATGTAGTGTTGTCTTCAGGAGCATCTCCAAATATGTCTGCCCATATGTCATCTAACATACGGTCCATATCATCAATATACTCGTCTTCAGCTCCAACCTTGGGATCGGTGTTATCGTCAATGATGGGGAGTGTTTCCTCCTCCCCATGAATATCCACTAGATATAATTTGGATTGATCCCTTTTATGAACAAGTGAGTCTCCACCTCAAATATAGGCAAGAAGAGGTTATTACAACATATACGACATGGCCACCAAATTCGATCACTTCCCATGAAATGGTTTTGTGCCATTGTGAGGAAATTGGCATATGCAGGTGATACAAGTCTATCACTCAAATTCATCTAGCTTATGTCCATCTAATAAAAAGAAGAATCGTCAAATTCTTTCTACGACTTGATGAACAATGAAATGACATGTTTTTACAATGTTCTAGTTACATATGGGATACCGCTTGGATTGAAACATGTGAATTGTTTAGGATCATTTTAAAGTCATATTTAAGAGAACTCGCCGGGTTGGGTTGGGTTTGAAAACTTCTCTACAGAGGGATAAGAAAGTGTAAAGAGGGATTTATGAGGTGGGAAAAAACAAAGCTGGATTTAGCACAAGGAAGTGATCATGCATGTGGATTTTAGACTTGCTTAATATATATTATTATTAATTTATGATCTGTGGTGCTAGACATCCTAATTTTCACAACAATCTTGTATCCTAACATGATCATCATGAACTAGTACATATGCATCAAACTCTGCATGACATATGATTTGATAGATACATAAATATAACCTGCAAGATTATTATGCATAACCATTCAAGATAACCAAATCTAACTCCAACATGTTGTTAGCTACAAGTCCTTGCGATGTAAATTAGATCAAATTGGGAGATGAAGAGACAAAAACATGACAATTCATTAAAAAACAAAGTAAGGTTATCCCAAAAAATATTATGCCTAAAGTACTAGTGCATGGTAGTTAAAGCTCCATCTTGCAAGAATCTAGTTTCCCATCATATCTCAAAAGAAACATAACAGATAAAGGGAAAGAAAGATTAAAAAAAAAACCCACAATTCCCTTCGGCTCAACTACAACCAAGTATGATCCCATGCCAAACCACCCACCAGTCCCACTTCTCCTCCACTTGTCTTGCCACTTTTATCAAAGACAATTATAGGCGTTGACGAAACAAAAAAAAAAAAGGCACCCCAAGCACTGAGATTTATTCACAAACTTTAAAGAAAAGGTTATAAACTACAGGAAAATTCTTGTCATTGAAGTACTCAAAACACTAATCCTATCCTTGAATAAGGAAAAAAGAGTTATACGGGAACCGTGGTTAATCAAACATAGATGTGACTTTCGTGCTAGAAAAGTTTTCTGCATTTGATTAAACTCACCTGCATGGTCCATAGGAATCATAGAGAACAAATTTATTGCATACAATGAAGAATATCTATAAATTCATGAAGTGACTGATTTCTGTTATAGAATTTTTGTTCTCTTATTCATTAGTGACTTGCTGATAAATAATCATATTTTGAGCAAAATATATGTGTTTGTGTCAATTAAACAATGAAGGATATCAAGACTTTGAAACCATGCATGCAACTTCATAAGAAATCTCTATGTAGAACCTTTTTAAAAAACCAAAAAAATAACACAGACATCAACTCAAAACTTAATTAATGGTTGTGACAAGAACATGCAAAGCTGCTGAGCCCAGAAAAGTTGTTAAAAAGATGATAGAGCTCTTGCTCGAAATATTAAATTTAAACAAGATAGAAATCGTATCAATTGATAAAATCTCAAATCAAGAGTTCACTGAGGTGAATCAAGTGGTTCTGCTGTAGAACCTTGCTTAATTAATATTTGTCTGTGTATTTATGATGATTGTCCTAGGTGTAAATTAGGGCTGCAACCCGAGCAACCCGCCTAAGATTTTAGCCCGATCTGACCCGACCCGCATTTTTAAGCAGATCATATGGACCCGACCCGACCTGCAGATTCATGATCAGATTCAGGTCAACCCATGCTTTATTCTTTCCTTTCCCTTCTTCTTCTTACTTAGTACACACCCAAGCCAAGGTCAACGGGTTGCTAAACCCTGCAACACGTTACACCAGCTCTTCGTGCTCGTGATTCCCTTCAGGTTTTGAGAAAGAGTACTTCACCCAAAGCTGTGGAGGAAAGCAGGGGAGAAAAGCAGCAGAGAGAGATCGAGAAGGACCGGCGGGCTGGAGATCTGCAGCAGAGCTTCACTGTTTTGACGAGCGGGATCTTCAACCAAAACACCACTCTGGTTTTTGAACGGCAGCACACAGGATCCTCAACAAGAACATGGGCGATTTGCCCATCCAACCCATTATTTGCACAGGATCTAGAAGACTGAGAAAAAAAGAAAAAAGAAAACCCTTGGCCTCTGCAAGAGTTGTGCCAGTGAATCCCAGGAAGCAGTAAAGCACAGGCCTTTTACTCTTCATTTGTTGTCTTCTTTAATTTCCCTTGCGAAACTGTGATGGTTTTTTGACTTAAATGGTTTGTGAAGTATTGCCAGGTTGTACGAGGTCGAATCCGAGTCTGAGTAAAATCTGACTTTTTCGGGTCGGGTCAGGTCGAGATTAACGGACGGGCCGGGTCAATAGGTTTCCTGCACAAGCCTAGTGTAAATCATGTCTAAACTTGTAGCACTTACAGTTTGGGTTGAAAGTGTTGCAATGTCTCCCTCCAGAACATATTCGTTTTTACAACACCTGAATTGATGCATTCATCAATGCTAAAAATCCAAGTTGCCTCCACAAGAACCTTTTAAATAAAAATCTGGATATGAATAATTTATACATGTCAATACTATCTTTTGCTATCCATGAAGATTCAGGAAAAAAATACATAAAATAAACAAAGCTAGAAGCATGGAAAAGAGCCTGCACACACACACACACACACACACACACACATATATATATATATCATTTTGATAAGTACCCGTAGTGCCATAGGCCACTACCAGGCTAACAAGTGGCCCCCTAAGGTGGGTCCCACACCCCATGAACCAATCATGGAATTAGAGACTTATTTGGTGGGGAACACAAGTGTGGCCTAGCTAGTCATGTAAACCGTTTGCTCATTACCTTTAACATTTTTTTTTATTACCTTTAACATATATATATATAGATCATTAATTAGCAATAAATTATTAAGAAGATGATCCGTGCTATAAGTAATAAACAACAAAGTAAGATGATCCATGATAAGTACTAGCTAGTAATTGGGATTTGTCATCTATTTTAATTATAAGGGTCCATGCTTGTTTGTTTGGTACCTTGTATGGGAAGATTTGATGAAAAGGATGTTTGTCTTCATATTTATCATGTGCTCAACATAAATAACCAAAAAGAAGATCATTGGTTTTAACGTTAATTTCTGCATTTGAATGCCAGCTAGCTAGATCATGCATGTAGAACGAGGTTTGACTAAAAACATTAAAAATAGGTCCGTCCTAACCTAACAGACATCAACAGAAAAGACATAAATAGAATGTTTCAAATCTGTGATTACATGAATTAATGAATTAATTGCTCTTTGAAAATTAAGATAGTGGAAAAGGAGACATTTGAGATCACAACAATTTGAATTCAAAGACAAAGCCAACGTGTTTCCCATATTATGCGGCGAGTGGCTTTCAGGGTGGTGGATATTAGACTTTTAAGTGTAAGAAAGAAAAAGATAGCTTAAACTATGGTTTTTAACTTTGGGGAAGTTCTATAAAATATCTTTTTTCCCTTTGATCATTTCATCTTCCTTAGCAATTCTATCAGTTTTATATTGACGAAATATCTGAATTGACTTCAACACATCAAGTGACATTAGTTTATAATTGTTTTATAGCAATGTTCTCAAAGGTTCAAGAGAATAGAACCTGATCATCACAAAGTTGACACTTTTAGTAGCATAAAATCAATTCCAACTTGAGAAAAACAATATTGATTCCAGACCTATAAATGAAAACTAAGAAAAAGAAGTTGCTTTGAATGCCAATCTCTGCAAATGCATCCCAAGCACATTCATTCAAGACATAAAGCAAGAAGATCAGTTGACAAATTACCCCTTTTTGCTCCCCCATTGAGGCCATGGGCCTGAACCAAATATACAATATTGTAATAGTAGGTCAATGAGTTAAAAGCCAACACTATTTTGTTACCAACGATTTGCCTCGAATTCTCCCATGCTTTTGGTTCCAAAATGAACACCATTTGTTTATTAGTCAATCTAACATAGGATTATTTGTATTGATTTTAAAATAAAGTATAAGAATTCCACAGTTACATTAGACATATACAAACACATAGGTAATTTATGTACAAATTGAAAGAGCAAAATACCCCGTTTCTATTTTACCTAAATGATTTCATTAAGAACATAAAGTAAAAAAACTAATATGTTAAAAATTACAGAATTTTAATAAGTAATTGCCAATTTATCTACAAGGCGTAGAGTGGCAGCTAGCTAGCTAGCAAAAAGAAAAAAACTAATATCTATCATTTATGCTTTGTGACATTTGCCTTTTGGAAAAGAGCTGCAATATATATAATTCTACAAATTGACTCGGAAGTCTTTTTTTGTTGCAGGTAATTTTCAGGTGGCTTCCAACGGCTAATCAAGTCAGATTAGAGAATAAAAAAAATTAAGAATGATTACATATTTTATTAGGAAGATGGTTCTACGCTGCTCCACAGCTTCTTCCTCCCGCTTTACTAACTTTTTGACCAAAACACAAATTATTATTATCATAGTTTGTCATTTGCAGGCCCTTATAATCACTACAACAGATTTCATTTATTCTCATAGATGAAATCCTCATAAAAAATAAGAAAATCTTCATAAAAATTTTATTTGCGACGGTTTGAAACAGTCCCTACAACCTTCATAGAAAGTATTTTATGACGATTTTTTGTGACGATTGGATGTCCGTCGTGAGATGCAACGTTCAAACGTGATGAGATTTTATGACAGACAAATTCTATCACAAAAAATACGGTCATAAATATCAAATAATGTTCAAACGTTTCCTCGACCGATTAGCATTCGAACGAAAAATATCTAACGTTCGATAGTTTTCATTCGAAGGTTTGATTTTTATGTTCGAATATACACACCTTCCAACATTTGTGAGGTGACGTTTGAATTTTGTATTTGCACATTATTGAGCAATTGTTGGAACGTCAAAGATTCAACGTTCATATGGTTAATAAATACATTTGAACGTATCTTTTTTAATAATTTGAACATTAAAAATATTTGTTTGATCGCAACAGAATAAGTTCAAATGTTTGTGGAGTTTATACGTTCAAACGTAATACCTTATGTTTGAATGTATATATCGCACGTCTATGTAATTATGTTTGAACGTTAATTCAAACGTAAACCCATATTTGAACGTTCTTTGTTTACATTCAAACGTACTGATCAGAATTAATAATTTCATAAAATTAAAAAACATACAAATTGTATCATATTACACCACAAATAATATCATCTCATGAAAAATGTTTCAGAGAGTTTAAAATTTAAACGAAAAGATTTTTGAACAATGATAGGATTTATTTCTTCTTCTTTCTTCACCTACCGCGATCTTGCTGCAGTGACATAACACTTTCCACCTGGACCAGCATCTTCCTCTATACTTGTTCTTGAACTTCAATGCGTATTCTTTCTTCCTGATCTCTTTGTCGCTCCTGCAAACGCGTCTCTAAATTGGACTATCGTGATAAGAGAGCCTCCAACTCTTGCTGTCTCGACATCATCTGCTCAATTTCTTCACGTGCGGCGTCCAAATCCTTAGTAAGATTATTAACTTTTGAAGTCTTGGCAATGGAGAATGAACCAACATGCTTGAAAGAACATCCCAGACCTTTTACCAAACCAGAATTGGTCTCGAGGACCTGCATAAATATGTCAATGTCACTAGGAGAAGATTCCTCAGAAGCTGACTGCATCAAAATCATTTTTTCCTACAATCATAAGAAAGAAAACACACAATAAGTCACATATTAAAACAAATAAACATAATATCCATTCACATGTTGGCATAATTTCTTCCCACAAAATAACCCAACTTACATAATTATCATTGGCGATAGGATCAATCCACTCATTGTGCGCATCGGTATGAGTTACTGCATAGACATGAATGAAGGAGAAATTTTTAGAATCATAGTGTTGCTAACAAAACCACCGTAGTAATTTTAAAAAATCATGTTAGTATTTAAAAAAATAATATGATAAAAATGATTAAATTTTAATAAGTAATTGCCAATTTCTCTGCAAGGCGTAGAGTGGCAGCTAGCTTGCTAGCAAAAATAAATAAACTAATATCTATCATATATGCTTTGTGACATTTGCCTTTTGGAAAAGAGTTATAATATATATAATTCTACAAATTGACTTGGAAGTCTTTGTTTGTCCCAGGTAATTTCTAGGTGGCTTCCAACCGGTAATCACGTCAGATTAAAAAATTCTACGAATTGACTTGGAAGTCCTTGCTTGTTCCAGGTAATTTCCAAGTGCCTTCTAACCGCTAATCACGTCAGATTAATAAATAAATAAAAAATTAAGAATGATTACATATTTTATTAGGAACATGGTTCTGCGCAGCTTCGCTTCTTCTTCCCACTTTGCTAACTTTTTGACTAAAACATAAATTAAAGCACGTAGTAATTCCTTTTAATGACATCTAAAGAAAAAACATTTACATGATTTAGTACAAGAAAATAAATTATTTGTCGCCAGTTATTTTCTATAAAAATGATCATTTCTTGCGAAAATGAGTATATGTTTCGTCTTAAATAGTCATTATCATTGCAAATAATCCGTCAAAATACTCATTTTTCTTGTAGCGCGATAAGTGCTTTATGTCGATCGTATCGATTCCAGTGTGGTTTTAGTCATATTATAACTTTTGTCCACATCAACTCTATCAGTTACCCTCTTAGCATTCACGACCTTGATTGCCTCAGATCTCTCAATCACCTTAGATACAGTAGCTCCTTCCTCTTGTGAAAAAATTTCAATCAAATTTCTACCTTCCATATTTGGAGTTTGACCCTTGATATCCACCACCTCTTCTCTATGGAAACTTTCTTGATATCTTCCTGATTTCTTGGGTAATTCCACTGCTTCTGCCACCTCTTTAGCACCTCCCACGTCCTTTCCAGAATTAGCCTTGCAACCTACCGTGTCATTGTCTTCTCCATGCAACTTTGAGTTTTGTGCAGTGACTTTTTAAATGCAAAGTCATCGCATCAAAGTGCCGTAACGTTTGAACGTTTCATAAAATTTTCCAATCCTGCTAAGTGTCTCACCAAGTCTAATTACATACGGTAACATTGGATCGTAACACTATTGATATGCGAATGTAGATGAAATTAGGCCCCCGTATATGCCATAGAATTAGCGTAGGAAAGGTCTCGCCAATTTTTTTAAAAAAATTCAAACTTAATTATTCCATGTTTGAATGTACCAAAATAACATTCGAATGTAATAGCGTTGACATGCGAACGTAGATGAAATTAGTTCCCCATATATGCCATAGAATTAACGCAGGAAAGGTCCCACCAATATTTTCAAAAAACTTTCAAACTTAACAATTCCACATTCGAACGTACTAAAATAACATTCAAATGTAACAGTGTTAACATGCGAATGTAGATGAAATTAGTTCCCCGTATATACCATAGAATTAATGTGCAAAAGGTCTTGCCAATTTTTTTAAAGACATTCTAACTTAACTATTCCATGTTTGAACATACCAAACTAACATTCGAACATAACACTGTTGACATGTGAACGTAGTTGAAATTAGGTCCTCATATATGCCATAGAATTAATGTGGTAAAGGTCCGACCAATTTTTTAAAAACCATTCGAATAAAAATTATTCCACGTTCGAACGGTCCAAAATAACATTTGAACGTAATTTTGTTGACATGCGATTATAGTTTAAATTAAGTTTCTTGTATATGGCATCGAATAAACACGGGAAAGTTACCGCCAGTTTTTTATTAACGCTCAAATATTAATTATAACGTTCCAACATAAATTCGACCACGTTCGTACGTATATTTAATGTTCGAACGTGGTTTATATATTATAGTTATACAATATATGTAACATAATTATATAGCATAGTAATATATATAGTATATATTATATGGTTATATAGTATATATTATATATGATATAGTATTGGAAGATATAGCTATATAGTATAGATTATTAATTATATTGTATAGTAATGTATATAGTAGCACTTCCATGATTATATAGAATATATTAATTTATATAATTACTATAGTAAATTATATAGTAAATAATAATCTATATAATTAGTATAGTAATCTAGTATATAGTATCTTTAGTAAGTATAGTAACCTTTATAGATAATATAGTATATATAGTTAGTATAGTCATCTATATAGTTAGTTAGTAATCTAGTATATAGTATATATAGTAATCTAGTCTATAGTAATCTACTATAATATATATATGGTATATATAGTAATCTAGTATATGGTATAGATAGTATACTATAGTAATCTAGTATATATAGTAATTTAGTAATGTGGAGCACACCTCTCGCTCTCTCCCTTTACTCTCTAGAGCAACCCCCCTTCAAAAAACCCAGACAAAAGGAGGGAGGTTGGAGCTTCGGCTCCTCGCTCCCTCCTTACTCCTCCCTCTTCTCTTTAGCTTTTCTTTTATTTTTTCTTGTTTTGTTTGTTTTTTCTTTTTAAGTAGGGCGAAATGCCAATCTATTGTTCTCTGGAGCCCATTTTCAACCTTGGAGGAAAAAACAACACAAACAGTGGCTATGATGGCATGTGAGAGCCACGCGCCACCCTGAAGGTATGGCAGGTGATCAAGTCTGAAGTAGCCGGTGATGCTGGACCCAGAGAAGCCGCGCGTGGCGGCAGAAGGGCACCCTGAGTGGTGGCGCGTGGAATACATGCGCTCCCTTTGGGCTGCGGGTGTAGCTCATGCGCCCTCTGTTCGGACTAAATTCTTTGCCCATCTGAAGGATCTAAGCCTTGGGAAGCTTGCGGTAAGGCGCGTGGTGGTCGCCGAATTCCAGAGAGGAGCATATTGACCTTCCTCAATACTTAGCCCTAAAAAACACCCAAAAATGAAAAAGAAAAGGAGAAAACTAGAGATGAGTGGAATGAGAGATGAGGGAAAGAGAAGGGAGGGAGGAAGCTCCTCCCCCTGCACCGTTTCTGAACTGAGGGTTCCTAGAGAGGAGGAGTCTTTGTCTCTAAAAAAGTACGGCTGGCTCTTCAAGTGCAATATATACCCTGAAGTTATACGTACTGGAGTAATCTATATTGTTAGTAATCTAGTATATAGTATATATTAATCTATATAGTTTCTCCAGTTGATCTATATCTAGAAAAATATACTATATATAATATTTACATATAAATATTCTATATATAAAGAATTTATTACTTTTATGTTGGAATGTTTACAACACACGTTCGTACAGTACGGGAAATAATGTAACATTTGAACGTATTAGTTGTAATGTTCGCACGTTACTTGTATATATGTTGTGAGTTCGAATTTCAAACAGCATTTCCACCCACATCCAAAATTTGAACCGTCGCACTCAACCATCAAATCTATCACACACCACCGTCAATCGCAACCACAACCGTCACATAAAAGGTTAGTGTCCATCTCTCTCCATTTTATTGTGTTTTTTTTTTAAGATTTTTAGAGGGTTTCGGTATGAACCGAAACCATTTGGGGCAGAATTTGTAACTTGATTTTTCGGCCAACACGAGTGGTCAATGGCCAAATGGCCACAGTAGATAGTCTACTTTTAGTGTATACTTCATTTCTACGGTGGCCATTACAAGATTAAAGACCTATTTGAGGAAATCGGCTAGGTTTAAACGTCCAAACGTCCCACTGGCAACGTTCGAACGATCATCTATACTTTAACCGTATATTAATCTATGTTCGAACGTTATACAGTAAAATGTTTGAATGTAACGTTTTCCTGTTCGTTTGAATCCTAACGCGTAACATTTCTATAGTTTGATCGTTTATGTATACATTTTAGTCCTAACGTTCGAACGTATAACAGCATAAGTTTGAATTGTTATGACCGAATGCAAAGTGAATATCAACGAGTTCAATGAGCTAACATGGGAGGAGAAGAGTCTCGGGTCCATCTTTATTTCCTGAGGTTGGACCAATATCTGCGCACTAAGGGGGAGGATATACCCCTCCATGGTCCGTGAGTTTTACATAGTGGTGTCATCCATGCCTCAAGATGCATCATCTCACACCGTAACTATATGCAGTGTTCAATTCGAGATTTTGGCAGATGTCATTGCCGAGCTACACAGGATCTATCGTGTATCTAAGGCATCGACTATAGTGGATGTTCAGGCTGAGGGCGCACCAGATTTAGGCACATTTGCATCATCTACAGGCCCAGTTGAGTCTATGGCCTGAGATGTAGACCAGTTGAAAGGTGAGGGCACTGATCAGCCTCAGGATGACGACCGCGATGAGGATTTCTTCATCCTAACTGGGAGATACCGTACACTGTTTGATAAGAAAAACACGTTCTCCCTAACCTTGCTACTACCATTTTTTCGCATGTTGCATCTCATAGTTGCAATAAACGTGGATCATGTGGCACATGAGGCCACCTTCTGTCAAACTCACGCATAATTCCTTATACGAGTGGCACGTGGATAGCCCACTCACCTTCCACTGCGAATATTTGAGAGGATCCATTACAAGGCAAGTGTTATCTCCATTGACAACCTACTATATGGGGTGATCATTACTCGGCTATTACTGGACCGAAGAGTGCCACCCCAAGTGAATGAGTGGTTTACTAAGCAGATGAACCCCTAGACATGACCTTACATCGTCGAAGCATTGGAAAAGGAAGAGGCGGGCTCAGCGTGAGCCTAGGCCTATGTTTGTAAGAGTCTTCTGATCTAACAATAGGTAGATACTTGTCCCAACATTCTTGGATGGTAGGGCAGTAGCAAAGGGCATGGGCCACATCCTCAACCTCAGCCCCATAGAAATGACATATCTTCTCATTCAATAATCATTTCCTCCTCAAATTATATTTGGTAGGTAGACTCTCTTTACAAGCTTTCCAAGCAAAGATCTTAATCTTACTAGGACGCTGAATAGACCGTATACTTCTCCACAATTTCTATAGGGACATAGTCTTCGAGCACTCACCTTCCATGCTGATCTTTTTGGATTCTTTGAACAACTTGTATGCACTTTTTCAAATCCATGTTGATCGAGTCTTTCTAAGTTTGTAAACTCCGATATTTGGGTTGGAATGTTGCCTATGAAGTTGTTATGGCTAAAATTCAATCCATGAAGCTGCTTCAAACGACCGATCTCAATGGGAATGTTGCCTCCAAAACTGTGTTTGGGAACATCCAAATGGAGCCTAAGATTGTTGTTTCAACAGATATCCATCCTCCGAAGTTGGAGAGGGAACTGAACTCAAGAAAGGTACCATTCACTGTTGCAAAAATGCATAAAATTAAAGAACTATTCTACATCTATGGGAGCTTGGTTTTATACTAATGTTGGCATTGCACAAATTTCATGTGGAAATTTACCTAAAATCAGATTATTACACAAGGTTAAATGAAAATAGGTGAGACATGTGCCTCTTTGTATGATAAATTGGTATTAAAGCTCATGTACGTTTGCCTTTTTTTACCTCCTTGTACAAGTTCATAAGATTAAAATATTCAGTGGCGCACCATTTTTGCTTTTCTTTTTTCTTTCATAAAGCAAGAAGAGTGTTGAATTTAGGGCAATATCAAGTTACTCGTAGTGTTGACTTTATATCATTATACCCTTAATCAAATAATGAAATTAAGGTTAGACTAACACAAATCTATCTTTGACAAAATGCTCATATTGAGGGTATGTGTGTCTATCAATGTAGGTACGTACAGTACTACTAATGTAGTTCTCTAGGGATGCTAGTAGTTATAACCTTTATTACGCTATTACACATAGAGGTGATGTACATATACCATGTGTGTTTTCAAGCTACCTAAGAAATTGTGTCAGAAGATTAATGGATTATTTTCAAAATTCTGGTGGGGTAGACAGCAGGAAGGGAAGGGGATCGGGTACAGGAAGTGAGATAAAATGGGATTACAAAAAGGTAGGGGTGGCATGGGCTTTAGGGACTTGGAGAGCTTTAACATAGCTCTTCTTGCTAAACAAGAGTGGAGGCTCCTTAAATTTCATAATTCCTTGGCAGCCATGATATTCAAGGAAAACTATTATAGAAAATCTGGCTTTATGGAAATAAAACTGGGTTCACAGCCTTCTCTTATATGGAAAAGCATATGTTCAACTAGGGATCTTTTAAAAGAAGGGATTAGGTGGAGAGTAGGTGATGGGAGAGACATCAAGATATGGGGTTCAAAGTGGATTCTTAGACCTTCTTCCTTTGTGGTTCAATCTCCAGTCTCTTTGTTGTAGAAAGACTCAAGGGTTGAAGCTTTAATTGATAAACAGAAGGGTGAGTGGGATAAAGATCAAATTAAAACCATTTTTCACAGTGAAGAGGCTAAGAAAGATACTTAGCATACCTTTTAGTAGAGATAGAGCTAAAGATAAGATGTTTTGGGTCCCTCAAAAAAGGGTACTTTTTCTGTGAGAAGTGCATATTTTTTGCAGGTGGACAGAAGGGAGAGGAATAAAGGAGAGAGTTCAAAAGAAGTTAAAGAGGATGAAAGGTGGAGAAATATATGGGACTTGGATGTGCCAGATGTAACAAAATTGTTTCTATGGAAAGCTGGAAATGACCTACTACCAACTAAAGTGAATGGGTATAAGAGGGGAGTGGTGAAGGATGAAAGGTGCCCTATGTGTGAAGTTGAAGATGAGACCATTATGCATGTGTTGTGGGAGTGTCATGCAACAAATGATATATGGGGAAGTGATAAAAGCTATGTTTCGAAATGGGGCATATATGAAGGAGATTTTATGCTATTGTGGGAGAAATTCATGTCTTCTCCAAACAAGAGCCAACTAGAGGAGTTGGCAATGATATTTAGGAAGGTATGGCTGCGTAGAAATGGTTTTGTTTTTTAAAAAAGAGTGGAATGTCCAATGAGTTTAATCATATCTACAAAGGTTACTCTAAAAGATTATCAAGTTGTTCAGAATTCTTGTAAAATTGATAGACAAGTGTAGAACAATATGGAAAACAATTTGAGGTGGGAAAAACCAAAAAGCGGATTTGTAAAGGGTCAATTGGGATGCTTCTTTGGATCGAAAAAGGAAGAGAATGGGAAGTGGTATCATGCTTAGAGATGAGGAATGGGAGGCCTTGGTTGTTGTAACTTGTGTGTGATCAAAAAGAAAATGTAGAAGAAGCAACTGTGGCAGAATGCTATGCATTGAGGAAAGCAGTAGAGTTGTGCTGTGATCTCAATATTCAGAAAGCAAAATTCGAAGGGGATGCAAAGGAAGTCATCTTGGCAATGTTCAGTGATGAAGAAGTGCTGACTTGTTATGGCTCTTTAGCAGAAGATGTTAGATTCTATTTCAAGAACAGTATAAATTGGACTATACAGTTTGCTCATAGGGAAAAGAACATGGTTGCTCATGCGTTAGCAAAAAAAGCATTGGTTATAGATGAAGAAAAAGTGTGGATAGAGGATGTCCCAGATTTTATTGTGGGATGTCTGAATAGAGACAATTGTATTACTTGATTTATCAGTGAAATGCAAATATTATATTCAAAAAAAAGGGAGTAAAGAAGAAAGCCACAAATTCCTTAATTGACTTTATCATTAATCAGCTTGCTAGGTCTCGAAAGCTCCAAGAATTCAAAGAATTGGTTATGTATGTGTTAAGTTTATCCCTCCAAGGTTGTTTCACTTGTGGGGAGGACCGTAACATATGCTTCCAATCTTCTGTTTCACTTGACCTTGCTCCAAAGTTTATGTGCATGCTCTCCAAGCAAAGAGGCTTATTGTAACACCCCACTCCTTATCGTTAAGAATAAAGTCAACTTTAAAATTTTTTGGGAGCCGGAGTGCTACTACAAATCCTGACTTAAAATATTTTTCTTTGATTCTAAAAGAAAGCACTAGGTACAAAGATTCCTTATAATACAATCATTCTTTATTAAAAATACTGAAATCATAAAAGAGAGTGAGTGAAAGCATTTATTAAAATTTCTAGAAATCGGTGCTATAAAATCATAACTTAACATCTTTATACGTGATCTAGGCCAATGTCACGCCTCTCTAGACCAAGTCCCGTCTTGCAGCTCTAGCTTCATAAATATTCTGACTTGGGGTGGTTTAAAAGCTACAACAAACTAAAGGTGGCCGAAAACTCAATAACAGACTCATCATAATGGAAACATACTTAACATGAGCTTTTTCATAAAATATTTCATGCTGAGAACTTAAAATCATGATCATTCATACACATGCATATACCATGCATAACTTGCCTTGAATTATCTGACTTATCATACTTATCTTACTTGCCCATACACTTAACCATGTGTGCAAGGTTGTGCACCGGTCCGACATCCCATGGCCGCAAGGAGAGCCGCTAATAGTATTTTAGCATATTATGGTGGACCATGCTTACGTCCGTGGCTTGCACGTCCACCCATAAATCGCATTAGTACCATAATGGTCATCTTCTTAATTGCTAGGAGCTTATCTTACACTTGATTTTATAAAAGTTGACGTGTCTTATGCAACATGAGATGCATAATACATACATAATTATAATATGCGAGATGAAATATGATGAATGGCGTACTTGCAAATATCATGATATGCGTGGTACATAAACATTGGGTTCCAAAGAATTGGCTCTAATAATAATAATATATAACTAGTTAACGTACGTCAATCCTAATTTATAATTAAGCTACTTACCTTGTAGTGTTGCTTCCTAAAAATTTTGACACAAAATTAATCACGGTGCAATTAAGGGACAACGGTGGTTGTGAGTAGGAGGGAGGAAGAGACGGTGGTAGCCTTGCCATGTTTAATGGTGGGGAAGATGAGGCTTCGACATGCTGAAGGTAAAAAGAGAGCTAAAAAATAAGAGCCTAGGCTTGAAAAGGTAGGTGTACGTACAATGTATGACACTCTATTTATAGAATTTTATACTATGCGAGTGTATGGGTTGGGTTTTGGAATTTTAAGGTGAAGATGATTCTAGAATTGTAATCCTAGTGTGTTTGAAATTAATAGCATACTCTAGTAGTTCACTTAATGTAGCATTGGGAGTAACTGAGACTGTGTAGGGAACTTCAATCAGTAATAATTTTAAATTGAAATAAATTTCTAATAGCCAATCTTTAAATTTTAAAATGAGTCTAACTCATTTAATAAATATTAAACGAAATTTAACCTAGTTATTGAGCCTAATAAAAAAACTCCAAATCAACCTCAAGAATTTATAACTCGTAGGCTTATCCAATATGGTTCATTAAATAAAATTTAGGCTCAATCACTATTCCGACCTTAGAATTATTGGGCCGGGTTGTTACAAACTCCCCTTATTATAAAGATTCTATCATATGAATTTATTAGACCTCAAACAACTTACATATTTATCCGCTGCATACTTTTCCTATCTCTTTTACTCCCCAATCATTTAGTCAAACCTAATCTTTCAAAATTCTAACCATCCCATATTTTGGTGCGATGCCTTACATGTTTACTAGTCCTTTAGACCAAAGTTTTGAATACCGTACCAGAGGCCGTACCGGTCAAGGCACTGAAACGAAATATTTCGGTACCGGTACCATTTCGAAATAATACTTCGGTACTGATACCGTTTCGTGTACCATTTCAGAATAGTTTATACCTGGATAAATTATATATATACAAGCATTAACTATATTCCAAAATAACAACAAAATAAGCCATAAACTCTATACTTCTCAATACAAGTTTTAAGTTTTAAGTTACAACTAACATAAGTTCTTAAGTTTTGAGTTATAACAAAAATCATATAAAAAAAAAATTACAACAAACATACTTTTTCGAAATAGCCCCTAGATGTTTACTGAAATTGCAAAAATACCATCCAAGCAGGCTGGAGAATGTGTACCTGGCGAAATATTTGTTTTGGCTGAGAAAGCAAATACCGGCCAGTACAGGCCGGTACACCAGGTATTTGGGGCAGTACGAAACAGAAGTAGGCCAGTGGCTAGTACGGCATATACCAACCGTACCGGCCGGTACAGTACGGTATCAAAAACACTGCTTTAGACGTACATATTATCACGCTATGTGTCAACCATCATACACTCTAAGTTTGATTAAAACCTAAAAATATAATCCTTAAAAATGGGATCGATTAAAAGTCTAATAATATATTTTTTACAATTCCTTATCTTAACTCCACCAAAATAGTAAAAATAATCTCCACATAAAATAATCAATAAAACTCTCCACATAAAATAGTAATAAAATTCTCTACCAAAAATTATAACCTCAATAAATCATAACCTAAAACTCTCCAAAGTCCGGGTCCTAAATATTACAACTCATACTTGGCGATAGAATTGTGTTACCTACAAAACATAAGAGTACCACCAATCATCATGAAATACCGTACACATACATAAATCTTTGGCATGACTTCAAAACCCACTAAATTCATTTCTAACTTCTTCAAATAAAACTCCTCAAAATATACGACTATTTCCTGATAAACAAAATGCGTCATCAATATTAATAGCAAAAGATTCCTGTCCTTGCCTTTAGAAACTTCCATATCTCATGCTCTACAACTCTTTTACGTAATAGGTGCATGCCTCTAAAAATATCTTTGAAACTTAATTATAACAACAAAACAATAATAGTTTAAGATACCTACTACAGAGCAGGACATGTCTTGAGGAGATTTTGGCCTAGACTTTTTTTTTTTTTTGTGAAAAAATATATATTTCTATGAAAAATTTCCCCCTTTTTTTTATAAAAGTCTATAGAATCTATGACCTGGGCTCTAATACCAACGGTAACACCCCGCTCTTCACAATTAAGAATAAAGTCAATTTTAAAATTTCTCAAGATCCGGAGTGCTACTACTGGCCCTGACTTCAAAACATTTTTATTTGATTCTTATAATAAAATCATTCTTTATTAAAAATATTGAAATTATAAAAGAGAGTGCTCGGAAGCATTTATTAAAATTTCTCGAAATCTGTGCTATAAAATTATAACTTAACATCTCTATTCATGATTTAGACCAATGTTACGCCTCCCTGGACCAAGTCCCATCTTATAGCTCTAGCTCCATAAATATTCTAAACTGGAGTGGTTTAAAAGCATAAAACAAACTAAAATGAGTCTAAGACTCAATAAGAAACCCATCATAACGTAAACATACTTAATATCAGCTTTTTCATGAACTATTCCATGCTAAGAACTTAAAATCATGATCATTCATACGTATGCTTATGCCATGCATAATTTATTTTGAATTATTTTACTTATCATACTTATCTTTCTGGTCCACACACTTGACCTTGTGTGCAAGGTTGTACACTGGCCCCACATCCCGCAGCCACAAGGAGAGCCACTAATAATATTCTAGTATATTATGGTGGACTACACTTATGTTTGTGGCTTACACGTTCTCCCATAAATTGAATTGGTACCATGCATCTAATGGTGATTTTATTAACTGCTATGTGCTTATTTTACATTTAATCTTATGAAAGTTTACGTATCTTATGCAACATGAGATGCATAATACATACATAACTATAATATGCAGAATGAAACATAATGAATGACGTGTTTGCAAATATCATGACATGCGTGGTACATCAACATGGACTTCCAAAGAATTGGCTTTAATAATATATATTTATTTATATATATAACTAGCTAACGTATGCTAATCTTAATTTCTAATCAAGCTACTTACCTTATAGTGTTGCTTCCTAAAATCTCAATTACAAAATCAATCACGGTGCGATAGAGGGACAATGGTGGCTGTGGGTAGGAGGTAGGACAAAGAGACAATGGTGGCCTTGCCATGTTTCATGGTGGAGGAGATGAGGTTGCACCATGCTGAAGGTAAAAGGAGAGATAAAAACAAAAACAAAAAACCTAGGCTTGAAGAGATAGGTGCACGTATAGTGCATGGGACTCTATTTATAGGTTTTTATACTATGAGAGTAATCGTATGGGTTGGGTTTTGAAATTTTAAGGTAAAGAGGATTCTAGAATTGTAATCCTAGTGTGTTTGAAATTAAAAACATATTCTATTTGTTCAATTAATGTAGGATTGGGAGTAACTGAGACTGTGTAAGGAACTTCAATCAGTGATGATTTTAAATTAAAATAAATTACTAATAGCAAATCTTTAGATTCTAAAAGGAGTCTAACTCATTTAATAAATGATAAATAAGATTTAACCTAATTATTGAGTCTAATTAAAAACTCATAATCAAACTCAAATTTGTAGCTCCTTGGTTAATCCAATATGGCCCATTAAATAAAATTTAGGCTCAATCACTATTTCGATCTTAGAATTCCTAGGCCGAGTCGTTGCACTTATCCTCTCCGGTATTTTTAGATTCCATAAATTGACCCAAGACTTCATCTCTCCCATGCAAAAAAGGGGCTTCCAATGCATGTACGTCTTCCATTGGAAACCCCTTTTATGTACCAAGTCGTGAAGGAAATAATTTTTTACTGCTATGATAAATTTATAAATGCCATGATTTTATGCATAAGGTTCATATTAATTGCATGACACACGCATGGGGATATTTTATGAATCATTGATTTTATGTGAAGTTCAGTTACATCAACATATTTATTTAAAGCTATCATTTTATGTAAAGAGTTATACATCAAAATATCGATGATTTTTATGTTAGGAAACATGTATCACAACATTCTATGAAAGATTATGATTTTATTTGAAATTTATGATATGATATGGCTAGATATGACAAGAAAATATGCATATAAAAATATATGATGAAGTATGATTGTTAAGCTATGTAATGCCCTATGTTATGAGATGAAGACAATACCATAAGTTTAAAGGGCATATTGCAATGGCAGGATGTACACGTTGGTAGTGTACTCGGTGTTGTCTTCCTTATGTATGAATCTCCAGTCCACGACCACAAGCAAAATTGGAGTCTTTAAGATTCGCTAACCCTAACTTACGGGAGTCAACAGTGGGTACACTGGCCTATGACAAGTAAAAGACAAGTTAAGCCATTTCATGCATGGTTTAGGTTGATCATGTTATCTACGTATTGAATTATGAGTATGCATGTTTTCCAAGAAAGCCTATGTTAGTATTTTTTTATTTAATTTTAATATTATATTTACTGTATGATGTGTTATTTATTGAGTATTCAACTCATTTTTGTACGTTTTTATGTTGTAATCACCCTAGGTGAGGATCCTTATGAGGATGGAGCTGAAGGACAGGACTTGGCCCAAGGAGGCGAGGCAAAAACCTAGGCAGTTTATGACATACTCAATTTTATGATTTTCAGTTTAATATGTTATTTTGTTAAGCACATGAGACTTAATTGATTTTAAATAACTGCTTCGACAAGCTCTATTTTAGATTTTTAAGTATTTTAATAAAAAGGACTTTGTTTATGAATAACTTTGTTTATTTAGGTGATCTTTTATACCTGGCACTTCCTTAAGAAGAACAATTTTGAAGTCAAAGTTAGTAGCATTTTTATTCCCTTAAATTTTTAAAAATGACATTTTTTTTAACCATTAGGGAATGGGAGTTACAATCCCAAAACTTATATCTAACATTATTTATATTACAACTGTTTTTTTATAAAACTAGATTGGAAGCCAAATCAAATCTTAAAGAAATGGTTAGGGTCAAGGAGTATATATAGAAAAAAGTTGTTGCCTAGCAATCTCATGGAAAACAAGGGCGTCCAAGGAGTCCATGCCGTGTCAAGCTACAAAGAATTAATATTGGCATCCGTCACTATTCATGATCAGCCAACACACACCGTAACAAAATGACCAAAATAACCCCATAATAAAACCCACGATCCCTCTCATTTCCCTTCTCATTTTTACTTCCTCACCCCAGTACCAGAATCGCCCACAGCATCCCCACCTCGCCCAAGGCCTCCCGCCCGTCACCCATCCTCTGGCATCGACTGTCAAGGTGGCGGCGACTGTCAAGGTGCCGTCAACTGTCGAGATGGCGGCAACCGGTAGTCCGGTGGGCAGATTTGGCCATGAGGGAGAGAGAAACGGGTGTGCGTGCGGAGGAGAAACGGGCCTCGGGCTGAGGGAGGAGGACGAGCTCTGTTGTGGTGGTCAGGGTGGCTACTGTTGGAGGCCGAATAGGTGACGGCAGCGGCAAATGTGAGCCACGACGTGAGTGCGTTGGGTGGGGCGACGATCGTGCCTGCATGCGGAGGAGCTACGGGCCTCGGGCTGGGGGAGGAGGACGGGCTCGCTGGTGGTGGTCGGTGGCTGGGGTGAGAGGCCGAATCGGCGACGGCAGCAGATCTTGGCTGCGATGGGGACACGGGTGAGGAGAGAAATGGGTTTTAAGAAAAGAAAAAAAAACACTAAATGAATGACACGTAGGGTGTGCCACGGATCAGCCGTAAACAGTGGCTGATCCGTAGCAGCTCTCTAACACTATGAATAAATCTTAAGATCAACCATGGTGTAGCTGCAGCCGGGCGCACACCTTACATGTCCATTAAACACACATTTTGTTCCTTCTCTCAACGTCCCCTCTCTCAAACGGAAACACCTTCACATTTTGAAAATAACTTTCTTCCTCTCCTCCCTCCCCGTTTCTTTTCTTCCTATCCCCACCAATCCCCGCGTCGCCCCCCACCCCACCCCACCACCCGCGTCAACATCCTCTTCCCCATCCCCTACGTCGCATCGATTTCTTCCTCTCCTCCCTCCCCGTTTCTTTGCTTCCTATCCCCACCCCTCCCCACATCGCCCCTCCCCCTCCCCCCCGCGAGCCCTCTTCAGTCTCCCCCGACCCCTAGTTAAGCCCTCGAAGCCTGCTTTCTCCCCCACCCCATGATCGACTACAAGTTTGGATGGCATCGCAAAGAAAGTGGCTTCTTCTTCTCTGCGATTTCGACGCCAGTAAGCATTTTTCCCAAACTTCTCACATACTCTCTTTTATTACTCACTCACACTCAGATTCTCACCACTCACACACACACACTTCAATTTTGTTCATATACAAATAGATATGAAATAGATCTGAAATTTTTAAGGTTTGTAGCGATCTAAAATTTGAAATTTTGCCCCAAATTACTGAAAGTTTATCTCAGAATCTAGGTTTGTAGGCGATCTGTACTTTGTAAATTGGCCCTATGGAGTATGTACCACCATTTTTGTCCTATGGAGTATTCTTTGTTGTGGGGAAATCGTGGTTATTGAGGGATGTTAATTAGTTTATCTATTTAGATTGTCAAGAAAACAGTTATCATATAGTGATGATACAGACTTGTGCTTCAAAGTGAATAATACAGACTTGGAGTAGACAAATCATCATCACTATATGATACTGTTTTCTGTTGTTTGAGTGTAGAATATTGACAAAATCCCATTGGTCAACTATCTTGTTCTAATCATTCATGTAAGCATGCTAATCTAAATGTTTCCTGTTTTATAAGCACCAAGGCTAAAAATCATAATCATATTGATGTCAGATATATGAGACAGCTTTTCATTTTTTCTTGAATGGTTCATAGCGAGAAGCAAGATGTCAATTCTTCATTGGGCACATATACTTCAATCGGTAGTACTTGAGAAAATCCTGACAAAAGAGAATGAACTTCTGAAGAGAAGGGATGCTTTATTGCTAAATGAGTATGAAGCTCCAAAACAAAAGGACAAACTAATAGAGAGAGAATGAGCTTCACAAGCAAGAGGACGAACTTCGAAGAAGGATCATAGAGAATAGGGGTGTACGTATATTGTTGTGTCGATAGTGGATCATATCTCTTGTAATAGTTTTCGGTTAGTTCGGACTATTGATGTATCATGTTAGTTTTAAATGTAAATAGATTGATCAGATCCTAACATGTAAGGTATATTCTCTACGAATATAATTATGACAGCTTATTATGGATATTAAGTTGACTTTTCTGTTGTTTATTCAATTATGTTGCATTTATTTTTCTATGTTGGTAATTCGTAGCTTATTTGAAGTCACTCAAAAAGGTTATAAAACTCTATCACTTGGATTTTTTTTTTCCACCACAACATTGTTTACAGGATGAAATGTGGCATGGAAATGCTTATTGAGGATTTGGAGTTGAATTGTGGCAAGGAAATGCCTTGGTAATCCTGTATGCTGATCTAGAGGTTTGGAGTTGGCATCTTTTTGCACTCACAGTGTCGGAAGAAGCACATCCATGTCTATCCCATTTTTGAAGTAACAGGAACTTGTCCTCAAGAAAATGCAACCTTTTCTCTATGCATATCAAATTTCTGAACAACATTTTTTGAAAAAAAAAAAAAAAACTCCTCACAAAACAATGACAACATTTTACTTGAAAGAGAATTTGCTCATTACCTGTAAATTCCATAAAACAATTTTGGGCATAAAGCAATTTTTTTTTTTTTTGGAACTCTAAGTTTCTTGTTTTCTACCATTGCAGAACAATTTTGTATGTTGCTCAAGCATTTGCTTTGTCTGTACATTTACAAAAGCTACTACTAGTGTTTGCAATACAAACATCAAGATACAAACTTTAGATACAAATTACAATAAAAGATTACATTTGTTAGTACCAAAGATGCATTATCAATACCAAAGATGCATTATCAGTACTACATATTCTCGACTTTAAATACAAATTTCTCAACTGGAAATGCAAATTTGTTAGATTTCCCAACTTCAACTTCTCCTTTCAACTTCTAGTGTCCTTTACATGTTGAACCTTCATTGTATGTACTTGTAGCAACAAAGGGAAAAAAAACCAAGTGAAATGATAGTGGGTCCCCAAGGAACGAGATTTACTTGAAATTTTAGTAAGTTAGACAACCAACGTGCACAAAGATAAATTATACATGATGAATGATTAATATGAAATGCATGCGATGCAGAAAAATCAGTATATGTCTCCCATTCAGATTCCTCAACATTTTCAAAAAACTAAGACACACATTTTCTTACAGAGAACATTTCTCTCACTTCAACTGTCAAAAGCATATATTTCATCATAACTTTTCATCATTATTAGCAATTCATAATAAATCATAACATTAACATCATAACGTATGGTATTGTCATAGTTTACATTATGCACTGTGAGTACCAGCTGGTGACCGTAGTACAACTAATATTGTTGACACTACGTTGTCTGCAGACTCGTTCTCGATGCATTGGTAACATAACATAACATAATAACATGTACACCCACCAGTCTTAGGTATCATAACATTTTGATTTCGCTCCAGCGTTCTTTAAAAAGAATCCATTCAAAGCCCATTGACTGTTCTTTGTCAACCCAAGGGTTACCACTCCATTTTTACTCACTCCAGAGTAGACAAGGGAGTTCCTAAGATAATTCCCTATCTTAACCTTTGGGGTCATGACAAAAATTATTTTCATGTTATGCTTGAAAAATGTAGTTCATGACATGTGCATATGTAGCAAGCTTTCATTGAAAATGACATTTATATGCAATATGCTAAAATGATGAAAATTTCACATGTCATGTAAGCAAGTAGTCATGTACTCAATGTATCATATACATAAGGTTTTATGCTCAAAATAACAATTATAACATGAATGTGTCATCCATCAATATATCATAAATAACTTATCAAAGTGTAAATTAGAGGTCAACTTACAAACTGCCTGAGTTTGAAAAAACATTGCGGCTATTATCAAAGTTGTACTGGGTTAGGGTTTGAACTACTATGGAAGATGTTCATAATCAAAAGGTTTTAAAAAAATAGGCATTTACAAAAATACCCCTAAATTTTCAAAAACTGTCACTAAGGCCCTAATTTCTCACTATTTGCAAAAAAGCCTCAAATTTAACCAATCTTCATAAACCTCATATTGTCCATATTCTAAAACTATTGCCCTTAGGATTCCAAAAATCAAAGTTGATTAGTTCAAATGCACTCAACCCGTGGCATACACTCTAGTTGATGCTTAAGTATAATTTCAACTATTGATCCTTATGAATACATTCATATTCAATTTCTTTAATTACAAATAATTACTATAATATTTAATGACATGTTAAAAGCTTAATCTTAGGTGAACAAGTTCATCCCAACACTTAATCATGGCTAAAACCTTAATCTCTATTAAACTAGTCCTCAAGCATACATGATATCTCTTAATCTTTTTCATCAAGGAAAGTTTCAAAAACTAGAATTAAACCATGCATTTCCCTTCTCATCCCAATCACAAGGTTTTCCAAATGCTCATTTTTCAAGTCTAAGTAAAATAAATCAAAACTTCATAAGTTAAGCATAATTTATTCAAACCGTGCATGCTTAGATGATCAACACAATAAAGAATTAAAACCTATCATAGCATGCTTCTAATATCAAAATCAAACCTTCAATGATCAATCTAAAACATTAATACATCATATCAAAATATGTTAAGACATGCCATAGCTAAAATTCCTACTTAAAACCATTTAAACACTTAATCCAACCTTAATGGACTCGGTTTTAATTTAAGTATGATAACATTTTCTAAACTCAACCAAAAATTACTTCAACACTTAAAAGCAAAAGATAACATGCAAAATAAGATCTAGGGCAAGAAAACTTACAATTTCCGTGGCCCTCTAAAGCTCCCAACACAAGAACTCTCAAAAACTCCTACGAACACTCAAGACCTCACTCGGTTTCTCTCTATGGCTCACTGAGGGAGGGGAAGCTCTCAAGATCTCAAGAGAAAACTTAGAGATGAGGTGTGAAGAAATGAGGAAGTAGAGCAGGTTTTTATAAGCTTGAAGAAGGGGATTTGAATTTCCAGCTTGGTTGCATCACCTTGTGCAGGTGAATAGCGACCCAAATCAAAGGATTTTCTTCATTTTTAAGTGTTGCCAAGCAAGGAGAGGGTGCAGGTGCTGCCATGGCCCTTTTAAAGCCCAACAAGGTCCAAAGCCTTGTTTTGTATTTTCACACTTCTATTTGAAACCCTCATACACCATACCATTGGTTTCTCTCAAGTCCAAGTAGTGCCCCACACCCCTTACAACTCTCAATTGTCCATAATTAAGCTTCTAACTTGAGTAAAATATATTAATCAATTTACCCATGATTAGTGATTTTTAAACCATGTTTTGAGTTTAATTTTCTTCTTAATATTTTTAGGCATTTTGATTTAAAATTTTCTTGTTTTATTATTAAATTTCATCATTCTTTGATCATATTAGAACCCTAGATAAATCTCCACATGTCATTAAGGGTAATGACATGTTAAAATCCTAAACTCACACCAATCGGCACACGTGTGCCCTTGTGTACAATGGACTGAGCAACCCCTAGCCCAATCTTTTGTGCCTTTTCTTCTCAAGGAAATTATTGTATTTTAGCACCTCAAAATACACTTCTCAATGTAGAATTAGTGATGGACAAAATTGGTTCCTACAACCAAACCAAAAACCCAAAAACTAAATGCACCTAAACACTAGTTGGATGGGCATTGGTTTGATTTTATGCTCTCAAATGACCCATACCCTCACGCCACCTCCATCACCATCCAATCCCCAAGAGTCCCTTAAATTCATTATGAAATTGACCAAAATTCTTCCCACCAAAAAAAAAAAAAAACAACAAAACCCATCCAACCACTACCACTTAGCAACACCCTTCCCTTCACCTCTTCCATTTGAGCTGCCACTTCATCATCACTTGGAAGCCAATCCCCCACAATCCACAACCTGAAAAATCCTTCCAACAGTGACTCATAACATACAAATGCAAATAGTGAAAGTTTAGGGCCTAAGTGGCAAGCAATTTCAAGAAGTATTAGGGTTGTTTTGTAAATATTGTTTTGAACCCTCTTGAATTTAAAAATTCTTCCTTAGTTATATGATTCCTAACTTAGAAATATATCTTAGTTCAGCTGCACCATTTCCTAATAACCCGAGAAGTTTGTAAGTTAATTTCTAACTTAAGGCCCGGTTTGGATACAAGAAGTGTTTCATCTCATCTCATTTAATCATTACAGTTTTTCCAAATTTTCAGACAAAATATAATAAACAATTCAACTTTTTCAAATCCCAAAATAATATTAATATTAAAAAATAATTTTCTAACAATATTTTATTCAACTTTCATATCATCTCAACTCACTATTCAAACGAAAGCTTACTCTTGAATAAATTTATTTATTATTCTTATATAAACACCACATTCATATTATAAATGTCATTTTGAGTATATAATGTCATATGATACATCATTGAGCATTTGATTACTTGCTTTCATGACATGTGAGGTTTTCACCATTTTAGCATGTTACATAAAATATTATTTTTTACATGAAGCATACTATATAAGCACATGTCATGAAATGCATTTTGAGCATAACAAGAAAATAAGTTTTTTCACGACTCCAAATACTAGGATGAGGAATTATCCTAGTGAAACTCCTCTGTCCACTGTATGGTAACCCTTGGGTTGACAAAGAACCGTCAATAGGTTTCAAATTGATTCTTTTTAAACAATGCCGAAGCGAACTCATATATGGCACTTAATGCTGGTGGTACATATGATGATATGTTATGATATCAATGCATTGAGTTATGAGTCTGCAAACAACGTAATTTCAACGTGAGTTATACTATAGTCACCGACAAGTACTCACAGTGCAAATGGGGAGTTGTGATAATACCATATGTTATGTTCTGTTAATGATGGCTCTAATAAATAATGAATGTTATGTTTTTAAAAAAGATGAAATAAAAAATATTCTCTGTAAGAAAATGTGCATTAAAATTTTTCTGAAAGATATTGAGAAATCTGGATCGAAGAAAAATACCGATTTTCTGCATATCTGGCATGCATCTCATATTTATCATTAATCATGCATATCTTCTCTTGGTATAAGTTGATTGTTTAACTTACTGAGATTTCAAGGAATCTAACTGTGGTAGTCCACTACCATTCTCCCAGAATGGTAGAAGCTGTGTCAGGACCGACTTTTGACGAACAGGATGGTAATGAACTCTACTCATTGGCTTCAGATGATTGAGAATGAGTCCGAACCCAACGAAAAGATGGAGTCAATAGTGATGTTCTTAGAGATGGTCCTATTCACTATAGAGCGTATTAGAGAGATGTTTTGATCTACCTTTTTATGGGACCTCATTGAAGTTGTCTATAATAAGAAGACTCTATCTCCCACTTATGTTTGAACTCATGCCTTACTGTTTGGACCTCTTTTAGTAAGGCATCATCTATCTATGGTTACTTAAATTATTGGGATGTTTAGTTCATTCTAACATGAAATTTTATAAATCACAATTTTTCCGCTGCGATTATTGCATATTGCTAATTGTATGCTACGATGCATTACATATTATTTGTCATAAACGAGAGTATGTAACCATGTATTGCATGTCCCAACGTTTCAAATCTCCATTAAATCCCAAGTGGAGGTTAGGGGTGTCACAGCTATGCTCATATTCAAGGGGAAGAGAGAGACCGACGGAGGAGGAGTTTTATGGTGGAAGGTTGTTGTGCTTACGGCTTGGTGATTGGACATGCGACTCACGCATTACGATGTTACGATCGAGATCAAGATTCTAGCAACCCTAGGGCACAAGAAGGAGGCGTCTTTATGTGATGCATGGAAGCTCTAGTATATTTATATGAAGTCAAGTTTAAGTACTTTATGAAATCGGATTTGTGTCATCTTCATGGGTCGTAAGTTTTTTTCTAAGCTTTGCCAAGGTTGATGGGCTAATTTATAGGCCCATTGTGGTGTTTTAAGGGTCTAATTGAACTATTGAGCTTCCTTGGATCAAGTCATTTAGAGATGCTTGGGCAATGAGATGAGATAAAAATTATGTTAATAATAGTGAAATGGTTTGGGTTAAAATTTTTATTGAATTTTGGAAAAGAAGAGAGAAAAAATTGAATAAAAATATTATATAATTAAAATATTATTATAATATTATTTTTTAATATTATTTTTGTTTTGATATATTAAAAAGTTGTATTGTTTTTTGTATTTTGTTTAAAATTTTGAAAAAGTTGTAATGATTAGATGAAAATGTTGAAAATTTGAAATTAAAAAGTATTTGTGTTTGAGAAAGAAGTATGAGAAATTATTAGATGAGATAAGATAAAATAAAATCATCTCACTTTCCAAACAAGCCCTTAATGAATTCAAGGATCGATTCTTAAATCTAAAACAAGCCCAACTCATCCAATTAGCATTTATGGGCCTTTAAATAATTTTTCGGATCTAATCCTCATCTAGTCATGGGTCCCCTCTTGTCCAATAAAATTAAATGTGCTTTAACTTACTCATTGGGCTCAATAAAATCCATAGTCATCCCCAAATAATTTATGGGCAAATGGCTCATCCAATATTGTTCAATAATCTCAATTGGGCTTCGTGATAAAATATTGAGCCCAAGATCCAATTTTTCCCTAAAATGTAAGGGTTTTGCTATTATGCCCGAAGGTTATAGAACAGTGCATTTGCTTTTTTTTTAATATTAAAAGAATAACAGAGAAATGCACTATTCGGGCACCACCTTTGGGCACTGCAGCATTTTCCAAAATGTAGATCTCCGAATTAAAGCCTTACTAAAAACTTCACCCTAATTTCTAGCTTAAGGGCATATTTGGCAAACATGAAAATTTTCAAAATTTCATTCTCAAACACCACTTAAATACATGACACTTTTTTAATTTTTAATTTTTAACTTTTTTATCTAATTATTACCTAATCATTACTCAAATAAAAAAAATCAATACAACTTTCATAAATTTTAAAACAAAAATAATATTAAAAAATACATCCAAACAATGTTTTAACTTAATCTATTCACTTTCACAAACTTCAATATAATACTTCTTTTAAAAAATCTTTTTATTCAATGTTTTATTTTTCCTTTTCCAAAACTCAATAAAACAAATTGACTCAGATCATTTCACTGTTATTCACAAAAGTTTGAGATATTTTAAGCATTCAAACATACTCTAAAGCTCCATATACGATAATTACGTTAAATAAATAGCAAAAATAAACTCTTTTACAAAGTTTGGTGGGTGTTAGACCTAGGGTTTATGACTTTAAGATATAGTTTGACCTAGGTACGAGTTATGGAAGAGTTGTGCTTTGAGTGGGAGTGGATAGTTTGAATGTGACTTGGATTTGGACTATGCAAGTGGGGTCATCTGGGGCTCTAATGGGTTGGGTTTCTTGGACTTCTTGTGGGACTTGGCAAAGAGAAATCTTCGGCTTGCCCATCTTTGATGGGCCTATGGGTCGGACTTCCTGTCGGGCTAGACAATATTCCTCTTTAAATCTAAATTCACATTCATAATTCGTNTCACTTAGCAAAGTTTTTAAGTAATTGTCTTGCTTCACATACAAACATACTAGCAATATTGCTGCCTACTATGCTCCTTTTGAGAGCATTGATAACTTGTAATGAGTCTCCTTCAATGATCACTTGTGTTGGGCCAAGTTCCAAACCAAACTGTACTGTTTTAAGAGCTCCAAAAGCCTATGCAAACAAGGGATCAAGGAAGACATGTTTCTTTGTCCTGATAGTAGCAATGACCTGGCTTGTATTGTCCCTTGCTGCTATCTAAATTCATAATTCAAGATCCAATCTTATATACCCATGAATAAATCCCCATAGCCTATGATCATGACTCCAACGTATCCATATTGATCATTCCTCTAAAATCATGTCACTTTACATAATCTCACTCTATTTATTTTTCTTCAACTATTACAAGCATTAATCTCGTCATATATTGAATCCCCAATAATAGACATGAGCTTAAAATCTAAATTCCACCTCTTACCCTAATGACCTTCCATAAATAGAAACCCCTAAATAAAAAAATGATGTTGCTAGCGATCCACCCAACGTTTACTGTTGGGCATATCACTAGTATAATTTTTTTTTTTAACATCATTAATCATTAAAAAAATATACAAACTCACTAATAGTCACTTCCTTAACTATTAAAGAAAAATTTTTTAATTAAAATACTCAAACAGTAACTTTGAGTTGTAACATTGAAGGGGTTAAGTAGAATTTTCAAAAAAAAAAAAAAAAAACCCTTAGCTTAATTTTATAAAATAGTAACTTTACAAAATTTGAGGTGCTACGCTTTTCCATCTCAACTTATATTATATCCTAAATTCCATCATGGCTCAAGTCTCATTTTCCATATGAGCCAAACAACAATATTTTAGTCCCACCACTTAAAATTGGAAAACCCCAATTAAACCTTGCCTCGGTGTGTGACCGAGAAACGCCACGATACTTTTTGTATCTATATGCGTATTGTTTTTACTTATAGAATATTAAAAAAATCTATTTACTATCTATTTTATTTTCATTGATCACTTAATATTAATTAATATGGTATCAAATAATTGAGTCACAGGTAGAACATAATAAATAGTTTTAAATAATTTAATATCAGTTATCAAATAATTGGAGGATGATATAATAAAATGGACGATGAGTAGCATTGATCAGTACACCATTACCATGTCATACTTAGGATTAAGTCTTAATACCGCTCTTCATGAGCTAAGTCACATTGACAAAAGATGCATGCGGTTTGAATAGTGAGTTGAGATTAAAGTTGAAAGTTAAAATATTGTTAGAATATTAATTTTTAATAATAATATTATTTTAAAATTTAAAAAAGTTAAATTATTTATTATATTTTATGTAAAAATTAAAAAAAATTATAATAATTAGATGAGATGAGTTAAAATGATTAATGACTCTTTGAAATTGCTTTGAATAATAGAACTTTTTGACACTATAGCTTTTACTAAAACAGTTTTGCCAAAAATATCATTAAAATGTATTGATGTGTGATTTTTTTCAAACTTTACATCAGCGCGAAGAGATTTTCTACGAACTACAGCTACGGTGACCCCATGCGTAATGCATTTATAGCTTTGGAGTTTCCACTTATTTTTCAACGAAAAGATCAGTTTGATGTATTGAGTCTTGTGAGCCAGTGTTCTCAATTCGTACGTAATCCGATTGAAGGATTAAAAAAATCAATCATAATATATATATAATTAATTTAACTTAAAGACAAATTTTATACTTTGACCATTTGGAGTCAGGGGCCGCACGCTACTCATAGGCTGCTTTGCTATTTTATTTACCATATTTCCAATAAATTAGCATGTCTACATCTTTCAACTGCCCCTTGATTATAATATGAATAATTCTAGAGCCACAGCTTAGGACTCTCGCGGGCTCTAACAGGATTTTTTTTTTTAAATTATTTTTTATATAAATTTTTTTAATATTTTTTTAATATTTTAAAAAAATAAAATAAATTTAAAACATTATTAAAAAAATACTTTCTTGATTATAAAGTTAAAAAAAATTATAAAAAAATATTAATCCTCCTGTTAGGATTTTTTTATTTTTTATTTTTTATTTTACTTTATAATTAAGAAAATATTTTTATAATAATGTTGAGATTTTTTTTAAATATTTAAAATTGTTAAAAAAATCTATATAAAAAAAGAATTAAAACAAAACACATAAAAAACACATGCTAAAGGCCAGCGGTGATTCTAGCATTATCCTTATAATATATCATAATTATTTTTATTAATGTTTTGGCCGTTCACACTTCACATCTTTTATTTGTAACGAATCTTTTCCATTGATATAATATCTTGAACTCCATCCGCGTACTCAATACAACAAATTTGCTCACATCCTCGGCTTACAGCAAACGTAACGTGGAATTGACGTTTCCTAACGTTTTAATTTTATATTTTTATGAACTTGACATTAATCATGTGTAATAATACAAGTATGACATAAGTATTTGGTGTTGATATTGACTACCGCTGTACCCATTTAGAAAAAAAATGGAAAATTTATTCACATTGTGATTTAGTTATCTGGTTTTATTGATAATTGTTGGTTATTGGTAATTGGTTAATTTTATGGCATTATGCACGCATGCGTGGATGTGCGTTTTGAGAAACCGTGTTTAATGTGATAAGGGTTTTCGGGTGCGTGTATATCACCCCCAAGTTGAGATGGGGTATTATCTTGATGAAGCTCCTCTGGACACTCGAGAGCGGAATATATTGAGTGTTTTCCAGGACTTGGATGGGATGGTAGCGCTCTCGATCCGACTCCGTGACCCCTCGTCCTGGCGAGGGTCAGAGGATGCTTGGCTATGTACGTAGTGGGACGGAACTGGGCATCACTCGTTGTGTATCATTCACACGGTCGTTACCGGTAGAATAACGAAGGGAACTAGAGTATGTGGATGGTTCCTATGGGAGGCTATGGTGCATACGGTTAAAATTGAAATTAATGGATTTATTCCTGGATTTTTGTTTTGTGCCAAATGGTAATTTTTGGCTTGCGTAGAAAAATTGTGATTTTTGAGAAATTGTGTTTTTTTCGAGTTTTGCGCTTTGGTTATCATGTGCATGCATAGAGTTAGTTGTTTTAATATATTTATTGTCTTAGAGCATTTTGGGTTTTACTTACCTGCAGTACCATTTTTTGGTACTGTAGATTTTGATGCAGGTTTTGAGAAGACTGAGACTGAGGATGCGGCTCCGCCTGAGGAGTAAGAACATTGGCTATTTTGTATTTGAAGTTAATGGTTCGCTTATGCTTATTATATTTTATTTGATGTTGATTTGTAAACAAAAATCATATTATGTTGACATGTGGATTTTCAGTACTTTTATATTGTATGAAACTCTGGTACTTAGTTATTTGACTTAACCATTCCGCTGCGTATTGTTTATTATACACGTGTTGCATTACACACACTCAGCACATGTCGATGGGGTGCGTGATAGTGTCTTCATCATCCCGATGCCTCGATTTCCGTGCGTGTCCGTACATAGAAATTAGGGGCGCCACATAGATCATATTAGAATCCTAGATAAATCTCCACACATGTCATTAAGGGTAATGACATCCTAAACTCATACCAATCGGCACACATGTGTGTCCTTGTGTGTAATGGACCGAGCAACCTCTAGCCCAAACTTTTTGTGCCTTTGTCTCAAGGGAATTATTGTATTTTAGCACCTCAAAATACCCTTCTCAATGCAGACTTAGTAATGCATGAAATTAGTTCCTACAACTAAACCAAAAACCCAAAAACCAAATGCACCAAACACTAGTTGGATGGGGGGCATTGGTTTGATTTTCTGCCCTCAAATGACCCACACCCTCAAGCCACCTCCATCAACATCCAATCCCCAAGAGACCTTTCAAATTCATTATGAAAAATTGACCAAAATGCTTCTCACATAAAAAAAAAAAAAAAAACACACACACACACACAAAACTGATGGCATCAAATTGCCAACACTTAGCAACACCCTTCCCTTCACCTCTTCCCTTTGAGATGCCACTTCATCATCACTTGGAAGCCAATCCCCCACCATACACAACCTGGAAAATCCTTCCAATAGTGACTCATGACCTACAAATGTAAATAGTGAAAGTTTGGGGCCTAAGTGGCAAGTAATTTCAAGAAGTATTAGGGTTGTTTTGTAAATATTGTTTTGAACCCTTTTGAATCTGAAAATCTTCCTTAGTTATATGATTCCTAACTTAGAAATATATCTTAGTTCAGCCACACCATTTCCTAATAACCAGAGAAGTTTGTAAGTTAGCTTCTAACTTAAGGTCTGGTTTGGATACAAGAAGTATTTCATCTCATCTCATTTCATCATTACAACTTTTTCAAATTCTCATACAAAATATAATAAACAATTTAACTTTTTCAAATCCCAAAACAATAATAATATTAAAAAATAATTTTCTAACAATATTTTATTCAACTTTCATCTTATCTCAACTCACTATCCAAATCACAGCTTACTCTTAGATAATTTATTTATAATTCTTGTATAAACACCATATTCATATTATAAATGTCATTTTGAGTATATAATGTCATATGATACATCATTGAGCATTTGATTACTTGCTTACATGATATGTGAGGTTTTCACCATTTTAGCATGTTACATAAAAATGTTATTTTTTACATAAAGCATACTACATAAGCACATGTTATGAAATATATTTTGAGCATAACAAAAAAATAAGTTTTGTCACGATTCCAAATACTAGGATGAGAAATTATCCTAGTGGAACTCCTATGTCCACTCTAGAGTGAGTAAACAATGGAGTAGTAACCCTTGGGTTGATACAGAACCGTCAATAGGTTTCAAATGGATTCTTTTTAAATAATACTAGAGCGAAGTCATATTTGGCACTTAATGCTGGTAGTGCAAATGATGTGTTATGATATCAATGCATTGAGTTATGAGTCTGCAAACAACGTAATTTCAATGTGAGTTGTACTACAGTCACCGACAAGTATTCATAGTGCAAATGGGGAGCTGTGATGATACCATATGTTATGTTACGTTAATGATGTATTTAATAAATAAGGAATGTTATGTTTTTAAAAAAGATGAAGTAAAAAATGTTCTCTGTAAGAAAATGTACATTAAAATTTTTCTGAAATATGTTAAGAAATCTGGATGGGAGAAAAATACCAATTTTTTGCATATCTGAAATGCATTTCATATTTATCATTAATCGTGCATATCTTATCTCGGTACAAATTAATTGTTTAACTTACTGAGATTTCATGGACTCACTATGATAGTCCCACTACCATTTTTCCAGAATGGTAGAAGCTGTGTCAGGACATATCTTTGACGAACAGGATGGTGATGAACTCCACCCATTGAGTTCAGATGATTGAGAACGAGTCCAACCCCAACCAAAATATGGAGTTAATAGTGATGTTCTTAGAGATGGTCTTGTTCACTATAGAGCATATTAGAGAGATGTTTTGATCTACCTTTTTATGGAACCTTATTGAAGTTGTCTGTAATAAGGAGATTCTATCTCTCACTTTATATTTGAACTCATGCTTTATTGTTTGGACCTCTTTTAGTAAGGCAACATCTATCTATGGTTACTTGAATTATTGGGATGTTTAGTTCATTCTAGCATGAAATTTTATAAATCATAATTTTTTCGTTGCGATTATTGTATATTACATATTAGGATGCATTGCACATTATTTATCATGAACGAAAGTATGTAACCATGTGTTGCATATCTCGACGTTTCAAGTCTTCATTAAATCTCAAGCGGAGGTTAGGGACTTCACAACTATGCTCATATGCACGAGGAAGAGAGAGACCGACGGAGGAGGAGTTTTATGGTGGAGGGCTGCTGTGCTTACAGCTTGGGGGTTGGACATGCGACTCATGCATTATGGTATTACAATCGAGATCAAGGTTGTGGCAACCCTAAGGCCCAAGAAGGAGGTATCTTTATGTGATGCATGGAGGCTCTAGTGTATTTATATGAAGTCAGGTTTAAGTACTTTACAAAATCGGGTTTGTGTCATGTTCATGGGTTGTAAGTTTTTTCTAAGCTTTGCCAAGGCTGATGGGCTAATTATAGGCCCATTGTGGTGTTTTAAGGGTCTAATTGAACTATTGAGCTTGCTTGGATCAAGTCATTTAAGGATGTTTGGGAAGTGAAATGAGATAAAAATTATTTTCATGATAGTGAAATTGTTTGAATTAAGATTTTTACTGGATTTTGAAAAAGAAGAGAGAAAAAATTGAATAAAAATATTATAAAATTAAAATATTGTTACAATATTATTTATTAATTTATTTTTGTTTTGATATATAAAAAAGTTGTATTGTTTTCTGTATTTTGTTTAAAAATTTGAAAAAGTTATAATGATTAGATGAAAATGTTGAAAATTTGAAATTAAAAAGAATTTATGTTTGAGAAGAAATATGAGAAACTATGATATGAGATGAAATTAAATGAGAGCATATCACTTTCCAGGCAAGCCCTTAATAAATTCAATGATCGATTCTTAAATCTAAAACAAGCCCAACTCATCCAATTAGCATTTTTGGGCCTTCAAATAAATTTTCGGATCTAATCCTCATCTAGTCATGGGTCCGCTTGTCCAATAAAATTAAATGTGCTTTAACCGACTCATTGGGTTCAATAAAATCCATAGTCATCCCGAAATAATTTATGAGCCAATGGCTCATCTAATATTGTTCAATAACCTCAATTGGGCTTCATGATAAAAAATTGAGCCCAAGATCCAATTTTTCCCTAAAATGTAGATGTAGGGTCTTGCTATTTTGCCCGAAGGTTATAGAACAGTGCATTTGCTTTTTTTTTTTTAATATTAAAAGAATAACAGAGAAATGCGCTATTCGGTCACGACCTTCTGGCACTCCAGCATTTTCCAAAATGTAAATCTCAACAATGAGTCCGAATGAAAAGCCTTACTAAAAACTTCACCCTAATTTCTAGCTTAAGGGCATATTTGGCAAACATGAGAATTTTCAAAATTTTTAAGATTTCTCATAATTTCATTCTCAAACATCACTTAAATATAGAAAGTTTTTTTAATTTTTAATTTTTAACTTTTTCATTTAATTATTACCTAATCATTATTCAAATACAAAAATCAATACAATTTTTATAAATTTTTAAAACAAAAATAATATTAAAAAATTACATCCAAACAATGTTTTAACTTAATCTGTTCACTTTCACAAACTTCAATACAATATTTATGTTAAAATTTATTTTTATTCAATATTTTCTTTTTCCCTACCCAAATTCACTTAAACTATCACTGTTATTCACAAAAGTTTGAGATATTTTAAGCATTCAAACATCCCCTAAAACTCCATATACGATAATTACGTTAAATAAATAGCAAAAATAAACTCTTTTACAAAGTTTGGGGTGTTAGACCTAGGGCTTATGACTTTAAGATAACATGGGTACGAGTCATGGTAGAGTTGTGCTTTGAGTGGCAGTGGATAGTTTGAATGTGACTTGGATTTGGACTATGCAAGTGGGGTCATCTGGGACTCTAATGGGCTGGGTTTCTTGGACTTCTTGTGGGACTTGGCAAAGAGAAACCTTCGGCTTGCCCATCTTTGATGGGCCTATGGTCGGACTTCCTATCGGGCTAGACAATAGTCCTCTTTAAATCTAAATTCATAATTTTATTATTATTTTTTTTTAAAAGGAGTAACTCATTTCCATTCCATCAAACCAAAGAGATACAAGAAGGAATATCCTCCAAAATTACAATGAAATCATAAATGGAAAGCATCTGTTGCTAACAAGTGAGTTATAGAATTGTCATTTCTCCTAACATGAGAAACCTCTTACTTAGTAAAGTTTTTGAGTAATTGTTTTGCTTCACATACAAACATACTAGCACAATTGCAGCATTCTTTGTTCCTTTTGAGAGCATTGATAACTTGTAAAGAATCACCTTCAATAATCACTTGTGTTAGGCCAAGTTCCAGACATAATTGTACTGTTTTAAGGGCTCCAAAAGCCTTTGCAAGTAAAGGATTAGGGAAAAAATTGTCCTCAATCCTCATAGTAGGAATGACCTCTTACTGCTATCTGAATTCATAATTCAAGATCCAATCTTAAATACCCATGAATAAATCCCCATAGCCTATGATCATGACTCCAAGGTATCCATATTGATCATTCCTCTAAAATCATGTCACTTTACATAATCTCACTCTATTTATTTTTCTTCAACTATTACAAGCATTAATCTCGTCATATATTGAATCCTCAATAATAGACACGAGCTTAAAATCTAAATTCCACCTCTTACCCTAATGACCTTCCATAAATAGAAACCCCTAAATAAAAAAATGATGCTGCTAGCGATCCACCCAATGTTTACTGCTGGGCATATCACTAGTATAATTATTTTTTTATAATTTTTTAACATCATTAATCATTAAAAAAACATACAAACTCACTAATAGTCACTTCCTTAACCATTAAAGAAAAAAATTTTAATTAAAATACTCAAACAATAACTTTGAGTTATAACATTGAAGGGGCTAAGTAGCATTTTTCATTAAAAAATAAAAAATAAAAACCTTAGCTTAATTTTACAAAATAGTAACTTTACAAAATTTGAGGTGCTACGCTTTTCCATCTCAACTTATATTATATCCTAAATTCTATCATGGCTCAAGTCTCATTTTCCATTTGAGCCAAACAACAATATTTTAGTCCCACCACTTAAAATTGGAAAACCCCAATTAAAACCTTGCCTCAGTGTGTAACCGAGAAACCCATGATACTTTTTGTACCTATATGCGTATTGTTTTTTACTTATAGAATATTAAAAAAATCTATTTATTATCTATTTTATCTTCATTGATCACTTAATATTAATTAATATGGTATCAAATGATTGAGTCACAGGTAGAACATAATAAATAATTTTAAATAATTTAATATCAGTTATCAAATAATTGGAGGATAATATAATAAAATGGACGATGAGTAGCATTGATCAGTACACCATTACCATGTCATACTTAGGATTAAGTCTTAATACTGCTTTTCATGAGCTAAGTCATATTGACAAAAGATGCGTGCGGTTTGAATAGTGAATTGAGATAAAAGTTAAAAATTAAAATATTGTTAGAATATTAATTTTTAATAATATTATTATTTTAAAATTTAAAAAATTTTAATTATTTATTATATTTTATGTAAAAAATAAAAAATATATATAATAATTAGATGAGATAAGTTATAAAGATTAATGACTCTTTGAAATTGCTTTGAATAATAGAGCTTTTTGACTCTATAGCTTTTACTAAAACAGTTTTGCCAAAAATATCATTAAAATGTATTGATGTATGATTTTTTTCAAACTTTACATCAGCGTGAAGAGATTTTCTGCGAACTACAGCTACGGTGACCACATGCGTAAATGCATTTATAGCTTTGGCGTTTCCACTTATTTTTCAACGAAAAGATCAGTTTGATGTATTGAATCTTGTGAGCCAGTGTTCTCAATTCGTACGTAATCCGATTGAAGGATTAAAAAAATCAATCATAATATATATATATATAATTAATTTAACTTAAAGACAAATTTTATACTTTGACCATTTGGAGTAAGGGGCCGCACACTACTCATAGGCAGGCTGCTTTGCTATTTTATTTATCATATTTCCAATAAATTAGCATGTCTACATCTTTCAACTACCCCTTGATTATAATATGAATAATTCTACAGCCACAGCTTAGGGCTCTTGCGGGTTCTAACATGTGTTTCTTTTAAAATTATTTTTTATATAGATTTTCTTAATATTTTAAAAAAATAAAATAAATTTAAAACATAATTAAAAAAAATACTTTCTTAATTATAAAGTAAAAAAAAAATCATAAAAAAATATTAGTCTTCCTGTTGAGATTTTTTTATTTTTTATTTTACTTCATGATTAAAAAAATATTTTTTTAATGATGTTGTGAATTTTTAAAAAAATATTTAAAATTGTTAAAAAAATCTATATAAAAAAAAAATTAAAACAAAACACAAAAAACACATACCAAACCCAGCGGTGATTCTAGCATTGTCCTTATAATATATCATAATTATTTTTATTAATAATTTGGCGGTTCACACTTCACATCTTTTATTTGTAACGAATCTTTTCCATTGACATAATATCTTGAACTCCATCCGCGTACTCAATACAACAAATTTGCTCACATCCTCGGCTTACAGCAAACGTAACGTGGAATTGACGTTTCCTAACGTTTTAATCTTATATTTTTATGAACTTGACATTAATTATGTGTAATAATACAAGTATGACATAAGCATTTGGTGTAGATATTGACTACCGCTGTAACCATTTAGAAAAAAATGGAAAATTTATTCGCACACCCAAATACGCTTAATTACTTGTTATATATGACTCCGCCATGTTTGATTACACAATTCTTTTAAAATTTGTCATTTTTTTTTAAACAAATCAAATATTTTTAAATCTCAAAAAAATTTCTATTTTTCCGAAACTCACTCTAAAAAAAATGCTCAAAATTTGTCATAACCAAACATGTCCATAATTAATGAAATTAATCATATAAGTCGAGACCTATAATTATAGACCTAGATAATTATGTGGCTAAATAAGATACTCAACCATATAATAATCTATTATTCACAAAGGCGCTAGGCACGTGCAAGCACTACAAGAAATTTTATTTTTATGGACGAAACTTGTTAGGGACGAATTAAATTTTGTCTCTAAAAGTAATTATTGGAGACAAAATTTACCAAAAATGACTAAGTTACTAAATTTGTTCAAATGGATAAAATAGATTCGAACAATGAATTAATGTCTGTTCTAACGGTATATAATATGTTCGAATAATAATCTTGATAGTAAATTAATTTATTTTTCCTGAAAAAAGTTAATAATCGTTTGAACTTAAATTTATTTGTTCAAACGGACGAGATTTGCTGGGAAAATGTGGCAGCAATGTTGTTTTACCGTTTGAACAAAACAAATATCGTTTGAACCAGTTCAACACCATATTTATTCATTCGAACGACTATTTTAGTTAGAAATTATATAAAAATTGTTTATCATCATTAACTTGTGCATATATTTTTTCCATTAAAGTAATAAATATTTTTTCATTAATTTGTTATCATTTTCAAAATATAAAAAATGAGTATATATTATATATTATGATTTGCGTGAGTTAAAATATTTATAAATTCATAAATTAATTATATGTAATTAATTTCAAAACTTTATAGTGATTTCTTTTATGTTAAATTTATATAAATATAACTTTAAAGATAATGTTATTTTTTATATTATCATGAACAGTAAGTAAAATGAAAAAAATATATATGGTAGCAAACATGAAAAATAAAAACCATACATTAATTTCATCTCAAATATATAATATTCAATACAACATAAAAAAGTAAAATAATAACTAAAACGATCTATTTGCTAAGTAGATCAAAATCCTCTTGTAAATTTTAATGCGTGCATCCAGATCCTTATGCTTTTCCATGATGGGCTCAACGAACTCCACAAACAGAGTTCGTACCTGATCCAAAGTAACCTTAAGAGGCTGTCTCTTAACAGCGGCAATACTACTAGAGGCTGGATCGGTCGGCGTGCCACTAGGTTGTTCTGGTGTAGTTTTTCGCAAGTGCCCCTTGCTCTTGCTGAATGTGATCTTGTTAAGAGACCCCATTTGTGACGACCTCCACTGAGTCGTAGACACTGTAACTCCCGATCGGAGTAGGAGGTTAGATATCAGCAATGCAAATGGTAGACTACCTCTACTGGAATAGCATGACTCCGGTTGAATGCGAATGAAGAAATATAATGTCATATCAATGGGGTCCCCCCGTGCTATCCACAACAAAAATCTGGCTCGATCGATCCCGAAATCAGTCTTGTGTATTTTTTTGGATCGATATTATAGCCAACAATCAAATTAAGCATTCTGATAAATGCTATATAATCGACCTGTCAGATCACCTTGCTCCCATTATATGGAGAAGCCGAAGGGTCTCGCACTAATTGATGGGCCCAGTTGTCTATGAGACCATCATCAGGTAGATCATCATCCTCACTATCATCCGAACTAGCATCTGACTCAACATTTTGTGCCAGCGTTGAGGATATCATTTATTTATCTTTATTTATTTTAATTAATTATATTTTAAGGAACCTATTGGGTGTTTCCACTTTGTAATCTTTATAAATAGGACCCTTAGGTATTTCATTTTAGATCTTTTGACAATTTGGTAAATCCCTAAGTAAGTGGATTATTATTCTTGAGATCACCTTTCGGTGTTTAGCACTTGGGCTACTTGAGTGCAATTCATGAAATCCCTAGTAGAGGATCATCACCTTGCAATTCATGAATAGGTGGTGATTCAATCTATCTTATTTCATCATTGTGCAATTCATGAATCAATGGTGATTTATCTATCTATCTTATGAGTATTGTCTTTGTTCCATTCAATTATTCATCTTGTGTCTATGTTCTTTATTCTATATTCAAAAACTCAAAAATACATTGTTATTATATTTTCTTGCTTGTTCTTATATTTTTCATCTTGTTCATCTCTACTTTCTTGCAAATCAAAGACATCCTAAGCATCAATTTTAGTATTATTTGATTTCTCAAAATATCCATGTAAACCATAAAGAGTCTTCATATTCCTTTATTGAGTCCATTCATCATTTATTCATACAATTTTTTCCGTAATCACAAGTATTTCCATTGTTCATATATTGACTTGCATCCCTCCATCTCACAAACACAATCTATTCACTCATTTGATCTTTCTCACACATATAGTTCGGCCAACACATTGTTTGCTCTACTTTCCATATTCATCAATTCTATAAGACCTAGCCTCCATCATCTACACAAACCCTAGTTGAAATCCACTAAGCCTCCATCTTCCCATATTTGTCACTTACCAAAACTAGCCTCCATCCATCCAACAAAGCCATAGTCGAAACCCTTGTCTTCCACAAACCCTAGCCATCCATCAAGAGTCCCACTTGGCAACTTCCTTTATTTTAGAAAAGTTTACTCATCCTAATCAATCTCAAAAATCATACCAATCCCAAAACTATCTCCTAAACTTAAGGAATCCTAACCTTAGCCACCCTTCATCCAACTTAACCCTAGACTCCTACAAGGTAATTCCTACCATTTAGGAATCCTTATCCCATCTTCCAATTAATCCAAATTCGAAATCCATACCTTGCCTTAGTCAAACACTAACTTCCTAACAACTCCCATGCATCTCATCATCTAGGATCGAAACCCTAGCCAACCTACCCATCTCCAAATCATATCTTCCTTATCATATCTTCACTTTCCAATCCCTTAATTCTAGGAGCATCCCTAGAATCACTCAAACAACCAAAGACCTTCCATATCTTACCTTAACCAATCCCTTAATTCTAGAAACTTCCCTAGAATCACTCCATCGCTAAAATCACTCCATCACTCAAGTCACCCAAAAAATTTCAAACTCTTGCCATATCTATAACCTATCTCCCATATCCAATCCCACAAATCTCTCATTCCCTAGAATCACTCAAGTCAAAACTAAAGACTATCTCATCTTACCTTAACCAATTTCTAAACTTTAGGAACCATAATCACCCCATATCTATCATTCATTCAATCTTACATTGACCTAGCCGAATCCCACATTTCTTATATTGGCCACTTACCTAAATTAACCTTCTTCCACATTCTACCTAAATCTAGCCGAAACACATATTCCATCTTCATTCAAATTCAAATTCGGCCACTCTTGCCTTATTTGAATTTGACCTAGCCGTCCACCAATTTTTCCATACTAGTGTTTCTATAACTTGAAAATCCTAGTTGACCAAATCACACCACATAGCCCGCCACCACACTGTCCAAAATCAAATTCCAAAATTTTAGGAAACTTTCCTAAAATCTCTCAACCTCCCAAGTTCGGCCAACCCTAGCCGACCATCATCATCTTCCAAACCCTAAACCTTTCTTCCATCATCCAACCCTAAACCTAAACCCCAAAGTGACACCTACCCATATTTGATCCTACAATTAAGGGATCACAATAACCACTCCCATATTTAGCGAACCCTAGCCACCAAACCCTAGCAACTCATCTAAGACTCCAATCCTAACCCATCACTTCCTAATCTTGAAATTTCCCATAGCCACCATCCAAACCCTAGCCTATCTTCACCATACCAACTCTAATCATCATCCAAGTTGTCCTAACATCAAGGGCAACCTTCAAGCCATTCCACATTGTATCAAACCCATCAAATCATTACTTAGATCACCCGAACTCATCATCTTTTTCATCACTAAACAACACACATTCATCAACCTAGGAACCCATCATTGCCATTATACATGCAAAGCCAAGCAAGAAGGCTTGACACTCGGTCACCATCACTACCAAGGCGAGCTCGTGGACTTAGTGTTTAGGGACAAGACTAGGGTCCCTAACATATGCGCTAGCCACGCGCGGAATATCAAGAACTTAGCAATAATGCGGGGAGAGAAAGTAATACTCACTCCCCGAACCACTAAAGTGTAGAACAGAGAGCAACAGCATCATGCTCTCTCATGGCACGGTAAAACTCACCGACCATCTCTTGATATGCAGTCCCTCGTAGCTGACAGATCGATGTCCATTCCCGCTCTGTGATGATGGACGGTATGCTCCGTCTCTCCTATAAAAGATCGCAAAAGTCATCCAAAATGATCTCCTGCTCGACAAATATAGGCCTCGTCTCCTGAGCATGAGCTGCTCCACTGCTTTAGCCGGTCTGATCTCTCGCACGTTTTCTTCCACTGGATGCCATTAGTATACTGTTTAACCACAAGGAAAGTAAGAATATAATTAAAATAATATTTTAATTATATTAGTAAAGAATTATACTATATTGAACTGAATTGAAATAATTAGTTCGAACAAAACATATTCTATTTCAACTAACCATTGTAACGTAACTTCATAGTTTGAATTAAGAAAATCTCTATTCGAACGAACTGTTAGGCAATTTGTGTTTGTTCAAACAAAAATTGATCTGTTTGGAAACACACAAAACAACCATGGTTGAGTCGACTCAACCCTGAACGAAAAAAATCAATCTAGATGTTATCATTTGTTTTAATCGATAGAAATGATTAAAGAATGAAACCCAATCATTTATACATATTATTTTAGTGGTAGTTCTACGGAAACACCAAAATGGGAGATTTTGGATTTGAAATCCATATCCCCCCAAACACAACCCTTTCGAACATAAAACGATACAATAGATGTGGAGAATTGACCCATACCTCTTAGAAGTTCAAATGTGGGCTTGCTACGGCGGATGAATGGCAGATTTTGTGGCAGAGATAAGGGGCGATCTGGTTGCTCTCGATGACTGCCTGTTTGAATTGGGAGCGTAAATGGCAATCTATTCGAATTAGGTATATGATGTCCGTGACGTCTTGTTCGAACAATAAAAATATTCGTTCGAACGGTGATTATACTAATAAATGTTGTTTGAACTGACAGAAAATTGATTCGAATGGTTATTATACTAATATAAAATAATACTAATATTAAAAAACACAAAAGTAAAAAAATAATACTAATAATATTATTATAATACTTTTATTTAATATACTTAGTATATTATTTGTAATATACTTATTCTATTACCTATAACATACTTTTAAGTACTTAGTATATATTATAAACACTTAATTATATAGCTACTACATATAAGTTATGATAACTATACAAGTTAATATAATTAATATATATTAATAAGTACTAATATAGTACTTATTAGTTATATAGCTACTGTAGTGTAAGTATTATATATAGTTACTATATAGCTATAGCTATTATAAGTTATAATAACTATACTCATATACATTATATAATAATATAACACAAACTATAGTAACTAGTTACTATAGTTTTATTATAAGTTATGATAACTATACTTATTATAAGTTATATAACAAGGTAAGAAGTATAGTATATAGTTACTATTAATAATATTAATATTAGTTCGAACAAAATAACGTCCCGTTCGAACGGATTTATCTCGTAGAATGTGTTTGGAGGAAAATTTCGCGCCAAATACTCTAGGATTCGCTTATTCGAACGTGAAAATGCCCCATTCGAACACACTGATGGAATGTTGTTACAAAAATGCCCTCTAATCTTCTCTACATTTGAAGAATATGCCAAAACATGTTCTGATTTGTTAGTTCAAATTACTATATTACTTGTTCGAAGGTGAATTAAATTGCGACAGAATTTGGGGTGGCTTTTTGAAATTTTCGTGTTCGAATGTGTAAATGTACCATTCGAACGGGACTTCACAAATTCAAGTACCTCAACTTTCAATTCATTTTCACAATGATTTTGGATTCCTTTGGAACCAGAGCACGGTTGGGCGATTTTGTGTATGTGAGAGAGTGTTGTGGAGATAGAGAGAAACAATCTTAGTGAGAGAGAAGAGATTCTTGAGAGAGATGAGAGGTTTATAAGAGGTATAAGTTATTTTTTTGCTATTTTGTTTTGTATTTCGAGTCTCATTAATGTCGGTTTATTGAATTTGATTTAGAGTTTTCTCATTTTATGCTTATGTAGGTATTATGGATTCATATTTTTATTGGATTGCAAAACTTTGAGGTAATATTTCTAATTTTTAGGTTTTTGATAATTTATAGTTTTTAATTAATTATGTTTAGATTTTTGGTATATTTGTGTTTGTACATTCCCATGTGAAATGTATCCTACACCAATATACATCTTATGAGATTGTGTTTGTGAAAATTGTGTTTTTTGAAAAAGTGTTTTGTCTCTGTTTCGTGTCTGGAATCTGGGATTGTTCCGTTCGAACGCTATAATTTTCGTTCGAACATGATGATCCTGTTTGAACAGAATCTTGTCCAAACAGACTAATAAGATTTTACTTACAAAATTTTACGTAAAAGACTAATAAGATATATAAAAATAATACTTAAAATATAAAAAAACTTAAGAATTATTAATACTTAAAATATAATAAACATAAGAATTATTAATATTTAAATTAAAAGTAATACTTATAAAATACTTAATTAAAAAACTATAATGTATAATTAAAAAATATTTTGCACTTAAATTAAAATTAATACTTAAAATACAATAAACATAGGAATTATTAATATTTAAATTAAAATTAATACTTATAAAATAATAATAATATTGGTGATTTGTAATGTAATTTTGCAATGTATTTGTGATTTGGAATGTGATTTGATTTCAAATTTAATAATTGTAGGAGTTGGACAGTTTTAGACTTCAGGGTTATTTTTATATGTCGTTGAACTTTAGACTCGTTTGAGAGTTGTGGCAAAATATTCTCTTAAAGAATGTTTGGATACAACTCTTGAATTGTCCAAAGTAGACAGTTTGTGATTCTATCATCTATATGGCAGATATATTCAATTTAAACCCTTGTGTTAGTCAATTAAAATTTTGGTTCAATATTTCCTTACATTCTTCAGGTATATGGTCTGTAAGTTTCTAGGCCAATGAATAGGGTTAACGACTTATTGTGACTAGCATACTTGGAGAATTATAGGAAAATATTGCCAAAAGTTTTACTAACATTAGAGTTTCGGACTAAGTGTATATGCAATATAGATGATAGTCTCTCAAATGAGATATGATCAACTACTTTATAAAATAAATAAACAAGTATGAATATACTCTTGATAATGTTTATCCCATGAATTGAATTTTTTTTATAGACATCCGACGAGTAACAAGAATACAATGTGGATGATAATATTGACTTCTATGAAATTGTGGAAGATATCATAGCGTTAAAATACTTGAGGGAATATATAGTCTGGTTATTTAAGTGTAATTGGTGGGATGTCTCAAATCCTAGGTTGGGAGTGTGTAATGATGAATATTTTATGAGTGTCAATACGTCTCATATATGGTATGAGGATGATCCATTCGTTTTTGCTTGCCAAGCAAATCAAGTTTTTTATTTAGATGATCCGGAGTACGGAAACCTATAGCGGGTAGTAGATAAGTTTGCACCAAGAAATGTATATGATTACATTCGAGTGGTAGACGAACTAAATGAAGCAGTTGATAGTCCAGCAAATGAAGAAGCATATCAAGAAAATGAATCAAGCATCAATCTATTTGTTGATCTAAGTCAATATAACAAGGTCCCATTGCGTAGAGGAGATTTTCAACCCGAAATAATTAGAGGTGAAATATCGAAAGAAGATGAATCAACTGCAGTGTCTAGTAAGGATGATGGTGATTGGTCTAGCAAAATCAATAGTAAATGAATTTCAAACATATATTTTTGTAGGTATTATTCTTATAAATATCCATAACGTTTGTTTGAATAATAATTTGTTACAATTTCAAACAAATATGCCTCCTAAACACAAAGAAACACTTGCGTCATCCCTATCCATTACCTACTCCTCGTGTGGTTTACCTACCATGAATAGTAGGCCAACATCACCAGACTTAAAAAATGTATTTTATCAAATTAAATATTACATTTTATGCTCGATTTAAGTAATATATATCTATAAAATAAAATAATTTAATTAAAATATATGTTTTAATTACTGCATATATAGCTGTTGTAAGCCAATGTCTAGGTATAAGCATTACGAGGGGTGTCTATATAGAGAAAGTAAGGAAAGTTAATAAAATTAAAGTTGATATTCCTGATGATCACATCGGTGGCTCTGGGGATTCGGCAACGTGGCTTGCTTCTTATGTTGGTACGCTTACTTGCACGTATGCACCGATTGCTACATCCTTCTGGTCTAAAGTTTTTCAAGATGTGAAAGACCATATAAAAAATCGCTGCTCTGTAATAAGCTACATCTCAAGCAACTAAGTATATACCATGTTACTTTAAAGTTACTTTGTATTTATATTAATTGTTTATAATTTTTGAAATGACTAGTTTGAACTTAATTTTGACCTATGAGATCGATTAACGGTTGAAGAACTAATGTTGAATGCATTCTGGAATCTACTGAGAATTAATTCGATTAGGTGATCAAATCAGACCTTCAAGCATATAATCATCTATGAATTAATTCGATTATTTGGACATAGATGCTTACGAGGTTGAATCAATACCAAGCATAACAAATGAGAATATTTAATTTCATGTAATATCCTTTTTGTGTGATGGAATATTATAGATATTTCTTTGAGACGAAAGTAAAATAGCTTAATTTTCTATAAATATCCGAGGAAAGGATTATTTATAGATATTAGTGAATAAATTAAAAGCTCTTTTAGTATGAATATGAAACATGCATTAGAGCGGTACTTGTACAGTAAGAACTTTTTTCGTTGTTGGATCAAGTACATAATTACTTCTTAAGTTCTGTACCTTGTCCTTTTGTTCATATGATTTTGAATTTTTCTAAAAAAAAAAAAAAGATTTTGAATAAAGATTATATAAAAATACTTAAATACCATTTAAAAATAAAATAAAATTTGTAATATTTCTATCAATATTTTAAAATATCAAAACAAAACATGGGTGGACGCCGGCACCTTTGCCACACCTAAGCTGCCTAGGTTTGTTGGCCAAACCAGCTAGGCAAGATTTGGGTTACCCCTGGCTAGAGGGAAACCCAAGTGAGTCTAGGTTCAACCTGCATAATGGACGGAATTTATTCAAATTAATTTTTTTAATTTTAATTTTGATTTTTAAAAATAAGAAAAAAAAAACTAGGTGGATATGTGGCGGGCTCCCAAGATGACATGTGTACCCATGAATGAACATAGATGGAATTTATGAGAAGATGTTGTCCAAAATTTCCTTTTATTTATGTATTAGGTACAGCTAAAATACAATTATATATATATATATAAATAATATTTGATCTGCATATTTTTGGCACGTGAAGGTTGGTCATATTAATCCTCATGAAAGGATACAAATTAAGGATGATCAAGATTAATGATGAATTAATCATGTACTCTCCAAACAGTATTACTTAATGCGTTAGTATATATTGTTATATATATAGTAGCATTGCAATTTGCATGTGTCGATATCCATATGATCGCCTGGTGTCCAGTACTGTTTGGTTCACGGGTAAAACTAGTACTTAATTAGTATATAATCTTATTCGCTTCCTTTTAACTTTTCATCTCCTAGTGTCAATATTGTGTTGGTAGATTGCTTTTTTTCGTTGGAATGTATTCTTGCCAACCTCTATCTCTATTGTATTCTACTTTGACAATTACAACCATTCATTTGTCTAAAGATGAGTTTGGGATTTGATAGCGGACCTAAAAAAGAAACCTACAAACGCTTTACGTCCATTTATTTTGGATAGCGTTTGCGATTTTAGCATGCCCTTTTGTCGCGTCGTGCTTTGGCCACCTTTTTAAGCTACATTTGAGTAGCGAGATAATCTTAAATGATATCTGAATAATTATAAAAATATAATGAAAAAGTATTAAATAGTAATAAAAAAATAATAGAAAATAAATAAAAATTAATAATAAAATAATAAATAGTAGTCTAAAATTTAAACACAGACTTAGATCTCGTTTATTTTTAGAGATGAGATAAGATGAGTTAATATTAAAGTTAAAAAATTAAATAAAATATTGTTAGAATATATTTTTTAATATTATTTTTATTTTAAAATTTAAAAAATTGAATTGTTTATTTTATTTTATATTGAGATTTGAGAAAGTTGTAATGATTAGATAAAATGAGATGAGATGGATTTGAAAAAGTTGAATTGTTTATTTTATTTTGTATGAGAATTTAGAAAAATGTAATGATGAAATTGAGATGAGATAAGATGTTTTCTGAAAACAAACGAGGCCTTAGAGTCTCGTGGCGCTCTCTAGTTTTTTTTTTCTTTTTCATTTAGCTTTTGGTTTTTGAATATTTAATTTTTTTAAAAATTTGATTTCTTTTAATGTTTAAGTTTCATTTTGGCAAGCTTATTTTTTGTCATTATCTTTGAGTGATTTGATTATCGTTCATGCCGCATCAAACACATTATTATTTAATTGGATAAGTTCATTTCTTATACGACAATGAGAATCGAGTAGAAAATAAGTACGGTTTTGGTTCGTTCGTTCGATCGCAAAATAGGTGGGTTGGGAATCCGTATAAATTTCAAACTCCACTCCACCGTTCTTTTTTAACGAGGGAAAGAACAACCAAATACCCTACAAGTAAGAATCCAATAATCACAGGTGCAGGTGCTTTAATTTGGCACCAACTTTACGAGCAGCCTCAAGAATTTAATTTCTTTATTTTTTTTTAAATCGATTTAGGAAATTAAATGAATGAGAAATGATTTGTACATGAATTTTATATAAATTCTTAAAAAAAAGTAGATTCTATTTAAAAAAATATAAAAAAACTTATTCTTTATTAATAAAATATATAAAATTTATCTATTTAAACATTGTAACAAGTATTCCTCTAAATGAATTAGTTTAGAACATTGATATTGACCTAGTCAAATGCCAATGCTTAACTAAATTTTGGCTAAGTAGCTTAAAAATAGTCTGTATTGAAGTAGTCAAAACTTCAAAGTTTTTCTTTTTAGTTATAGTAAATCTATTACTTTTTTCAAATTTAACCCGCTACTATTCATCTCTTTTATTCTAAAATATTTCTAATGCCAACTATTAATTAATTAGGTTGAAGAAAAAAAATAGTAGAAAAATAATAATTTTAAATAAAAATTTAATTATTAATTAATTAATATATAAAATCTATTTACAAAATATATAAAAAAATTATTACTATAATATTTAATATTATATTATTATTTTAACTTTTGAATAGATAGTTCAATCTAGATTAAGCTCTTCAATTTTAACAATAGCCAAAATTTTAGCTTTTAATCAAATTTTAGATTTAATAATAATTAGACCATTGTGAATACTCTAAAGATGTAAAAGGCAAATTCTTGGAGAACACATGCAAGCACACGTAAACCAATAAATAATTGTTAAAGACTTATTAAGCAGGACGTGACCCATTTTGGTTTTGAAGTTCTGAGGAGAAACAAAAAGTCAGAGCATCCCTCTCTCTCTCCCTCTCTCTTTTTGGTACCAAATCTCCGTTCATAAATTTGATGGAAGACTGGCTGCTGATGCTGTGGTCTAAAACGTCTGTCTGAGCTGTTGTCATTAAGCGCGGAATTGAATGGCTGGCTTAACGGAAGCACTGCTTCCGTACAGAATCATGGAACAGGATGCTTCAGCTTCATCTTCTCATTCGAGCCCGACGGACGCTGTGTCTTTCTTTGGGCTGTGCTTGGTGCTCGGAATCGCTTGTAGGCACCTCCTGCGTGGGACCAGAGTCCCTTATACATTGGCCTTGCTCATCCTCGGCATTGGCCTCGGATCCATTGGTATTTGCTTTATTTCTATTTCGAATTTGTTACTCTCTCCCTCTCTCAAAGTGTTATTTTTTTTTACCATCGGTTTTAGCTCTGTATTATCATGGACTCGTCTAAGTATCTTCGATGTTTATTTATTAAAAAAAAAAAGTTTCTTCGAAGTTTCAATAATTGATAGGCTGTTTACAAAATAAAATTCATTTACGTATTATTTACACAAAGCTTTCAGTTTCTCTTTGTGGGATTATTTGCTTATTTATGCTCTCTAACCAAAGAGTCTAGAGAGCATAAAGAAATTTAAAAGTATTAGTTATGTCATTTCGAGACAACACCCAAAGGAGGTTCATGGCCAAGGGTAAAGATGTTTCTTGTGTAATCTTGTTCAATCCCTAAATTTGGTGACATTCGGGAATGCAAATGGTATATAATATATACACCTAAACAATAGAAGAAAAAAGAAGAGAAATCCTGATATTGAAGATACTAATCGCAAATACAAGGAGAACACCACAGGAAGGCCCAGCCATATATGGGCTCATACTCCAAAAGAATTAGTCCATTACAATTGGAGTTCCTTGACATTGTTAGGGTGAACGCAAAAACACAGAGGAATATTTTCTACCATTCTTTGTGCAAATTAAATTGACAATCTAGTAAAAATAAACTCACAAACAGAATAAAGAAAATCAAGCAACCCACAAGCAAGAGACCCGAGATTTTTACGTGGAAAACTCTCAGATGTGAAGGGAAAAACCACGAGACCTAGTCTAGTTAAACTTCCACTATCAACAATAATAGGTTTAAAAATTGTCATTTCTAGAGCAATCTCTAGAGGCTAACAGTACATCAAGAATATCTGTATTCTTGGTTTAACACATAATCATCTCCATACAAAATGCATATCAACCAAGGCAACAAAAAAGATCTCACCAAATGGGTATTTTAAGTAAACAATCAGAGAGGAATTTCAACCATCAGCACCAATCAAAACGAAGCTCTCACTATTAGGAATAAAATAGTGAAATCTCATCAAAATCAGACCACAGATAATCCCTCAAAGCTCTAATGGAAGTGTGAGAAAAAGACAGATTCTCACTCATCGTACATACGGTGCTGCAACTCCCTCTCTTTCTTTTCTCCTTTTATTTTCACTCTCTAACACACATGGCACATCACTTATAAAACACAAAACCATACCTTTAGAAAATTACCCAATTGTCACCAAGTGGCTCACATGGGTTTCCCTCACTTGGCAGGACCTACCCAACAGAAATCATTTTAGAAGACTATAAATTTTGTCTTCCAAGTAATGTGGAATGCCATTCACCACGTTCTCATACTAAAATTGGGAACATGGATTCATGGGAATGGATTCATGGCAAAAGAGAAGTAAATGTACTTCTCTAAAAAAGTGAAAAATAAGCAAGGAGATTAAATTTTTGTTAGTCATTGAGAAAATATTTGCCTCTATGATCATCTTGTATACGTATTTTAAGTCTGTACTTTTTTATATTAATATCTATAAGTACTTATCCTGAAAAAGAAAAAAAGATTTGTGTCTAAGTAAGAGAAGTCATGATCATAATAATATTCCATTTCCAAAATCTTAAAACTCCCACAACCATTGGTTGTAGAAATATAAAGAGTCCTGTTGGAATTCAAAATACTATATTCTACTTGCATCCACATCAAATCATGGGCATCACTTTGCCCATTATTCCATGAGTTGATGAAAATGGTGCTCCTTTCTTAATTTGGTTGATAGTTTTGGTACATCCGTGAAGATTTGTGAAAGCACTAGAGACCACCTCCTAGGAAAACTAAAAAAAGACACCATGTGTATAGCAAATTTGCTCAATTTAACAGTAATGCTATGCCATTAACTTTGTCCTGTTTGTAACAATAGATTTATTTTAGGTAGTATCCTTCCTTCAAGTGATGAAGTAGTTGGGTTACAATGTACTCTATTCTGGCAATCATGATGATGAATATGATTGCATAATAATTCATTTTGTTTTGAATGCTGATGCCACTAGGAGAAATATGAGCTATTTAATCATGGGTATTTGGAGATGTAATTCATGTTGTATGTGGAATTTACTTATGAGTAGGTGTTTTCAAGTATTATGGTTGATATGGAATTTGTAAGCACCATTTATGGTATAGACTTGCTAGAAATTTCATACTGTGAAAATTTTTATTTATCTTGTTTTGGACCATGAACTTGAGGGGTCCTTTTGACTTTGGTGAACTATAAATAAAGCTTGTGGAGATGGTTACCAAATAATTAAAGAATAATTTCCAGTAAACATTGGCATTGAATAGAAGATGAAATTCGATTGTTATTGCATTTTTTTGTAAGCAAGAATAAGTTTAATTAGAATTAGGACTGACCTAATTCTCAGAACAGTGCTGAAGGCTCAACTGAAAATTAAATTACTGAAGAAATTCATTGCAGCTATGAAATAGGAAAAAGAAGAAACAAGGATGCCTCCAAAAACATCCAAATACAAGCATACAGTTATCCAATAATGTTATAAATCTCCTGCTATTTTTCAAGCTAATAAATCTTCTTTTTGTGCCTAACATAGATGCCTTTAATCACTTTCAAATCGCTTCACATTAGGCTTCCATACTATGGTGGTAGATAGTTTGGTGGGTCTTGAAGTAAATATTGTGATAGGTTGAGTGCAAAAAACCATTTTGGTACCTGAATGTTTCAAACACCTGGCAGTTTTATGCTTATTTTGATTTTTTTTGCCTTAAGGTTTCATCTTTAAACTCTGCTCATTTGGTTGATTCCTTAGATGTGTTTGGATTTATATTTTATTTGAAATTAATGGTAACTTGATGTTGATTGATGTACAGAATATGGTACTCACCATCGATTAGGGAAGATTGGCGATGGCATTCGACTTTGTAAGTTAATTATATACTTACTACACTACAACACCTACGTTAGGCTTGGCCTGCTACAGTCAGTTTTTGATTCAGGAGTTCTTCTCTTATTTTTTTCATATATTAGCTACTACAAAGGATAGATGTTTTTAATATGTAGGGGCAAATATTGATCCTGACCTTCTGTTGGCTGTTTTTCTTCCTGCACTTCTTTTTGAGAGCTCATTTTCCATGGAAGTGCACCAGATAAAGGTTTCAGTTCTCTAACTCTCAGGACTAATGATTTGAGTTTTTGTTAGTGGAGTTGTTCTTTAACACATTTGATAAGTAGACTTGTGGACTCCCTTTTTTTCATTGTTCCACCGACCCACCCACAAACACTGTAACACCCCGCTCCCCACAGTTAATAATAAAGTCACTTTTAAAAATCACAGGAGCCGGAGTAGAAGCACCAGATGCAAAGATTACTTATAATAAATAAAGTCGTTTTGTATTAAATACTAAAATCATAAATTAGAGTTCGCGAAATCATTTATAAAAAATTTCTCAAACTTTGTGCCATAAAAATCATAACTTAAAATCTCTGACACGATCTAGGCCACTTCACGCCTCCCTGGACTAAGTCCTGTCCTGTAGCTATACCTTCATAAACTTTCTGACCTGGAGTGGTTTAAAAACATAAAAACAAACTAAAATGAGTCGATGACTCAATAAGAAACCTATCATAACGTAAACATACTTAATATAAGCTTTTTCATAAAATATTTCGTGCTGAGAACTTTACGTATGCTTATGACATGCATGACTTTTCTTCGCTTATCTGACTTATCTTACTTATCATATTGGCCTACACACTGAATCCTATGTGTGAGATTGTGCATCGGCCCCACATCCAGCGGCCGCAAGGGGAGCCGCTAATAGTATTCTAGCATACTATGATGGACCACACTTAGCTCCATGGCTTGCACATCCACCCATAAATCGCATTAGTACCATGCATCTGAATGACCATCTTATCAAACTGTTATTATTTTACACTTGATCTTATGAAAGTTTATGTGTCTTATGTAACTTGAGATGCATAATACATACGTAACTATAATATGCAAAAGAAAATATGACGAATGACGCGCTTGCAAATATTATGACATGCGTGGTACATAAATACTGGCTTTCAAAGAACTAGCTTTAATAATAATATATATAACTAGCTAACTATGCTAATCCTAATTTATGGTCAAGCTACTTACCTCGTAGTGCTGCTTCCGAAATTTCACTTCATAGCTGGTTACCTATACAAGCTACTATGCATTACTAAATTTCTAGAAATACATGTTACAATACTCTATTTACTTAAATAGATGCTATGAAAATAATTTAGAAATTATTATGTTTTATTAATAAATACGTGTGAAGTGACCCAAAATGGCTATAAATAAGAGATATAGACTAAGGGGCAGTATGGTAATTGACCGTCCCATGTTTCTCAAACTTACAAAAAGCTACCCGATAATTTACTTGTAAAAGGAGCTAAAGGCCATAATGTAATTTAGTTAAAAAGGAATCTATGCATTGATGAAGGCTACTGGTTCTTTTTCATTTTTAGAGGAATTAGTTGAAACACATATGGTTTTGGTGTTGAGAGAGTGAAGAAAGTGAGAGAGAGAGAGAGTTGTGTGTGAGAGAGAGAGAGAGAGAGAGAGAGAGAGAGAGAGAGAGAGAGAGAGCTTAAAGAGAGAGGATGGGACCTTGTGACAGGCTAGGCACTGGGTTCGGCCGTTGCA
>QEOT01005167.1:30902-104301 GCA_003123785.1 Pterocarya stenoptera | reverse complement strand
CCATTCTCAGTCAACAATTTCCACCCATACCAACGCGGCCTGACATTCTCACTGCCGTGCCATGTACAAAGTGTACCGTTTGTATGCTTTAGGCCGACTTCCTTCCCGCAATGACGTTCACCAAGAACTCACGGATCAAAGCCTCAATTGGGACCCCAACAGCTCAAGTACATGACTGTCCTCAAAGACTCTTCCGACTTCTTCATTTTCTCCTGATCTCTTACTTTGCTTGAAACCACTGCAGAAGTTGAAGAGGAGAGGTTCTTTGCCTGAGATAACGACCGGAGATGGTTCTTTGTACTCTGCTGAGCGGATCTTAAAATATAATTCCACCTGCAGATACCCATCTGATCTTTCATGGCCTCCACAACTCCTACGCTGGCTGCTACAATTGCTCTGCTTGTTGAACTCATCTTCTACTCTTCACAGGACTCTGATTTGCTCTTGAATTTAGAGAAAATTAACGAATGGCAAACTCTGTGTAGCAACTAATCAAAACTGATCGAAGAATTAAGGATTAAGTGATTGATGTGGCATACATATGGAGGAGCTTCTTTTATAGAGGGAGAGTGATGGAAAGTCGGATACTTGGAAAGGCCCGCCGATGTTTGGGAAAACCCATCGATCAGCAATACCGCTGGTGTTTAATGTTTTGGGGTCTGGGAGCCAATGGTTTTTTTTTTTCCCATATACGACAAATCCTTAATTTCTGTCGCTTTAGGATAAAATGGTCCCGTACGTCCACTTGAGGAGTGATGCGCACGCTGTTTTGCAAACTAATGAGTTCTGCTGAGTGATACTTTAAACTTACGTGGTTGTGGTGGTTAAATAATTATTTTATATTAAAAAAATTAGTATAATCAATTATATTAATAAAATGTATTAAAAATATACAAATAACTGTACATAGAATTTTTAAAAACTTAATTCATGCTAAGATAGTTGGATTGTAATAAACAAAAAGAGTCGTAATCCACCTGCCTTTTTTGTTATAATTTTTTATATAATTATATTTTAAATTAAGAATATTTTTATAAAACGATATTATTTATATAAATTATTTTATAAAAATATTTATGGTTTAAAATAAGTATGTGTAAATAATTATGAAAAAATTATATATATATATATGAGTGGTGCTACTCTACCGCCTCTATGTGCCCACTCTGTGTCACCTAGTATAAATTGTATTTTTCTTTTCTTTTTTTCTTTTTATTTCAAATATTTTTTAAACATATTGAAACATTTTTAAAAAATAAAAAAAATACACATATACTAATTGTCATTTTCTTAACCATTTAAAAAAAACTTTAAAAACAATTAAATATATGAGCAGTTAAAATGAGGGGATAAAATGAAGAGGCATACTAAGATTATTATATATAGCATAATACTTTTCAAGGAAATCAAAGAAAAATATATGCTTTTGTGAGGCATGCATTTTTTTTTTCTATTTTCTTTTAGCAAGTGATTTTTCAGAATAAAAAAAAGTAGCAATATAAGATTTTCTTTTATCATTATTTTTAGCAGAACTATATTCATTATATAAAAAAATTAAATTAATTTCAAAAGCTATGTTAATCACAATAAGCTTCTGTGATGAATAGGAGCAACCATAGTTTTACAGTTTGAAGAAATATTTTTCAAACGTAGTTTTCTGTTTCTTCTGTCAAATTTTATGAATGGAATATCGATGAATTATTTGAACAAAAAATTTTCAATACCATGAATAAAATGTCCATGGTTGCAAAAGCTTGTGTTAATAACAATAATCTTAGTCAAACTGAGACATTTGATTTATTAACTACAAGATTTTCTGGTATGTTTTGACGTTAGGGGGATAAGCACCTACCAAATGAAGCAACGAAAACCATTCGAAATGTTGTTAAGCATAATAATGAAAGTTTACCTATTTTTGACACAACCATAAGAAGTGGCATCCCTCATGGTGTTAATGATTTATANACGCAATGACGTTCACCAAGAACTCACGGATCAAAGCCTCAATTGGGACCCCAACAGCTCAGGTACATGACTGTCCTCAAAGACTCTTCCGACTTCTTCATTTTCTCCTGATCTCTTACTTTGCTTGAAACCACTGCAGAAGTTGAAGAGGAGAGGTTCTTTGCCTGAGATAACGACCGGAGATGGTTCTTTGTACTCTGCTGAGCGGATCTTAAAATATAATTCCACCTGCAGATACCCATCTGATCTTTCATGGCCTCCACAACTCCTACGCTGGCTGCTACAATTGCTCTGCTTGTTGAACTCATCTTCTACTCTTCACAAGACTCTGATTTGCTCTTGAAATTAGAGAAAATTAACGAATGGCAAACTCTGTGTAGCAACTAATCAAAACTGATCGAAGAATTAAGGATTAAGTGATTGACGTGGCATACATATGGAGGAGCTTCTTTTATAGAGGGAGAGTGATGGAAAGTCGGATACTTGGAAAGGCCCGCCGATGTTTGGGAAAACCCATCGATCAGCAATTCCGCTGGTGTTTAGATTATGTTTGGGAGGTGACGTGAGAATTTTGTATTTTGTTTTAAAATTTAAAATATTATTTTTTAGTTTGAAGATTTGAAAAAGTTAAATTGAAATTTGAAAAAGTTGTATTGGGATTTGAAAAAGTTGAATTGTTTATTATATTTTATATAAGAATTTAAAAAAATTGTAATGATGAGATGAGATGAAATGAAAATTTTGAATAAGATGAAAGATCCAAACATAATCATAATGTTTTGGGGTCTGGGAGCCAATGGTTTTTTTTTTCCCATATACGACAAATCCTTAATTTCTGTCGCTTTAGGATAAAATGGTCCCGTACGTCCACTTGAGGAATCAGCGCACGCTGTTTTGCAAACTAATGAGTTCTGCTGAGTGATACTTTAAACTTACGTGGTTGTGGTGGTTAAATAAGTATTTTATATTAAAAAAGTTAGTATAATCAATTATATTAATAAAATGTATTAAAAATATACAAATAACTGTACATAGATTTTTTAAAAACTTAATTCATGCTAAGATATAGGGGTGTTCATCCGGATTTCAACCCGGGAACCCGGGTACACCCAGACCGGAACCCTTATTTCAAACTCGGGGCTGAAATCCGGATGAATCCGGGTTGTAAATCCGGAACCCGGGTTTACAATCTGAAACCTGGTTTTTTTTTTTCTTTCTTTTTTCTTTTTTAGTTTGTGTTCACAAGCTTGATAAATATGATGTAACTGATGTTATTATTTACACTTTCAAAATTATTTAAGTGTAATAATAACAAAAATGTGGTCTATATACTATTTTTTAAAACAAAAATGTGGCCCAAGTTTTTCTTTTTGTGTTTTTTTTTTTGGAACAAAGCCTTCATCTAAATGACAAGGGCATTTTTTTTAGTCTAGATTTTTGAGAAAAAAGAATGTACTAAACATCTTGTTATTAAAAAAAAAAAAAAAACCCCGGGTTCCGGGTTGTAAACCCGGTACCCGGACCGGGTCAACCCGGGTTTTGCAACCCGGGTTCCGGGCCAGAACCCGGAACCGGAATCCGGTTTCCCGGGTTCCGGACCGGGCCGGGAAAAAACCCGGCCCGGATGAACACCCCTACTAAGATAGTTGGATTGTAATAAACAAAAAGAGTCGTAATCCACCTGCCTTTTTTGTTATAATTTTTTATATAATTATATTTTAAATTAAGAATATTTTTATAAAACGATATTATTTATATAAATTATTTTATAAAAATATTTATGGTTTAAAATAAGTATGTGTAAATAATTATGAAAAAATTATATATATATATATGAGTGGTGCTACTCTACCGCCTCTATGTGCCCACTCTGTGTCACCTAGTATAAATTGTATTTTTCTTTTCTTTTTTTCTTTTTATTTCAAATATTTTTTAAACATATTGAAACATTTTTAAAAAATAAAAAAAATACACATATACTAATTGTCATTTTCTTAACCATTTAAAAAAAACTTTAAAAACAATTAAATATATGAGCAGTTAAAATGAGGGGATAAAATGAAGAGGCATACTAAGATTATTATATATAGCATAATACTTTTCAAGGAAATCAAAGAAAAATATATGCTTTTGTGAGGCATGCATTTTTTTTTTCTATTTTCTTTTAGCAAGTGATTTTTCAGAATAAAAAAAAGTAGCAATATAAGATTTTCTTTTATCATTATTTTTAGCAGAACTATATTCATTATATAAAAAAATTAAATTAATTTCAAAAGCTATGTTAATCACAATAAGCTTCTGTGATGAATAGGAGCAACCATAGTTTTACAGTTTGAAGAAATATTTTTCAAACGTAGTTTTCTGTTTCTTCTGTCAAATTTTATGAATGGAATATCGATGAATTATTTGAACAAAAAATTTTCAATACCATGAATAAAATGTCCATGGTTGCAAAAGCTTGTGTTAATAACAATAATCTTAGTCAAACTGAGACATTTGATTTATTAACTACAAGATTTTCTGGTATGTTTTGACGTTAGGGGGATAAGCACCTACCAAATGAAGCAACGAAAACCATTCGAAATGTTGTTAAGCATAATAATGAAAGTTTACCTATTTTTGACACAACCATAAGAAGTGGCATCCCTCATGGTGTTAATGATTTATACTACTTTTAAAATTTTGTTTGAACTCCCTCTAACATTACTAGATTAGGTTTGGATGTTGAGATAAGATGAGAATTTTTGAAAATTTTGTGAATAGTATTAAGATGAAAGTTTAAAATATTATTTTTTAATATTATTATTGTTTTGGAATTTGAAAAAGTTAAATTAAAATTTGAAAAAGTTAAATTATTTATTATATTTTATATGGAGATTTGAAAAAGATGTAATGATGAGATGAGATGAGATAGAGATGAGAAATCTCATCTCTCCCCCCAAACATAACCTAATTGTATTAGCAATTATTTAAATAATTTGAGATGCTGTCAAATGTCTGATTATAGATGGTATCAAGATATTTTTATCTCTAGAATCATACTTAGGGACGATAGCCATAAGCCTTACTAGAAGAAAAAATTTATAGATGGATTACCTCATTTATTTGCTCGTAAAGTTAAGGATGAACTTCTTGATATTTTAAGACTTCTTAATTATGATAATTACACTTATGTTGATATTATTAGTACAATTAAGAAATTTGGTATTAATATGTGTAATGATAAAAAATTGCTTTGTCAACAAACGAAGAATAGGAAGAAAGTTAAATATGAAATGGAAAATTTCTATGAACAAATTATATATATATATATATATATAATTTTCAAAAACAAAAACCACTTGTTTCTCCAAGGTGGTGTCCCCCAGGACTGGATAGTACTTCTCTTTAGCACTCTTGCTTGAACGACAATGTGACAATTATAATTCTAGTTCATTGAAATTAGAGTCCCAATGCANATTGTAATGATGAGATGAGATGAAATGAAAATTTTGAATAAGATGAAAGATCCAAACATAATCATAATGTTTTGGGGTCTGGGAGCCAATGGTTTTTTTTTTCCCATATACGACAAATCCTTAATTTCTGTCGCTTTAGGATAAAATGGTCCCGTACGTCCACTTGAGGAATCAGCGCACGCTGTTTTGCAAACTAATGAGTTCTGCTGAGTGATACTTTAAACTTACGTGGTTGTGGTGGTTAAATAAGTATTTTATATTAAAAAAGTTAGTATAATCAATTATATTAATAAAATGTATTAAAAATATACAAATAACTGTACATAGATTTTTTAAAAACTTAATTCATGCTAAGATATAGGGGTGTTCATCCGGATTTCAACCCGGGAACCCGGGTACACCCAGACCGGAACCCTTATTTCAAACTCGGGGCTGAAATCCGGATGAATCCGGGTTGTAAATCCGGAACCCGGGTTTACAATCTGAAACCTGGTTTTTTTTTTTCTTTCTTTTTTCTTTTTTAGTTTGTGTTCACAAGCTTGATAAATATGATGTAACTGATGTTATTATTTACACTTTCAAAATTATTTAAGTGTAATAATAACAAAAATGTGGTCTATATACTATTTTTTAAAACAAAAATGTGGCCCAAGTTTTTCTTTTTGTGTTTTTTTTTTTGGAACAAAGCCTTCATCTAAATGACAAGGGCATTTTTTTTAGTCTAGATTTTTGAGAAAAAAGAATGTACTAAACATCTTGTTATTAAAAAAAAAAAAAAAACCCCGGGTTCCGGGTTGTAAACCCGGTACCCGGACCGGGTCAACCCGGGTTTTGCAACCCGGGTTCCGGGCCAGAACCCGGAACCGGAATCCGGTTTCCCGGGTTCCGGACCGGGCCGGGAAAAAACCCGGCCCGGATGAACACCCCTACTAAGATAGTTGGATTGTAATAAACAAAAAGAGTCGTAATCCACCTGCCTTTTTTGTTATAATTTTTTATATAATTATATTTTAAATTAAGAATATTTTTATAAAACGATATTATTTATATAAATTATTTTATAAAAATATTTATGGTTTAAAATAAGTATGTGTAAATAATTATGAAAAAATTATATATATATATATGAGTGGTGCTACTCTACCGCCTCTATGTGCCCACTCTGTGTCACCTAGTATAAATTGTATTTTTCTTTTCTTTTTTTCTTTTTATTTCAAATATTTTTTAAACATATTGAAACATTTTTAAAAAATAAAAAAAATACACATATACTAATTGTCATTTTCTTAACCATTTAAAAAAAACTTTAAAAACAATTAAATATATGAGCAGTTAAAATGAGGGGATAAAATGAAGAGGCATACTAAGATTATTATATATAGCATAATACTTTTCAAGGAAATCAAAGAAAAATATATGCTTTTGTGAGGCATGCATTTTTTTTTTCTATTTTCTTTTAGCAAGTGATTTTTCAGAATAAAAAAAAGTAGCAATATAAGATTTTCTTTTATCATTATTTTTAGCAGAACTATATTCATTATATAAAAAAATTAAATTAATTTCAAAAGCTATGTTAATCACAATAAGCTTCTGTGATGAATAGGAGCAACCATAGTTTTACAGTTTGAAGAAATATTTTTCAAACGTAGTTTTCTGTTTCTTCTGTCAAATTTTATGAATGGAATATCGATGAATTATTTGAACAAAAAATTTTCAATACCATGAATAAAATGTCCATGGTTGCAAAAGCTTGTGTTAATAACAATAATCTTAGTCAAACTGAGACATTTGATTTATTAACTACAAGATTTTCTGGTATGTTTTGACGTTAGGGGGATAAGCACCTACCAAATGAAGCAACGAAAACCATTCGAAATGTTGTTAAGCATAATAATGAAAGTTTACCTATTTTTGACACAACCATAAGAAGTGGCATCCCTCATGGTGTTAATGATTTATACTACTTTTAAAATTTTGTTTGAACTCCCTCTAACATTACTAGATTAGGTTTGGATGTTGAGATAAGATGAGAATTTTTGAAAATTTTGTGAATAGTATTAAGATGAAAGTTTAAAATATTATTTTTTAATATTATTATTGTTTTGGAATTTGAAAAAGTTAAATTAAAATTTGAAAAAGTTAAATTATTTATTATATTTTATATGGAGATTTGAAAAAGATGTAATGATGAGATGAGATGAGATAGAGATGAGAAATCTCATCTCTCCCCCCAAACATAACCTAATTGTATTAGCAATTATTTAAATAATTTGAGATGCTGTCAAATGTCTGATTATAGATGGTATCAAGATATTTTTATCTCTAGAATCATACTTAGGGACGATAGCCATAAGCCTTACTAGAAGAAAAAATTTATAGATGGATTACCTCATTTATTTGCTCGTAAAGTTAAGGATGAACTTCTTGATATTTTAAGACTTCTTAATTATGATAATTACACTTATGTTGATATTATTAGTACAATTAAGAAATTTGGTATTAATATGTGTAATGATAAAAAATTGCTTTGTCAACAAACGAAGAATAGGAAGAAAGTTAAATATGAAATGGAAAATTTCTATGAACAAATTATATATATATATATATATATAATTTTCAAAAACAAAAACCACTTGTTTCTCCAAGGTGGTGTCCCCCAGGACTGGATAGTACTTCTCTTTAGCACTCTTGCTTGAACGACAATGTGACAATTATAATTCTAGTTCATTGAAATTAGAGTCCCAATGCAGCCTATAAAATCAATATCTAAATTTTTATAAACACTGGCGTACACGATTTGAGAGTTTGAAGAGCCATAAAAGAAACTCCAATTGCCTTCTTAAAAGAAAACTTTATTCGGAGAGGGTGAGCCTTAGTTTTTGTTATCTTATTGTTTAACAACTACCACCATCATGTTCTGATGCTCTTTCTATGATTAAGATTATCCATATATAAGTAATAAGCTCATCGGTGTTTCAAGAGTTTCGGTGAAGCTAGCGGAGAAGTTAATTTGTTTGTTCAGAGGTGCTAAAAATAAATTTCAAACTTTTTATTTTTTTGTATAGAATCATGTGTTGCTCACGAGGATTGCAATGATAGGAGACTTTACACAAGTTTGTTGAGATTTAAACTGATTATAATGTCATCTTATCATAGTAAGTTGCTAAGCATTTGGAGTGATTATTACTTAAAAAGTCGGTGGCAAGGATGAAACTAGGACTTTTTGTTTAGAGGGATCAAATGGGATTAGAAATATTCAATCCATCATTCCAAGTGATGGAGTCACAAGCGCCCTACAAAGACCAAGGACCATGGAAGAAGAGGAATGAAGGGAATAGCTCAAGACAGAGGCAAGCCTAGGGCAATCAACATATTACCTATGCAAGTCATGCAATCGAGTATTAACCTTATGTCTCCAGTACCTTATTATTTTGTTTACAGACAAGTTGGTCAAATCTTATGAATTTTGTTTATGTGAATATTAATGAAAGTGTTTATGTTTTGGGATTAGTATTCTGGTTTATCATGTATTGCTAAAAAAATTTATCTACTACGATTATGCATATTGTTAGAAGCATGCTAGGTGTATCACATTCTTAACTGTTATGAACGAGTGTATGTAATCTTGTGTTGCATGTCCCAATACTTCAAGTTGAGACAAAGCCCTAGCAAAGTTTGGAAGCGTCACNCGGACCGGGCCGGGAAAAAACCCGGCCCGGATGAACACCCCTACTAAGATAGTTGGATTGTAATAAACAAAAAGAGTCGTAATCCACCTGCCTTTTTTGTTATAATTTTTTATATAATTATATTTTAAATTAAGAATATTTTTATAAAACGATATTATTTATATAAATTATTTTATAAAAATATTTATGGTTTAAAATAAGTATGTGTAAATAATTATGAAAAAATTATATATATATATATGAGTGGTGCTACTCTGCCGCCTCTATGTGCCCACTCTGTGTCACCTAGTATAAATTGTATTTTTTTTTCTTTTTTTCTTTTTATTTCAAATATTTTTTAAACATATTGAAACATTTTTAAAAAATAAAAAAAATACACATATACTAATTGCCATTTTCTTAACCATTTAAAAAAAACTTTAAAAACAATTAAATATATGAGCAGTTAAAATGAGGGGATAAAATGAAGAGGCATACTAAGATTATTATATATAGCATAATACTTTTCAAGGAAATCAAAGAAAAATATATGCTTTTGTGAGGCATGCATTTTTTTTTTCTATTTTCTTTTAGCAAGTGATTTTTCAGAATAAAAAAAAGTAGCAATATAAGATTTTCTTTTATCATTATTTTTAGCAGAACTATATTCATTATATAAAAAAATTAAATTAATTTCAAAAGCTATGTTAATCACAATAAGCTTCTGTGATGAATAGGAGCAACCATAGTTTTACAGTTTGAAGAAATATTTTTCAAACGTAGTTTTCTGTTTCTTCTGTCAAATTTTATGAATGGAATATCGATGAATTATTTGAACAAGAAATTTTCAATACCATGAATAAAATGTCCATGGTTGCAAATGCTTGTGTTAATAACAATAATCTTAGTCAAACTGAGACATTTGATTTATTAACTACAAGATTTTCTGGTATGTTTTGACGTTAGGGGGATAAGCACCTACCAAATGAAGCAACGAAAACCATTCGAAATGTTGTTAAGCATAATAATGAAAGTTTACCTATTTTTGACACAACCATAAGAAGTGGCATCCCTCATGGTGTTAATGATTTATACTACTTTTAAAATTTTGTTTGAACTCCCTCTAACATTACTAGATTAGGTTTGGATGTTGAGATAAGATGAGAATTTTTGAAAATTTTGTGAATAGTATTAAGATGAAAGTTTAAAATATTATTTTTTAATATTATTATTGTTTTGGAATTTGAAAAAGTTAAATTAAAATTTGAAAAAGTTAAATTATTTATTATATTTTATATGGAGATTTGAAAAAGATGTAATGATGAGATGAGATGAGATAGAGATGAGAAATCTCATCTCTCCCCCCAAACATAACCTAATTGTATTAGCAATTATTTAAATAATTTGAGATGCTGTCAAATGTCTGATTATAGATGGTATCAAGATATTTTTATCTCTAGAATCATACTTAGGGACGATAGCCATAAGCCTTACTAGAAGAAAAAATTTATAGATGGATTACCTCATTTATTTGCTCGTAAAGTTAAGGATGAACTTCTTGATATTTTAAGACTTCTTAATTATGATAATTACACTTATGTTGATATTATTAGTACAATTAAGAAATTTGGTATTAATATGTGTAATGATAAAAAATTGCTTTGTCAACAAACGAAGAATAGGAAGAAAGTTAAATATGAAATGGAAAATTTCTATGAACAAATTATATATATATATATATATATAATTTTCAAAAACAAAAACCACTTGTTTCTCCAAGGTGGTGTCCCCCAGGACTGGATAGTACTTCTCTTTAGCACTCTTGCTTGAACGACAATGTGACAATTATAATTCTAGTTCATTGAAATTAGAGTCCCAATGCAGCCTATAAAATCAATATCTAAATTTTTATAAACACTGGCGTACACGATTTGAGAGTTTGAAGAGCCATAAAAGAAACTCCAATTGCCTTCTTAAAAGAAAACTTTATTCGGAGAGGGTGAGCCTTAGTTTTTGTTATCTTATTGTTTAACAACTACCACCATCATGTTCTGATGCTCTTTCTATGATTAAGATTATCCATATATAAGTAATAAGCTCATCGGTGTTTCAAGAGTTTCGGTGAAGCTAGCGGAGAAGTTAATTTGTTTGTTCAGAGGTGCTAAAAATAAATTTCAAACTTTTTATTTTTTTGTATAGAATCATGTGTTGCTCACGAGGATTGCAATGATAGGAGACTTTACACAAGTTTGTTGAGATTTAAACTGATTATAATGTCATCTTATCATAGTAAGTTGCTAAGCATTTGGAGTGATTATTACTTAAAAAGTCGGTGGCAAGGATGAAACTAGGACTTTTTGTTTAGAGGGATCAAATGGGATTAGAAATATTCAATCCATCATTCCAAGTGATGGAGTCACAAGCGCCCTACAAAGACCAAGGACCATGGAAGAAGAGGAATGAAGGGAATAGCTCAAGACAGAGGCAAGCCTAGGGCAATCAACATATTACCTATGCAAGTCATGCAATCGAGTATTAACCTTATGTCTCCAGTACCTTATTATTTTGTTTACAGACAAGTTGGTCAAATCTTATGAATTTTGTTTATGTGAATATTAATGAAAGTGTTTATGTTTTGGGATTAGTATTCTGGTTTATCATGTATTGCTAAAAAAATTTATCTACTACGATTATGCATATTGTTAGAAGCATGCTAGGTGTATCACATTCTTAACTGTTATGAACGAGTGTATGTAATCTTGTGTTGCATGTCCCAATACTTCAAGTTGAGACAAAGCCCTAGCAAAGTTTGGAAGCGTCACATATGTGATACCCGGCCCAATCCCAAAGACCCAAAACCTAGTCCACTGGTAGAAAAAAAAGAAAAGAAAAAATGTAGTTTGCCATTTTGACCCAAAGGTTTCGTTTTAATTCTTCTTCTTCCCTTAGCCCAACAAACTATGTCTCTTTCTCCCCTCTGCCAACTCCTTCTCTCGGTGGTAGACCTCGCATCGTCGCCTTCCATTCTTGATTTTGTCACCGATGTTGGTAAGCCACTTCAACTGTCTCTCTCTCTCTCTCTCTCTCTCTCACAATCCTTTTTGCTCTCTCTCTCTAGGTCTTAGGTCAATTGCGATGATCAATAGAGGCCACTGGAGCCAACGTGCACCTCTTGTCACTAAGGTATTTATCCGTTTCTCTCTCTCTCTCTATCTTTCTCTCTCGTGCTCTCTCCTTCTAGTTTTCACACTCTATGTTCATGTGTCTCCTGACCATCTTAAACTCGAATTTAACCTTGTCTTTCAGTGTCGCTAAGCATAAAGAACATCACTAGACAACACCACCTTGCTTTCAAATACAACTGACCACTGCTCCAAAATTGGGTAAGGTACCTTCGAGCTTTTGCCTCGTAACCACCATTTAATTTTTATGACTCTTATGATTGCTGCCAATTAGAAGTATAGATTGTCTTTGTTTGTATATTGTAATTTGTAGATTGAGTAATTTCATGGTTGGTTGACATTTGGAGGGTCTTTGTTTATAATGTCATGGACAGAGAGGAGGGAATGGACATAAAAATGTGGGTTAGTGTTCTCATTTGTCGGGAGTATGATTGTAAATGGTGATGTACATTGTGGTGATATTTATTGGTTGAGTAGTGTGTTGGACATTGTACTTAGACCATTATAAACCCAAGTCACCATTATGGAAGATTTTATTTATGGGCTCATATTGAGCTATAGTTTAGGTCATATAATTTTGTTATATGTTAGCGATATTTTTTAAGATTAGGTTGTAATATAGCTATTGTTCATGTTGAAGGCTTAGATAGTACTCTCCAAAAGTCAGTTAAGTGGTGCTCTAATGCTAGAGAATTTGCTAAAAACTGGTTGAGGTTATTTTTTGAAAAACTTACATCTTCTTGTTATGAAAATAACCATTGTCATTTTCTGCATTGTTCTTTGTATCTAAACAGGAAAACGAAATATTTATGTTGTCAATTGTGTAGCCATGAGCATTTGGTACTTTGTTCTTAATTGCATAAAGAGCAAATATGAAGTATGAAATTCTTATATGATTTTATGATATTTATCTGCTCACTACTCTATATGGTATGATATTGTGTCTAAAAACACTCTGGCATAACATTCTATTTTTGATTCTATCATGATCTTACCACGGGTGTAAATTGTTGCCTTTGTTATTATGTTGGTACCAACATCTATGTTTGTGACTACACCCACTTTTTTGAACATGACCGGATTGTATTGAGAGATAGTGAGGCTATGAGAGACTGTAAAATCACCACCATAGTAGATTTTGCCCTAAAATGACCCATGACCGTTGGCTTTTACACCGAACCACGTAAATCTGGCTGACTCTATCTTTATTTATATTTTATGTATTTATTTTATTGTTTATTTTCGTGGATGTACACTATGCCACAACTACCGCCAGTGCATTTTCCCCAAGAAATGCTAAGTGTTGACACTTGTGCCACAACCATCGCCAGCAAGTTACGTCTGGGAACGAGCTTCTGAGCTCCACAGTTGCCTCGTGCTGGCTACCTTGGGGAACAAGTCTACGAGCTTGGCAATTGTCTAAGATGGACTTAGGGGACACCCTAACCACTTAGCGTAGGCATCAATACCAACTTGGGAATGTCGATAGAAAATTGCCTCAAGGGGAAAAAATCCACTAACGTCATAAAAAACAAAAACGATCGCTAAATATGGAAATACGTGCTCTTTGCTCACAATAAACAGTCGCACACGACCATCTAAACGCCAGATTGTTAGGAAAATGCTCACGCAAACAAACTTCTTAGACCTAATTTTTCTACAAACTGTCTCCATTATGGTTGACTTGAAGATTCTCAAGGCCTTTTTGTTTAACAAATTGACCTTAAGAATCACAGACATCTGTTGGGTATAAAACCAACCACCAAGAATCAAGTCAAGAGATAAGGCTAGAAAAAGATTAGGCCAAGAAGAGATAAGACAAACAGATTCAGACACGTACGAGGAAAGAAAAAGACATCTATAAAGGGAAGGAATCACTTCAAATTTGGAGGACTCCACTATGCACAATAACTCCAAAAATCTCCTCTCCATAGAAGGATGGCACCTTCTTCAACTTTTGGAATCCCTAATCACCTCCATTGTATTGAGAGATATGTGAGGCCATGAGAGACTATAAAATCACCAACACAGTAGATTTTGCTCCCAAACGACCCGTGGACATAGACTTTTGCATCAAAGCTTGTAAATTCATGTGTCTCTCATTTTATTTGTATTTTACATAATTATTTTATTGTTTATTCTCACGGACGTACGTTTGAGCATCATATCAACCCCAAATCACCATCGTTGGCTTTTTCACTACATCATGTGGCCCGAATCACATTCGTGGCCGGGATGACTCTTTACTCCTATTCCAACCTATTGTGCAAACTTATGTATTAACAATTATAATTATGATGTAAAAGGTATTCACTCTCTTTAGTACATATTTTTATAACAAGCTAATATCCGGGGGGACCTATTAGTAATTGAAATTGAGTTATGCTCCAAATGAGTTGTGCAACCACGCCAACAATAAAAATTCAAAATAATAATATGTTTTGACAATGCTAATCAGTTTTCTACAATAACTTATATATTTATAAGCGTGTCTTGAAAATATAATTTATGTAACTTAAACAAGAAAAACCAATATCTATTCTATTAATATTAATATAAGCGCCTATGGGGAATGTGAATATAGTATGAATAGAAGTTTGTGTTTGATGGAAAAATTACAATCTTTTCCTTGAGGTCAGTGTTTGCTGAGCAAAGAAAATTACCTTTTTTTTTTGCTTAAGGGTTTATTTTATGAGTAGAGAAAAATTACTTTTTTGTTGTGAGGTTTGTGTATAATGAGCAAACTTACCTCTTTGTCTTTGAGGTTCTACTGTATTTGATGGGTAAAATTGTCTCTGTCCTTGACGTTTGTGTTTGATGAGCTACCTTTTTGTCCATGAGGTTCTAAAATATTTTTTTGTTTGGTAGGCAAAATTACCAAGGTTTTCATTTAAATTTTAGTTCCTCTTTTTTTTTCATCTTTTTCTTACTCTTATTACTGTCTATTTTGCCTAAACTAACTTGTATTATCTCTTAAATAAAATTATATTTTTACGCCTGAGAGTCCTTTTGGGCTAATTTTAGGTAAATTTTGTCATCCCTTGTGTTGTGACACGCTTAGGATTGGGTTCATGTGCGATTGGTTTTAGGAATAACAACATATGGTATGAGTTGAGGGAATTTTATGTGGTCATCAATCAACTAGTGACGTAGTAAGGTGAAAATTCAACTTCTGCTAGGGTTTGCAATCTCTTGAGAAATGGGAACGGCCAGGGCCCTCCAGGGCAACCCGGCACCTATGGGGCGATTACGGTCCTTCGCTGATATGGTATCCCAAATGCCCCTGCCATTACCGGAGGTAGACGTTCCATTGAGGTCTCCAAAAACGATCGAAGGAGAAATTTGTGTGATTTTTTCTTCGGAGGAAATCCAAAAATCCACTCAGCCTTTTGTCTTCTCCAGCGTTCGAGCTTGGATGTGATTCGATCTTTTGTTCGAAGCCGCTGTGGACTGAAGGCTCAATCAATGATTTCTAGTATGAGGAAATCTAGAAATGTCTTTCTCAGATTTTCAAAGGAAGAGAATTTTTTAAAGGCTCTCTCTCAGGAGGCTTGCTACATAGGAGTGTCTTATAGATTGTTCCATTGGACTACCGAGTTCTCTGAAGATGAGGAGCCCTCTCGTGTACCGGTGTGGGTGGCCCTTCCGGGGCTGCCTCCCAACTTCTACCACGAGGCATTTTTAAGGAATTTGATTCTTCTGATTGCAAGATACATCTGGTGTGATAATAGTACTTGATGTGCCACACGCACAGACGGAGCAAGAATTTGCATGGAGATAGATGTGGCTATATTACCCCTGTAGGGATTTTGGATTGTGCTCCTTGGCAGCCCAGCAGCAGGTATTAGGTAATTGAATATGAAACTCTTCTTGCCTTTTGTACCTCTTGTATATACGGGGGCATAATAAGAGCACCTGTATAAAAGAAAAAACAGAAGGGGGAAAAGGTGAAAAGGGGAAGGAGGGACTACAATGGGTAAAAGAACCCTTGGGGGATAAGAGGGAAGAGGTTCCTAGTGGACTTGTTATCGAATTTGAAAAAGGTGAAATAGAAGTGGAAAAAAAGAGTGAAAGGTTTTAGAATGGTGTGGAGAAAAGTTGCCCTAGTTTAGCTGGAGTTTTTACCTCGGCAGAGACCGGCAATGGTCAAAAGCAGTTATTGAGTATCATTCAGGAAGGGGAAGAAGTAGGAGATAATGGTTCAGAGGTGCCCATGACTGCCCCCGTAAATTTTACATAGGAAGTAGAAATTATGGCCCATGTGAGAAATCCCCTATCTGTCATTAAAGACTTAGCTCTGGCAGTGTATGACGAGAATGTGGGGGATGGACGTTGGTCGAATTCTGGGTCAACACAGCTTTCAGAGGGTGACTATAGGGTGGATGGGGGTTTATCCTGATCATTTTCTACCCAAGAAGAAAATCTGGTAGGAAATCATTTTCAAAGGGAGAAGGAAGTTTTGTCTGATGATGAGAAACGACACCAGAATATTAGTGAACAACTAAGTCCCAAATTGAGGAGTTCTATGTGGGCCAAAAGCAGGCTTGAAAAACTAAACTTATGACTTGCCCAATTTTGTTTTGGAATATTAGAGGGCTTAGCACATCTAGGACAAGATTGGTTAAAATGATCAAGTTGAAAAACCCTAGTATTATAGCCCTAGCATAACCGTTTGGCAGCTCACAACAATTGAGAAGATTACAGAGTGATATTAGTTTCGAAGTCAGTTTTTCTAATATGGAGGAAGGTGGATAGATATGGGTGGCGTGGGTAAAAGGAGTTAGTATTTCTATGAGGGGCTGTAGTAACCAGAGCATCACCTTGACTGTGAATGATAACTTGACTTGGATCTCCTTTGTATATTCTAAATGTAGAAATGGTGAAAGAAGGTCTCTATGGGAGGAGCTCCTCAGGATAATCCCGAGGGGCTGTCCTTGGATTGTACTTGGGGATTTTAACATTATCAGGTCTGATGAAGAGTGGATAGGAGGGAGGCCTAGACCTCGTATAGCTATAGAGGAATTTATTTCCTTTTATAGATAATGCTAGCTTATCATAATTGAATTTTAATGGCAATCCTTGATCAGGCTCAGGTGAATACAGATTGGAGATTGGATTTTCTGAGGAGTTTTGGTGACTATCTTCCCAGGTTGAGCTCAGATCATGCGCCTATGATGGTGTGTATACAACTGGAGGAGAACAAATGGGTATGGTCCTTTTAAATTCCAGCAAATGTGGTCAAGCCATGAGCAGTTTAGGGCATGCATGATTAGTGCGTGGCAAGGGGATAAAGTTGCAGTGGGACTGGTAAGTCTTGCCAGAAAGTTCAAACTCTTGAGGGGAGTACTCAGGAAATGGAATCGTGAAGTTTTTGGGTGGACAACGAATCACATCCGCATGCTTGAGGAAAGGATCTACCTGCTTGAAAAGCAGCTGTAGAGGGGTTACTCAGAGGATGTAGAAATGGACTTGCTGGCCTCAAAAGTGGAACTAGATACCTGGGCTAGTAGGGAGGAAACCTGTATGGCCCAACAGGCTAAACAAGCTTGGATTGAAAAGGGGGAGGCAGATTCAAAGTTCTTTAGAATAATGGCTTCAAAAAATTCAAAAATTGTTAAAGAGATGCAGATCAATGACAATTTTGTATTGAAGACCCTTGAGGAGGTACATTTGGGGTCGGTTGACTACTTTAAAAATTTCTTAGTCTCTACTCATTGCTCTTTGCTTCCTGATTTGACTAATCTTATAAAACAGGTGGTGCAAGTAGAGGAAAATAAGGCTCTTCTAGAACTTCCTTCAATCCAAGAGGTAAAAGAAGCTATGTTTTCTATTCCTACTGATAGTAGCCTGGGGCCGGATGGATTTGGATTCGTTTCTACAAGGTCTGTTGAGACATTGTGGAAGAGGACGTGATGATGGCAGTGCATGATTTCTTTCAAGGAGGCTTTATTCCTAGGGAGTTTACTACTACATCTCTGGTGCTTATTCCTAAGGTGGATAACCCTAAGAGTTTTGACAAGTTTAGAGCAATCAGCTTGTTCCGCATTTTATAAAACTTGCACTAAGATTCTGGTAAGTAGACTTTCTCCCTTGCTACCTAGAATTATCTAGGAAGAACAATGTGCTTTCATCCCCAAAAGAAGTATCTTTGAGAATGTGAGTTTAACTCAGGAAATGATTCAGAGTCTTCACAAGACAGCTCATGGTGGTAATGTGGTTATTAAAATTGACATGGCCAAGGCATATGACCGTATTGAGTGAAACTTTATGATCCATGTATTGTCGTCTTTTGGTTTTTCTGAAACTTTTTGTAATCTGGTCAGGCATCTTATCTCTTCTTCCTGGTTTTCAGTAGTCATGAATGGAGTATCCAAGGGTTTTTTCCAAGGGGCATGAGGATTGCGGCAAGGGGATTTGATCTCCATATACTTGTTTATTATGGTGGAGGAAATTCTATCGAGAATTTTGAAAAAAGATATTAGGAAGGACAGATTGCCCCTTTCTCACTCCTAAGGAATGTTCTAATTTATCTCATCTTCTTTATGTAGATGATATAGTCATCTTCTCAAATGGTATAAAAGCATTGATTAAAGCAATTTCGGAGTCCCTTGCACTGTATGAAGCATGGTCTGGTCAAAGAATTAGTAAGGAGAAGTCATCTATAATTTTCTCAAACCTTATTCCACCAGCTAGAAGAAGACAAATATTGTGCATAACTAGATTTTCAGAGAGTTCACTACCTTTTAAATACTTGGGAGTGCCAATGATATCTGGCAGATTAAAATCTAATTATTTTGATGAGCTGGTGGGGAAGATTGGTGCTAAGATTGGAGGCTAGTTGTCCCGTTTATTATCTAGTGGGGCAACATTGATTTTGGTGAAATATGTGCTTAGTAGTATCCCTATCCATATGCTTTCCATTTTATAGGCCCCAAAAGCAATTTTAGTGTTGCTTAATCGATTGTTGAGCAATTTTCTATGGGGATATAAGGATAATAAACCGAAGAGGCACTAGAAAGGATGTGATAAATTGTGCACTCCAAGTAGAGAAAGGGGTCTTGGTACTCGAAATTTTCAAGATATACAAAGATCGTTACATATGAAGTTAGCTTGGAAATTAGTGACGATCTCGTTTGTTTTCTGAGATCAGTTTGAAAAAATTGAATTGTATATTTTATTTTGTATTGAAATTTGGGAAAGTTGTAATGATTAGGTGAGAGAATATGAGATGAATTTGAAAAAGTTGAATTGTTTATTTTATTTTGTATTGAAATTTGAAAAAGTGTAATGATGAAATTAAGATGAGATGAGATGAGATGAGAGTTTTCCGAAAACAAACGTGACTAATTTATGGTCCCGGTTCTTCAAATCAAAATATGTAAAGGAAGATCATATCTCTCTTATGAATCCTAACAAAGGTTCTTGGTTTTGGAAGCTCATGATCAGATGCATACTAGATGTTATTAAGTATTCCAATTGGAAGCCTAAGGCAGGGCAGATTTCATTTTGGTTTGACAAATGGTTGGGGGAGGAAACCCTTGCAATAGGTTCTCCTGTCACTATGCCTAGATTGAAATTAAAAGATGTCTGGCTTGAGGATGGTGGGGATGTGGACTTATTGTATCGTTTGGTGGGTTCCCAGAAAGCTCAAGCAAAAAGAAGGAGAGGATATCCTAATCTAGTTGGCTAAGGAAGATGGAAAATTCATTTCTAAGAGTCCTTGGGAGTGCATTCGGATTAAAGCTCCAAAAATCAAGTGGGCAAATTGGATTTGGCACCCGTGTCTTCCAAAGAAAATGGTCATGACGATGTGGAAAGGTTTTAACAATGCCCTCAGTTTTGATGATAATATTCGAAGGCTGGGCATCCCTCTGGTGTCAAAGTGTAATTGTTGTATCAGGGGAGACTATGAAGGCTTGAACCATGTGCTAGCAAATGGTGAAGTGGCTCAGTCCATTTGGCGAAAATGTGCTATCCAATTTGGTATACTGAGAACCAACTTTAGAACATGGAAAGAAACATTGTATGCATGGTTCAATAGAGCCTTAAGGTCGACAACAAAAGGGCTGCTTATTGGCATAATTCCAGTCATTGTTGCCTGGGCTCTCTGGCTATGTTGCTGCAAAGTAAGAATGGAAGGAAAATCGGAGTTGGTGGAGGAGACTTGGAGAAGCATTAAACTCTGGATTGTTAAACTCAGTGACAAGCTACATGCCATTAAGCCTTTAAGTGTACAAGACAAAAAAATATTAGAAGGTTTAAATATTGAACCAAAAGTTCAGAGAAGAGAGAGGATGCAGATTAGTCACTGGCATAGACCGAAACATGGCTGGTTCAAGCTAAATGTAGATGGAAGCAGTAGAGGAAACCTGGGGAAGGCAAGTGCAGGGGGAATACTGCGGGATGCAATAGGTAATTTGATTTTTGCTTTCTCTTCTCCACTAGAGCATGGTACAAATAACTATGCAGAGTTCATGGCATTATTTCTTGATGTGAGAAAAATCTGCTTTTACGACTTGGACAAAATAAAGATAGAGATGGATTCACAAATTGTGGTTAATTGGTTTCGTCAAGCTAAATGTCCAATTTGGTATCTTGAAGATTATTGGGAGGAATTGATGGTTTTATTGAGTGGCAAGATGTTCTCAATCAACCATATTTTCAGGCAAGGATATGCTTCTACTAACTTTTTGGCCCGAATGGCTTCGGATGATAGTGCAGGATTATGGTCGGAGATGAATCTGGTTCCTCCCCTTTTGTAGGGCTTAATTCAGACAGATAAACTTCGCTTTCTATTTTTTAGAAATATTTCGTAACTGGTAGAAATTGGCTTTTGGCTTTTGCTATCCTTTTCTGGTGGTTTGTTTGTTTTTCTTTGTTGTGAAAGTTGGGTTGTAGCTGGTTGTTTTGTTGCTTTTCCATTTTATGGACGTTTACCAGGGTTTCTCAGCCATAAGTGAGCTTTAACAAAAATCAGGAGGTATTGTCCTCCAAGTTATAAAAAAGAAAGAAAGAAAGAAAGAAGACATATGGTATGAGTATTTAGAAATAAGACCATATAATAATTTTTATGTCCATTAACCTCTACAAAAACGTGGCCCAATCATAAGGGTTAGCGTATTAAAAAATGCCCAACTAATGTTCTATTCTATTTTACATTTTCATTAGTTTAGTTCAAAACATTAAACTTTCAAGATCATTTTTGTATATACAAATAATATAAACCTAGGCATGAGTCTTGCAGTAAAAGAAAACTATATATGAGTTGGGAAGATCAATTTTATGAACAAAACAGCTTTACTATCTTCTTGATAGCCTGATCAGGTGAAACAATATTGCAAATACATGACCAAAGCTAACAAACACTAAACTTTACAATGGTTGTATATATATCCCTTGACTTAACTTGTTTAGAAAGCATATTCTGATTCACATATCTACCATTGATTTGCTACCTCTAGTGTTACTACCGACTTAATAATTATTTTTTTATGTTTGACAAAACTCTAAAACACCTTCACAATTTTTTGTTCATTATCATATTAACAATTTTTATTTTTTATCAATGATTCTAAGTCTTAATGATTAGTTCTAAAAGATATAAATTCTAAAAGACTATATTTTCCATATAAAAAACGCAACAATACGTTGATCTAGACATACGTGCCTAACACAGTTCGACCAAAACATTGCTAGAGATTACCGAACAAGGCCAATCAAATTGACACATTGCTCGAAATTTTCAAGCATCAAAAGAAAAAAAACCTTACTTGGGATCACCAAGCAAGTTCAGTCAGGTAGACACGTTGCTTGGTTGTTTCGAGAATGGCAAGAAAATAAACCTTGCTCCAGATAATCGGACAAGGCTGTTTCAACCGACTCATTCCTTGGAAATTTTGAGCATCGCAAAAAAAAAAAAAAAAAAAAAAAAAAAAAAAAAAAAAAAAAAAAAAAAAAAAAAAAAAGCCTTTGTGATCCCGAGCAAGTCCAGTCCAACTAACACACACATTGATTGGTGATTCACCAGTCCAGTCCAACTAACACACACAGTGAATTGATTCACCAATCAATAGTACCGAATATCGCAAGAATTTAACCTTTACTCAAGATTACCGAACAAGACAAGTTTGCTTAATACATTACTCGAAAATTTCGTGTATAGCAAGAGAATAATCCTTACTCGAATTACCGAGCAAATCCCGTCCAACGAATGGTGCTCGAAAATTCTAAGCATCACAAGAAAAAAAAGCCCATACTCGAGATCATCGAGCAAGACCCTGCTCGGTTAGGCCATCTTCAACAAGGCATACGTAGAATCTTTACTAGTGCTTATATAATTGGTTATGTTAGACCTGTTACCATTAAATCAATGTAGGTGTTTAATTTATTCAGGTCATCTAGTTTAAAAACTTTTGGTCAGCTTATCACCAGCCAACAAGAATGATAATCAAACATTTTCAGAACTGTACATACGATTTTTTTAGAGTATAATTACATGAGTTCACAACCTAAGTAATTTCGCATCAACCAAACGGTAGATTCAGTCTACAATTGTCTCCGCGGCTACCAGCTCGGCCTTACATTTCCAGCCACCGCCATGGATGCCATGTACAAAGTGTACCGTATAGATTCTACGAGAACTCGTTGCATGTCTCGTACTCGTTGAGTCACTTCTTCAATCTTAAGATGACCAAGCCTCAATTGGGACCCCAACAGCTCAAGTACATGACTGTCCTCAAAGACTCTTCTGACTTCTTCATTTGCTCTCTTACTTTGCTTGAAACCACTGCAGAAGTTGAAGAGGAGAGGCTCTTGGCCTGAGACGACGACCGGAGATGGTTCCTTGTATTTTGCTGAGAGGATCTTAAAATATAATTCCACCTGCATATGCCCATCTGGTCTTTCATGGCCTCCACAACTCCTATGCTGGCTGCTACAATAGCTCGGCTTGTTGAACTCATCCTCACCTCTTCACGTACAAGAGTGTTCTTTGCCTGAACTTGAAATTAGAGAAAAACGAATTGCAAATTGTGTGCGTAGAAAATAAAACTGATCCAAGAAGGATATAGATGTGCTTGATGCAACAAACCACATGGAGGAGCCTCTTTTATATATAGGGAGAGAGTGATGGGAAGTAGGCCAGATACTTGAAAAGGAGATGAAGGTTTGGGAAAATCCATCGACTATATAGCACATGCTGGTGGTTTTGGAGTCCGAGGAGCCAATGGCTTTTATCGTTTTTGCCCAAAAACGACAAGGACTCAATTTCTGTCACTTCCAGATAAATAATTCTGCCCACTAGAGTTACTACTTGCTAATGCGCACGCTGTTTTCCAATATAAAACCAACTGATCATCCAAGGAGAGTTGGATTGGAATAAACAAAGCAAGCCAGCTGTGCTCTTCAGTTAAGGCCAAAAGGATCAGATATTTTATCTTTAGATTGCCCAGCTGCCAGTTGCCACGCACACCTCTATCCTCTTTGTTACACGTGTCTCTGCGAATCACTTAGGTTGGATAATGGAATTGGGATTCTCTATTTCTTATCTGAACTTTAGGGATTGGAGTGATATAATAGATACATAAAATAAATATCACAATATTTATAATTGTAATAAATTTTTTGTATAAAATTAAATGTTCAATAAATATAATATGACCTACTTCATATATATGCATATCTCTCACACAATAATTACTCAATAATTTTTTTGTGAATAATTTAAAAATATTGATATTTTATAGTTAGTTCATTATTTATTCTACAATCAATCAATACAGTGTTGGTTTATTAATATTATTAATTTAAAGTTCTTGATCATTTTCCGTCATTTAAAGTAACTTATAAAAAAAGGTAGTTAAGAAAAAAATACACTAATGGTACACTTGAGGGGGAAAGTTGGGCAAGGAGCATCAACTTATTATATATTGAGAAGAGTTTTGCTACTCATCATTTCACACACCACGTATACCACATACCACATATGTATTTTTTTAATTTTTAATTTTTTATGTTTTATTCATACTAAACAAACTAATAGGGGCGTAACTGGTTCGATCTGGTCCAGTTTTAGACAAAATTTAAGATTGAATCGGTATGTACCGATTACTCTCATAAACCAATACTTTCGATTTTACTGATTTCAATCCGATTTGGTCCAATTTTTCAGTTTTAATAATATTAGTATTAAGGTATAAAATGTAATTAATATACTAATATACTAATATATATTAATTAGTTAAAGTGAAATGTAATTAATATACTAATGTATTTTGTATTTATTAAAAGTTAGGAATATGTTGAAAAGTAAATATTTTGCGAGTTGCCACCTCTATCCTCTTTGTTACACGTGTCTCTTAGAGTTTGGATAATGGAATTGACATTCTCTATTTCTTAGCTCAACTTTAGGGATTGGAGTGATGTAATCGATACATAAAAATAAATATCACAATATATATAATTGTAATAGTTTTTTTTTGGATAAAATTAAATGTTCAATAAATATAATATGACCAACTTCATATGCATTTCTCTCACACAATAATTATTCAATAATTTCTGTGTGAATAATTTAAAAATATTGATATTTTTATAATTATTTCATTATTTATTCTACAATCAATTGATAATGTTAGTTCATTAATTGTAACACCCAAGTTCACTACCAAGTCTTTTTCTAAAATTTTTATGAGGGACTTATCCGTATGAAGACCTCAGTTAATCTTCGAGTACTATTTTTCTATGGATTGCAGGTCCAAATTATATTTTGGTGGACATCGAATATTTTTTTAATGGACTTGCTATTTTAATAATTTCTTTAAATATTTTGGATCGGATGGAAAATCTTTTTATTTTTCGAGAATATTTATGGCACAACTATATTTTTTCTAAGGATGTGTTTCAAAACTCAAGAATAGTCTATTTATTAATTTCTTTTTGTTCATTACGAAACATGGGTCGGATATTTGTAATGGGCGAAAAGCCTGGTTTCTATTCACGCTCGGCTTCCTCAGGTCCATTTTCCACAGCATGCATGATGCACATCTCCTCCTTCCTTCATTCGCTAGGGTTTTATCAGTTTTTCTATATATATATATATATATGTTCATGACGCAGTATCGCTCATATCCTGTAAGTCATCATCAACCGAAGACTAAGGCTGTCGCTTCGTGTTCCTCTAGCCTTCAAAGAACTATTGCTGTTGCCGCTTCAACACAGCCATCGTAAACGACTACCACCAAAGCCAAGCCTTCAAGTGCGCCACCACCTCCATCTCATAAAATTCAGTAGTGACATAAACTTTTTTTTTTTTACATTGAGAACTTTTGCAGCTGCGTGCAGTTCAGCGACCCACGTTCAGAGGCTCCAACCTCCATATCGCAACCTCACTTCAGCTTTTTAGCCTCGGTACAACAAAGAACTCCTCCACCGCGCTGCCCCTACACCATCAAGCCACCGTTAAAGCCCACTGTATGTCCCATGTTTTTTACCCAAAAAATAGAGTCAACCGTTGCACCTTCGCTGCCAACGATTGAAGCTTCCCAGTAAGTGCCGTGTGCCATAGCCCAGCCGTGAGACACTGCCCAGGTCGATCACCATTACACTGTCGTGTTCTCTCTTTCTCTCACTCTCCTTCTCTCTCACGGTGCTTTCTCTCTCTCTCATCACTTTCTCTCAGCGTTGTGCCGCCGCATATACCGCCTTCAACATCCGCACTGCCCCGTCGCGTCTCTCCTTTCCTCTCTGTGGGTATGGCCCTCACTCTCTCTCTCCACCTTTCGGTTACATTAACACAGCACACACGTTTTGTTTGCTTGTGTCTCAGTGAAGACGTGTTCAAGTTGGGCTTATTATTTTCCTATAGTGGGCCAATTGTGATCTCACATGGGTTTTGTTTACGCAATGGGTTTTATATTTTAAGTGCGCTCATTTTTAATTCAAAATAATCTAAAAATTTTATTTTTATAGTAAATATTTAAGGGATTAATTTTGATAATTTAATTTTTGAAGTAAACAGTAACGGTGTAATTTTATTTTGAATGCCTTAAATCTAATCTAGTCTATTTTTATTAAATGAAATTTTATTGTTTATTGTAATAGATATTTGGTATAATTTGTTAACTATTAAATTTTTATAGTTAGATTTCAATAGTAAAATAGCTTAGGGTTCAAAGTATTAGTAAGAGAGATTAAGTGGATATCAATTCACTTGAGGAGGGATGATATTTAGGGTTGCGAAAATCTTAGAAGTTTAAAAAAAAAAAAAAGGTTATTTTGGTATTTTTAGGCTTAAATATCAAAATGTGTTTACTTGGAGATTTACGTAAGTTATGTGTCTAATTTTATTGGTGATGATTGATATTCGTACAACACTACTGTGAAAAAATTCAGAAAAATTAAAAGTCCAGGTAAGCGGGATTTCTGTACTAAATTTTGCATAAAAACAAATGAATTGTGGTTAATTTTGGAAAAATATGCATGTTTTGTTATGAAACAAATTTGAAACAACCTTAGTTATTTATTTATTTATTTTTTTACATTACTCATAAAATTTGTATAAAAGAGAAAAGTATATTTGTCATGACTGGTGTAGACATGAACAAATTTATGGAATTATGCTTTTGTTAAGGCAAAAATAGCGAATATGAAATTTGAAAATTTGTGCATGTTATGTGAAGATGCTTTGAATTGGTTTTGAATATGTGAAAATGATATGAAATTGTTCAGTACGCTATTTTGATATGATGTGGCATCTGAAAACCCTTGGCATGACTTTTTGATTCTGTTTGATGATTTTTATTTTGTTTTGCTCTAATATAGGGCCCTGTCACGGGTAATAATAGTAACCTCTGACATTTTCATGGGATATAATAGTAACCTCAGGCCCTATTACGAGATATAATAGTGACATCTAATCCTATCATAGGATATAATAGTGACATTTGACCCCGTCACGAAATATAATAGTGGTATTTGTTCTGAATGCAGTCGCTTTGGTATTATGGTGATTTGTGTTCTGTTTGGCTTTTCGTAATTTGTACAACCTTATCACGGGGGTAAACATAGTCTCTGTTTTGATGTAATGCTTTGATATGATATGATATGATATGATAAGATAGATGATGATGTTCAGCAGTGTTATGCCAAAGGACATTTTTGAATATGAATATTTTGAACTGTCACTTTGATATTATGATAACATATTTTTGGATCTGCATTTCTGAAATTAAAATTTTTTTGTTTTGCATTTGAATTCTGTGAAAAGGCTCATGTTTACATATTAGTATATGTTCTCTGCTTGCTGAGTTATTGATAACTCATCCCTTATTTCCATAATACTTTTTAAATGATTTGAATATTTCATCTGATAATCAAGAGTATGGAACATTGATGAGATGAGTTAAGTATAGTGGATTAATCATATAAAATTTCTACGAGTATTGAAGAATTTTATTCAATAAATTACTTGTGATTTGATGATGTGATATATTGAAAGGTTGACGTTTATATTAATAATTTATGGTGTTACTAGTTATTTTCTTTAAAGTAGTCGAGTTAAAACATTTATTAATTTCCTTTCGTTTGTTACGAAACATGGGTCAAATATCTGAAATGGGCTAAAAGCCCAAGCCCACGAGATCTGGTATCAGCCCCCACAGACTTCTATTCACGCTCGGCTTCCTCAGGTCCATTTTCCACAGCATGCATGATGCACTTCTCCTTCCTTCATTCTGTAGGGTTTTTATCAGCTTTTCTATATATATGTTCGTGACGCAGTATCGCTCATATCCTGTAAGTCATCATCAACCTAAAACTAAGGCTATCGCTCCGTGTTCCTGATTCTGGCCTTCAAAGGAATGCCGCTGTTGCCGCTTCAACACAGCCACCGTAAACGACTACCACCCAAGCCAAGCCTTCAAGTGCGCCACCACCTCCATCTCATAAAATTCAGCAGTGACATAAACTTTTGTTTTTTTACTTTGAGAACTTTTGCCGCTGCGTGCAGTTCGGCGACCAACTTTCAGAGGCTCTAGCCACCACGCCGCAACCCCACTTCAGCTGCTCAACCTCAGTACAACAAAGAACTCCTCCACCGTGCTGCCCCTACACCATCAAGCCACTGTTAAAGCCCACTGCATCTCCCCTGTTTTTTACCCCAAAAACAGAGTTAACTGATCCACCTCCACTGCCAACGACTGAAGCCTCCTAGCCACTTGCCGCTGTGCACCATAGCCCAGCCGTGAGACACTGCCCAGGTCGATCACCATTACACTGCCGTAAGATATTGTATCTTCCTCCCATGTTTTCTCTTTCTCTCACTCTCCGTCTCTCTCACGGTGCTCTCTCTCTCTCTCTCTCTCTCTCTCTCTCTTATCACTTTCTCTCAGCATCGTGCCGCCGCGTATACTGCCTTTGACATCCGCCCACTACTACTTCGTCGCGTCCCTCCTTCCCTCTCGGTGGGTATGGCCCTCACTCTCTCTCTCTCTCTCTCCCTCTACCTTTCGGCTACCATAACACAGCACACACGTTTTGTTTTCTTCAGTGTCTCGGTGAAGACGCGTTCAAGTCGGGCTTTTTTTTTTTTCCTCTAGAGGGCCAATTGTGATCTCACACGGATGGATTTTGTTTACGTACTGGGATTTATATTTTAAGTGCGCTCAGTTTTAATTCAAAATAGTCTAGAAATTTTATTTTTACAGTAAATATTTAAGGGATTTAAATTATGTTGGTAAGCATTAATTATTAAAATTTAATTTTTGAAGTAAATAGTAACCGTGCAATTTTATTTTGAACGATTTCAATCTAATCTAGTCTATTTTTGTTAAAAAAAAAAATTTATTGTTTACTGTAATAGATTTCTGGTATAATTATATAATTAGTATTAAATTTTTATAGTTAGATTTCAATAGTAAAATAACTTAGGGCTCCAAGTATTAGTCAAGAGATTAAGTGGATATCAATTCACTTAGGGAGGGATGATATTTAGGGTTGTGAAAATCTTAGAAGTTTTAAGAAAAATAAGTTATTTTGGTATTTTTAGGCTTAAGGCTTCGTTTGGATCCCCAACTCATCCTAACTCATCTCAACTCATCATTACATCTTTTTCAAATCCCAATACAAAATATAATAAACAATTCAACTTTTTCAAATCCCAAAACAACTTTAATATTAAAAAATAATATTCTAACAATATTTTATCATCTCAACTCAACTGACTTCAACATCCAAACTCACCCTTATCAAAATATGTGTTTAGTTGGAGTTTTACATAAGTTACGCGTCTAATTTTATTAGTGACGATTGATATTCATTCAGCACTATTATGAAATAATTCAAAAAAATTAAAAGTCTAGGTAAGCAGGGTTTCGATGCAAGATTTTGCATAATAAGAAATGAACTATGGTTGATTTTGGAAAAATATGTATGTTTTGTTATGAAAAAAAAAATTGAAACAATCTCAGTTATTTGTTTTGCATTACTCATGAAATCTGTATAAAAGAGAAAAGTATGTTTGTCATGACTGATGTATATATGAGCATATTTATGGCATTGTACTTCTGACAATCTAAAAAGAGCGAATATAAAATCTAAAAATTTGAGCATGTTATGTGAAGATGCTATAAATCGGTTTTGAATATGTGAAAATGATATGAAATTGGTCAGTACTCTATTTTGATATGATGTGGCATCTAAAAACTTTTGGCATGATTTTCTTATTTTGTATCTGATTATGTTTCTGGGCATAATCCGATGATTTTGTTTTTTTGCTCTGATATATGGCTCTGTCACGGGTGATAATAGTGACCTACGACCTGTCATGGGACATAATAGTGATCTCAGGCCCTATCACAAGATATAATAGTGACCTCTGGCTGTGTCACGATATATAATTGTGACATCTAGTCATGTCACGAGATATAGTAGTGATCTCTGGACCTGCCACAAGATATAATAGTGGTATCTGTTATGAGTGTAATTACTTTGATATTATGGTGATTTATTTTCTACTTGGCTTTCTGTAATTTGCACAACCCTACCACGGGGTTTAAACATGATCTCTATTTTGATATGATGCCCTAATATGATATGATATGATAAGATAAAATGATAATGTTCAGTTGTGTTATCCCAAATGACATTTTTGAATATGAATATTTTGAACTGTCGCTCTGATATTATGATAACATATTTTTGGATCTGCATTTTTGTAGCTAAAAATGTGTTGTTCTGCATTCTGAACTCTGTGAAAATACTCATATTTATACACTAGTATATGTTCCCTGCTTACTGAGTTGTTGATAATTTACTCCTTATCTCCACAATATTTTTCAGATGATTTGAATATTTCATCTGAGGATCAAGATTATAGAGCATGGATGAGATGAGTTAAGTATAGTAGATAAAACATAGAAGATTTATATGAGTATTGAAAAATTTTATTGAGTAAATTTGTTGTGCTTTGATGATGTGATATGTTGGGAGGTTGATGTTTATATTAAGAATTTGTGTTGTTACTAGTTATTATTATTATTATTATTATTATTTTGAAAGAGTGGACAGTCATCTGTCCAAAAGTGATGCCCTCCAAAATTTATTAATAAAACTCTTACTTATAACGGAGGAAAACCGTAGAAACAAACAAAGCCCTTGAGAAATAATCTCAAAAAGCCCAAACCCAAAAAAAAAAAAAAAAAAAAAAAAAAAAAACCCCTAAACAATCCTATGAATAAAATCAAGAACATGAAAAACCAAAAACAATAACAAAATTATCGACATCGTAAGTAGGGAAGACCAGATAAATCCAAACAGAGCAAACCTCGGCAGCATAGAATTATTTTGTAGACCAAATCAACACCATTGGCACTATCTTTGGCCAACCAATCCGCCACCTTATTCCCTTAGTGTAATACATTATGAAAACGATAATTAATAGCTTGAGTCAAACTAATAATCTCTTCCCAATAATCCTCCAGGTACCAAATCCCACACCGCCCTCAATTCTACTAAGAAATAATCACCAACGGGTCAACCTCCAGTACTAGTTATTTTTTTTAAAGTAGTCGAGTTAAAACAGTGAGATCGATGTGTAGTTGCGAGATTGAAGTTTATATATGTACTATAACATATGATTTTCAGTGAAAGGTAGAAACTCTCCGACACCATCTAAGACTGGGGCGTTACATTAATATTATTAATTTAAAGTTCTTGATCATTTTCCATCATTTAAAGTTAAAAAAGGTACTTTGTATATATAATTATCCGTGATTTTGTTTTTTAAAAAGATTTAAAATATGATTTTGAATTTCACAATTATTAGACAAAAAGAACTCATGATTTGCATCCACCATTTCTTTTCACTCACATTTTTCGTGTCTCCTAATTAAGTGTGTAACCAGTCTGGTTTGGTCTGGTTTTGGATATATTTTAGAACTGAACTGATATATACTGGTTTTGAGATTTGAAGAACCGATAGTGCACCGGTTATATCTCTAAACCGGTACTTCCGGTCCGATTTTTTCGATATATAATATAGTATATATATTATAGTATATAATAATATAATAAAAATATATTGTAATATATTATAATATCTATTATAATTATATTATAGACTATAGTGATATATTATAGTATATTATAATATACAGTGACATAGTATTAGTATAACTACTAATACAATACACTATAGTGATAATATATAATTATTTATATAGGATTTTAAAATTTAATATTATATTAACTAATAATTTATCATATAGGACAAATTATTTTATAAATAATTATATATTATATATAAAAATTATATATAATATAAATAATCATATAAATAATATATTATACAATATAACAAATTAATATGTATATATATGAATCGGTCCAGTTCGGTGTTAGAAAAATGAAAACCAAAATTGGATCAATTTCGACAAGTTTTGAAAAAATTGAAATTAGTACTGGACCGGACCAAACCCAGTATTAGACCAAACCCACCGGGTTGGTCCAGTTTACCAGTTCGCTAGTTTTGTTTTTCACCCCTACTCCTCATTTTACCCGCGTGTGTGGTATCTTCCATATATAGCATCACGGGCTGGAAAACTAAGCTCGAATGCAAATCAAACTAGTGCACAACATACATAGACACTGCATGTGTCGCACATCTGCAATAAAGATAGGAAGGACCAAAGTCATAGTAGGTTTGGGTTGAGTAATAAGAGTCTAGTAGTTGGGCTTAGCTAATCGCCCAAAGCCATCATCTCTTTTATTTGCATGAGTTTTGTTGAATCGGGCCATAGCCCATTTATTGTTAGTTATAATTGTAATTGTGACGTGACTTTATGTTTACCATTGGAGTTGGCCTAAGAGTCGAACACATAAGTCGTATATGTAGTAGAATGAGGGACTTGCAATGGTATCCAGAATCTGAATGCAATTGTTTTCTATTTTGCTCTCAACCTCTCTTCTATTGGAGGCTAGGTCAACCTCGAATCCGACTATTTTCTCTATATTTTCTCTCATATTCTCTAGTTATCCAAACACTATCTATCAGGTGTGTTACAAACTTACAAGTGGTATCAGCGCCAGATTTTCCTTAGCATCGGCTTCATTAATCCGTAGAAATGGAAAAAATTCTATAATCCTTACTCAATATTAAGGAGCTAGTCGAACAGTCACAATAACGGTTGAATGTTATTTTGCAAACGTTTAAAGATGTCAAGAATAATTTTGAAGAATTCAAGGACGACTTCAATAAACAGTTCAACTGGATACCAACTTTGTACGTTACGGGCAGAAGAACTTGCTAAAGAGGCTGATCCAAACGAGATCTCTCTTTCCCCTGTTCTCATAAATGCCTTCGAAAATCTGGTAATCTATTTTCACTTCAAAGGAGAAGCAACCATCTGCGTGGAAAATATCCCAAACAAATGGCCACAACTCTTATGGCATCAGCCATGGCCAAAGTGCACCACGTTTGCACTGAACCTTCATCCACCCACCTTCCATCCCACTGTTTGCAAAATCAAGTTATGGAACGGATCCCCCAAGTACCAGTCAGTGCCTCTAAACTTCAACCCTTCCCTGTTGTCCAAAGACTCCAAGCCTCAAGCAAACCTACACTAATCACAAAAAGTGGAACTCTTTGATAGGTCCCAAACTCAGATTATAATTTCTCTAACTAATCACGACGGCTTCTGACCCAGTCCTACGGTGGTCTATCACTCTTAACAATTTTCATAATCTACCACTATCCCTCTTGTTCTTAAACTGTGGATTCCTCAAGGCCACCTACGAATCCTTCCAAAGCTAAACGCATCGTATAAAAAGAGCTAGCATAGCCTTCACGGACTAATCTATTCCCTTTACCTCCACGAAAGCATTTCTTCATTTGGGCATAAATTTTTGGACCCAAGGAAGAACTGGCTCGACCCATGCCATATTCGGAATGCGAAGGAGACCGTGATGAAGGAGGTGCTCAACGCTACCATCGTAAGGGCCATGAGCTTAGTTCTCATTTTCTGTCCTTCGAGGACTCGATGGCGCAACAGAAGGTCCATAACAGAGGAGCTGCTAAGGGCACTGTCACTGACACCTTGGTTTTTACAGTGGTCAAGCTGCAGTTGTTGCTGGTGGAGGTTCTCGATGCAAGCTGTGCCATTCAGTTCAAACAGGAGTGCTTCCAGCCGCATGAGGAGGAAGCCGAGGAGGAAGCCAAGGGGGACAGACCCAAAGTGAACAGACTGGACATTCTTTGTGCGTTTCGACGCTACCGAAGTGGCTGGGACTTTACAATTCTTCAATAGGGAATTTTAGTCGGATTAACAGAGGAGGATTTACTCTTGCATGACCTCCATGTATTGGTTGCTTTTGTAGAGCAACAATCGACATCCGAGAGTTTAAAGCAGGGCATTACCCAAGTCCTCTCTATCAATGACGGTTAGCATCAGCCATGGTTGAATGGTATGGAGCTGTTGGAAGATGCTCAACTGAATAAACATGTGTTATCCACTGGTTGTGAGGGGATTGATCTTTTACTTCAAGGTGGATTACGCATGGGACAGATAACTGAACTTGTTGGGGGCTTCATCGTTTGGTAAAACACAGCAAGAAGTCAATCTGAGATCTCAGATGCAGAAAGGAGATTGTCAAGTGCGGCTGCTTATAGTTGATTCGATATCATCACTGGTTATGCCAATCCTTGGAGGAGGTGGTTCTCAGGGACATGCATTAATGACTTCTGTTGGATTTCTGCTGAAGAAATTAGCACATGAGCCTAATCTTGTCTTCATGCTCCACATGGAAGAGGCAATTCACCCTGCACCTCAGTTGTTTTAGATAATACCGATAAGAGATTTTCTCTCTTGGAGGGTCCTGATAACGGAACTGACATATACTGTAGGCACTATGTGGTGGCTTTTGATTTCTATAAACATTCCTCTATTGGGGGAAACTGATTGTGTAATTAGTGCTGCCATATTTTCTATCTTGGCCTCATGGGCTACACACCCTCCAACTAAGGAATTTAAGATCGTTGGATTGCTATTTGTTGCAACTACAAGAGTTAACGTGTCACCTTCTCTCGTCTTGGAGCTTTTGCAAAGGATTGCCTGTGTCATTAAAGACTACCTTGGAATTATTAATGAAGATTCATTGTGGAAAAATTTTGTGCTGAACAATTGTAACTGAGGATGGAAAGGAGAAGAAGGTCACAATTGATTTTGAGCCATTCAGACCCATTAATGTGTCTCTTTATCTCTATGACCAAATCTAGTTGTGTCTCCCTGGTCAATCGAATGCCATTTTTCTCCAGCTTGCAGGTGGAGTAGACATGTTTGGGTCCACTTTAGTGAGTGGTGTGGAGATACGGATGAGTGGCAATCATGAAAGAGCTAGAGTAGATGTTGCCCGAGAGATGTTTGATAAAATGCTTGGGATGGGTCTGGGTATGCAGCAACACCCATTGATGGGCTTATTGTTGTGAAACATGAAGTGGTTGTTAGTATAAAGAAAATTTTTATTTTTGACCTAGGTGGTGGGACAATCGTGGAGAAAGATACCGCACCTTGTGGACAAGGTGCTTCTATGGGGATGGTTTGTCACACATTTGCAATAGAGATAGGAAGGACCAAAGTCATAGTAGCCTTAGGTTGAGTAATAAGAGTCTAATAGTTGGGCTCAACCTATAACCCAAATCCATCATCTTTTTTATTTGCATGAGTTTTGTTAAGTCGGGCCATGGCCCTTTTATTGTTAGTTATAATTGTAATTGTGGTTTTATGTTTACTCTTGGGTAAGTGGCCAGTGGCCCAAGAGTCGAACATAGAAGTCGTATATGTAGTAGAATAAGGGACTTGTAATGGTATCCAGAATCTGAATATAATTGTTTTCTATTTTGCTCTCAGCCTCTTTTCTATTGGAGGCTAGGTCAACCTTGAATCTGACCAAATTTTCTCTACATTTTCTCTCATATTTTCTAGTTATCCAAACACTATCCATCAGGTGTGCTACAACATGCCATGCATAGAAAATTATGAGGGTTGGAATTATAGGTAAATTCCCATTGCCTTTCTTAAAGAAAATCTTATTGAGTCTCAAATGTCTCAGCTTTTTTTCTAAAACCACCATGTTCAATTGATCTTCCTGTGATTGAATATTGTCGATTTTTTCATCAGTGTTCTTGGAATTTTATTGGAATGAACGAGTTCTTTCGTACAAAGGTGCTAGAGAAGAAATCCGGAGTCTTGGATTTCTTGTACATATGCAACGATTGAGTGGGTCTCTCATGAGGATCTTAACATGATTATGTATGAGTCTTCAACAATTTTGTGTGATCTTAACATTGGCATTTTTCGGTTACGGGTGAATGCCAACAGTATGGTCAGATGATCATCTCCTCTCATGAAGGGGTGGCTCTTGATGATGGTGTGCTTGGACCGCTCATTTGTGGCTTGTTTAAAGATAAAATGATAAATGACTGAAAATAAAGGAGACACTGTTTACGTGATTCGGTATTAAAGTCTACGTCCAGGATCATAGGTGTAAAATCCACTATAAGTAGAGTTTTATACAAGCCCTCACTTCTCACCAAGCTGATCTTTAAAATTACTTCCATGGAGTTATAAATGATGAATCCGATGAATCCTCTTGGAGCTCTGTGGTACACTTTTTTCCATCCGTTGATTCTCCTCTCCAAGAAGTAGATCTGAACTTCTCTTTCTGTGTTGTCGCGCTCTCTTATAGTATGTATATTTCCTTTCTTTATATATCCTATCTCCATCTTTATGTCTCGTTCTAACTTTATGCTAATCAAGTTCTTATCTTTGTCAGATCTTCTCTTGATCCTCTCTTTCATCCTAACATAGTGGGCTTTAATCAACACACACGTGTACTCGTTCTACCCTCAACAGATTCTACGTATAAGTAGCTAAATATGCGAAGATGTTTAACTACTAAATACTCGTGACTCATCCTGGATTTAAGTTTCAGACCGATAGATTCCTAAATGGACTACTAAAAGCTCTATATGACCAAGAAGCTGGATATGAAAAACTAGAGTGGTATTAATGAAATCAAGAAACATCGATGAATTATAGTTGAATGTCCATGAGTATAAGATCATTTGCCCGTTACAGAGCATATAATATAATTAACAGAGCATTTGCCCGTTACAGTTTACAATTTCAGATATTTCTGCATCAACTATGTACTCTTATACACAGTCTAACATCTCCCCTCGTGACCAGCACGTCCTGAAATTTCCCACCCCCGGCCATGCCATTGCCATGTTCAAACTACATGTACCGTATGTATTCTGTTAGGACTTCTTCCCGCAACGGCTTTCTAGGAGAACTCACTGCCTCGTGACTTTCTTCAGATCACCAGATCAGACCACTCAATTGGGACCCCAACAGCTTAAGTACATGACTGTCCTCAAAGACTCTTCTGACTTCTTCATTTTCTGATCTCTTGCTTTGCTTGAAACCACTGCAGAAGTTGAAGAGGAGAGGTTCTTAGTCTGAGAAAACGACCGGAGATGGTTCTTCGTGTTTTGCTGAGCGGATCTTATAATATAATTCCACCTGCAGATACCCATCTGGTCTTTCATGGCCTCCACAACTCCTACGCTGGCTGCTACAATTGCTCTGCTTGTTGAACTCATCTTCTGCCTACTCTTAACAAGACTGTTCTTTGCTCTCGAAATTAGAGAAAAAGTAAATGCAAACTCTGTGTAGCAAAGAAGGATTTGTGCTTGATGTGGATAATCCTATGCAGGTAGGGGCCTCTTTTTATCTGGGGCGGTTGTGATGGAAAGGAGCTGAAGTTTTGGAGAAACCATCAAACTAAACCATTTGCTGGTGGTTTTGGGGTCTGGGGAGCAAATGGTTTTTTCGATGTCACGACGATGCCATTTTTCTGTCACTTTCAGTTAAAATAATGCTGTCCACTTGAGTTCTCTCTCTCCGTATAAATTGTTCGCGGATTGCCACCTCCATTATTTTGTTACGCGTCTCTCTCTCTCCGCATCAGTCACCTTTTATATGTTGGCTCTTGATGGAGAGTGAAAATAAATTCACAAATTAAATTATTTTATTCGATTTCTTATATCTATTTTATAATTAAAATAATTTAAAATCTGATAAATCATATCAACTTATATTAGTTTATAAGATTATTTTTATATAATTCTTTTATAATTAGAATATTTCTCAATAAAATATTTGTGCAAGTTTCTAATTTTTTGATAAATATATATATCTTTTAAAAAGTTAGATTCACACTAGAAATACTAGGCTATGTTTTGAAGATGAACCCAACTCAACTTGATAATCACCCGATAATAAACTTTTATAATGCTAATAAAATTTTCCAAATCCAATATATATATACTTCCAATGGCTCCAAATCAAACATACATACCTCAAACTCATTTAACCACATATATCCACGTCTTAGGACCTCAAAACCAAAAATAAGATGAAATAGATCAACATCTCCACATGTCTCAATTAAGATAATAAAAAGAAATAGCATTTACATAAGTCTCCACAATCATCTAAAATACTGAAATGCATCTACTAAAAGAATACATCCACCAATAGCACTAGTACCTCGAGGTACTCAACTACTATCCTTAGTTAATCTCGTCCATATACTCTATTATCCTCAATCAAACCATCAAAGCCATATGAAATATTGTGAAGATAAATGGGTGAGTTATAAACAACTCAGTAAGCAAGGAACATATACCAGTATGTAAACATGAGCATTTACAAAATCCAGAATACTAAACAAAACATTTACTTTCATAATGCAGAATCAGAATATTTGTTTTCAGAATTCGTAATCAACATATATTATCAAGAATATCAGAGCGAAACTTTCATAAACATTCTTATTCAAAAATAAAATTCGTTGGCAAATCATAAACTAAGACCTCATCTTCATATCATATTAGAGCATCACATCGGGACAGATACCATGTTTAACCCCCGTGGGGTTGTATGCCATTATTATATCCATGGCAGGGCCGTATGCCACTATTATACCAATGGCGGGGCCTTATACCACTATTATACCCATGGCAAGGCCTTAACAGAAGCAAAAGAAAAGCAACATTGGAACCATTTTATAATCAGATACAGAATCAAAAATTCATGCCAAGGTTTTCAGATAACACATCGTATCAAAGTAGAGTACTAAATAGCTTTATATCATTTCACATATTCAACATAACAGAATCAAAGCATCTTCATTTAATCAAAACAAAACTTTTTAGATCTTAAATTCGCTCTTTTTCATAGTTAAGAAAAAAAATACTAAAAATAAGCTCATGTCTATATCAATCATGAAAGAAAATATGTCATTTTTATACAGATTTCATGAGTATGCAGAACATTTATCTGAGTTTGTTTCCAGGTTTTCTGTTTAAAAAAACATGCATATTTTCAAATCAACCTCAGTCATTTTCTTTAATGCAAAGATTAGTATAACAATCCCGCTTACTTGACTTCCTTGTATTATCTACATCTTAAGTCCGTACTCTCGACGTATCATAGTAATCTAAATAAAAGTTTAATCACTTGTAAGCTAAACATGAATCCCTATATAAATACTTATTAATAAGATTTGCACAAGCTTACACCATCATAACACAAGCTTCTAGCTAGTTTAGTTTATAAATCACCCAAACAACCATATCTCTTCATTAACCAGCACATACCATTTCACAGTCACTCCCTAACATTTCATAAACAACCACACCTGCAAGTAATTCAGCTCCAAGAATCCACACAACTCGCCAAAGTGCGAATACAACCAACCCATCATGATTAAAAAAAAAAAAAAAACAATAACAGTTATATAGTAACCTGGTGAACCCCACATCTCACCCTCAACCACCACGCTCAACAACCCAACAAGGTTTTTTTAATCAAGCAAAACACATCGCTCAATAATCCACCACTCAACTTCGGACAGCCACTTAACTTCATATCTCATATAACCTACCCCAACTTCTAACTCATCCAATCTTACGTCAAGAGACGTATCACAAATCAAGAGACCCTCCACAATAACGAGTCAACAAAAAATAACCCAATTCACCATCTCTATCAGGTCAAAGAGATAACATAACCTCCAAAATATACCCCATATATATAATGTGTAGTTAACATAAACATTTACACTACTAGTGCTTGAATACTTACTAAGTTCTTGTGTAATTGATACAGCTAAGACGATGGCGAAAAGGTACTGTTTAGGATAGATCTTAATACACCTGGTGGTGAGTTTGCTCTATGGTAGTCACTGGTCCGTTATGGTACTATCAAAAGTATGTGCAGCGCGAGTGAGGAAACTAGGGGTCAGTGAGGAAGCATCGCATGACAGAGAAAACTTAAAATTATAGAGGACAACAAACTACAACCAGAGTCTACCAATATTTGAGTTTGTTTACGATGGAAAGGGATAAATATAGATGCGTTGGAAGCAACTAATTTACGCTCGGACAGGAGGGTGTCGCATGACTAATTAATTTGGCATGGGGAAAAATTAAATTAAAATTAAATCAATTAAAGATAAATGTAAAATAAAATATCAAAATTTTGGGTGGAATGATGAACATAGAGGAAGAGCGAGAAACGTGGTCTTACCGGCAAGAGAAGAATCCATTTGCGATGGCGTGATCCGCTACGATGGCACGACACAGTTTGGAGGAGTGATCTGTGCAGGAGTTCATGAGTGGACAATTGTCATGGGTGTGTGTGCGTGAGTAAGAATAGAAAAATAGAGAGTGGGAGAAAACCTAGAAATTAAAAGGAAAATGGGAAAGGCTTACTTGTGTGAAAAAGGGTCAACTGACAATGGCCCTTGATGGTGGAGGTGCATGACTAGGCGGAGAAGTGGGGATGCTTTGTGAGTGCGGAAATTCATGAAGGTGGCGTACAACAATTATGAGAGAAGGGGAATGAAGAGTTGAGAGAAAATCTGAGGGGTAAGAAAATCGAAGGGAAAAGGAGGAAGGGACTTACCTCGGTGGAGTATGGCAATTGTGACTGAACGTGGATGAGTTACGAAGAGATGGGTACTATGCAAGAGAGTGTACCATTATGGAGATAAGGATTTGAATGGGGTATCATGGGTGGACTCGGTGGGAGTTATCTTGCAGCAGACGTGAGGAAGATCGTGAGCAATTTTCAAGGAGAAGAAGATGAAGAACTGAAGGGGAAGGGCACTCATTGAAATGACGACAACTGGGGTTCAAGGCTGGGTTGTCGTGGGCCTAGGCCTGAGCCCAGATATTACATCTTCCCCCCTCATAAAAATTTCGTTCTCGAAGTTTGCCACAAGCTATCAAGATGTCTGTCAAACAAATGTGGGTATTTGAATCGCATCGCATCTTCTAATTCCTAAGAGGCCTCCCTGATAACATGATTATCCAATACCCATTTAACCAAGGGGATGGTTTGAGTCCTTAGCACTTGTTCTTTCCGCTCTAGAATTTGTGTCGATTCTTCTGCATAAGTCAAATTTTCTTGAAGTGTAAGTGGTTCGTAGTCAATCACATGGGTGGGATCGGACATATACTTCCTCGACATAGATATGTGAAATACGTCATGTACCCCTGAGAGTGCTTGTGGTAGAGCCACCCTATAAGCACTAGGCCAATCCGATCGTGAATCTCAAAGGGCCCTGACATATCTAGGACTCAACTTGCCCTTCTTTCCAGATCTCATGACCCTTTTCATCAGTCCAATCCTCAAGAATACCTTATCCCTGAGTTCAAACTTTAATTGGTGACGAAAATTATCTGCATAGCTCTTCTGTCGACTTTGAGCTGCTCTCATTCTAGCTTGAATGGTCTCTATCTTCTCTGTTATTTTCTGTATGATCTCTGGACCCAAAATTTGTTTTTCACCCACCTCGTCCCAATATAAGAGAGATCTACACCTAATACCATGTAGCGCTTCATACGGTGCCATCCCAATACTAGCTTCATAGCTGTTATTATAAGTGAACTCGACCAAAGGCAGGTGTCGTATTCATGTTCCCCTGAAATCAAGCACACACGCCCTCAACATGTCTTTCAAAATTTGAATGGTCCCTTCTGACTGTCCATCTGTTTGTGGGTGAAAAGCAGTGCTGAGATTTAACCTAGGGTCCATTGCCTCCTGTAGACTTTGCCAAAATTTCGAAATGAAACGAGGATCCCTATTCGACACAATGGAGATTGGTACCCCAGGTAATCTTAGTATCTCCTGTACATAAAACTCAGCTTGTTTCTCCGGTTTATAAGAAATTTTGATAGGTACAAATTGAACGGTCTTCGTCAAACGGTCAACTATCACCCATATTACATCCTACTCAATTAGTGTCCATGGTAGGCCTGTATCAAAATTCATAGAAATATGCTTTCACTTCCATTCTGGAATCTGGAGTGGTTGCAATAACCCTGCTGGTCTCTGATGTTCCACTATCACCTGTTGGCAAGTTAGGCATTGTTCTACAAATTTAACAATTTCCCTTTTACTACTCTTCCACCAAAAAGACTCCCTCAAGTTCCAATGTAATTTTTTACTACCTAGGTGAATTGTGTAAAGAGAGGTGCGCTTTTTCGAGAATGTTTTTTTTTATTTCTTCATTGTCTAACACACACAATCTACTTCCGAACTTAATATTCCATCTTTAGAAACGCTGAACTCAGATTTATTCCATTTTTCTACTTCTTCCACGAATCTCACTAACCCAGAATCTTCTTTTTGTGCATGCTTAATTCTGTCTGTTACAGCTAGTTGAACAATCAAACTAGCTACCAATACCTGCTTGTCACCAGTAACTACCTCAATAGAAGCTCTTTCTAAGTCCATTAATAAGCAGTGTTAAGTGGTAAGAGTTGCAACTGTTGGTCCCATTGATTTCCTGCTTATTGCATCAACTACTACATTAGCTTTGCCTAGATGCACTACAACAAAAAGGGCCTTTTGCGAGTAATTTATTGCTACCAAAAGACTATTCACAACCAATTTTGTTGTAGTGATGGTAGTTAATGGTGTAGTTGTAATCCTTGATCAGCTCAAGCCATCTCTTTTGCCTCATATTCAATTCCTTTTGAGTAAAGAAATACTTCAAACTCTTGTGATTTGTGTAGATTTCGCACCTTTCATTGTATAAATAATGCCTCCAGATCTTAAGTGCAAAGATAACAGTCACTAATTTGAGATCATGTGTGGGGAAAGTTTGCTCATATGCCTTCAACTGTCATGAAACGTATGCTATAACTTTCTCGTGATGCATCAATACACATTCCAATATCAACCTTGATGCGTGGCTGTAGACTACAAATCCTCCTCTATCATGGGGAATTGTCAGAACTGGAGCTATCACCAATCTCTTTCTCAGTTCATGGAAACTTTCTTCACACTTTGTATTCCACTCAAACTTATTAGTCTTCCGGGTAAGAGCGGTAAGAGGAACCGCAGTTTTTGAAAAGGTGACAATAAACTGTCGGTAATATCCAGCCAAATCCAAGAAACTCCTAACTTCAAGTACATTGGTTGGTTGTGCCCAGCAAAACACCGCTTCAACTTTCCCAAGGTCTACTGAAATACAATCCTTTGACACTACATGTCCCAAAAATGAAATGGACTCAAGCCAAAATTCACACTTCTTCAAGTTAGCAAATAACTTCTTATCCCTAAGTGTCCTAAGTACCTATCTTAGATGCTCTTCATATTCAGTTTTGTTCTACGCAAAATCTTGTTGTAAGTCACTGAATCTCTTGCTGGTGTTGAGACTATCAAATTGTAATCCATCTTTTCAACTTCAACTAGGCAAACTTGACATAATCCATTGAGATAAACGAGTGGGTAGCCCTTGAGTCAAACAAAACAGTAGCTTTATTAAGAAAAAGGAGAATAATTCCTGTGATTCCATCCTATAATCCATAGAGATAAATAGATAAGTAGTCCTAAATTTTTAACAAAAAAGTAACTTAATTGGAGAATTGGAGAGATTATACATGTGATTACGTCATTCTTGTCCTCAGCTTCTTCAAGTTTCAAAGCAAACACTCGTGCCGACACAATTCTTTGCTGGTTGTTGCCTTAGTTGCTCGGCCTAAAGCTTTGAGCTGGGTTGGGCTTTTTGTTGTCCTCTGCAAGCATTGGACATTCTCTAATGAAGTGAGCAACCTTACTGCATCGGAAACATGACCCCACTTCCTTTCTGCACTCCCCAGCGTGTACACAGTTACAGAATTTACAGGGTTAGTCAAATAATTTCCTTGCATCTGTCTCTAACTTGAGCTACTCCACAAGAGGATTCTTGTGGAGTAACTCTCTTCCTTGTTCTTGCAACTCAACACCACTCTTAAGATTATGCTCAACTAACATCTCCTTATGCACTAACTCTAAAAACTTTTGAATTTGTAGGACCATCACCCGTTCATATATCTTGTGATTCTAACCTTTCTCAAACTTCTTGGCCTTCTTCTCCTCATCAGGAATCAGGTATAAGGCGAAGCGTGATAATTCTTCAAATCTTGTAGTATATTGGCGCACAATCATGGTCCCCTACGCCAAGTTCATGAACTCTCGAGCTATAGCTTCCTTGTCCGCTTTAGGAAAGAAACGGTCAAAGAAATTCTAATTGAATTGAGGCCGCCTAACCACTCCTGTCCCCTCACTCCTCACCAAGCTCTTTAAAATTACTTCCATGGAGCTATAAATGATGAATCCTCTTGGAGCTCTTTGGTACCTTTTTTCCATCTGTTGATTCTCCTCTCCAAGAAGTAGATCTGAACATCTGTGTTGTCGCTTTGTCTCTTAGTATATTTCCTTTCTTTATATCCTATCTCCATCTTTATGTCTCGTACTAACTTTATGCTAATTAAGTTCTTATCTTTGTCAGATCTTCTCCTCCTCTCTTTTATCCTAACATAGTGGGCTTTAATCAACACACACGTGCATGTACTCGTTCTACCATCAACAGATTCTACGTATAAGTAGCAAAATATTCGAAGTCGTTTAAGAAAAGTCCTCGTTCGCGTTACCTAGCCTGTTAGTGAGAATTGAATTGAATATTAAAATTGGTGATAGCTAAGTTAAAATATATTCACTCGCTTTATGCGAGTATTTTGGGTCTATCTTAACAAGTTTTTGATTAGCATCAAAGTGGGTTCATGACTAAAGTTAAGATTATTTTTATGAGTGATCCTGGATTTAAGTTTCTGACCCATAGAATCCTAAATGGACTACTAAAAGCTCTATACGACCAAGAAGCTGGATATGAATTAACGACAAGAACAACTACAGTGGTATTAATGAAATCAAGAAACATCGATGAATTATAGTTGAATGTCCATGAGTATAAGATCATTGGCCCGTTACAGAGCATATAATATCTGTGTATATAATATAATTAACAGAGCATTTGCCCGTTACAGTTTACAATTTCAGATATTTCTGCATCAACTATGTAATCTTATACACAGTCTAACAACTCCCCTCGAGATCAGCACGGCCTGAAATTTCCCACCCCCGGCCATGCCATTGACATGTACAAAGTACATGTACCGTATGTATTCTTTTAGGGCTACTTCACGCAACGGCTTTCTCGGAGAACTCACTGCCTCGTGACTTTCTTCAGATCACCAGATCAGACCACTCAATTAGGACCCCAACAGCTTAAGTACATGACTGTCCTCAAAGACTCTTCTGACTTCTTCATTTTCTGATCTCTTGCTTTGCTTGAAACCACTGCAGAAGTTGAAGAGGAGAGGTTCTTAGTCTGAGATAACGACCGGAGATGGTTCTTCGTGTTTTGCTGAGCGGATCTTATAATATAATTCCACCTGCAGATACCCATCTGGTCTTTCATGGCCTCCACAACTCCTACGCTGGCTGCTACAATTGCTCTGCTTGTTGAACTCATATTGTACTTACTCTTAACAAGACTGTTCTTTGCTCTCGAAATTAGAGAAAAAGTAAATGCAAACTGTGTAGCAACTAGTCCAAGAAGGATTTTGTGCTTGAGGTGGATAATCCTATGGAGGTATGGGCCTCTTTTTATATGGGGCGGTTGTGATGGAAAGGAGCTGAAGTTTTGGAGAAACCATCAAACTAAACCATTTGCTGGTGGTTTTTGGGGTCTGGGGAGCTAATGGTTTTTTTCTGTCACTTTCAGTTAAAAATAATGCTGTCCGCTTGAGTTACTAATATGGATATAATTGTAATAAATGTTCAATAAATATAATATGACTCACTTCATATGCATATCTCTCACACAATAATTATTCAATAATTTCTATGTGAATAATTCAAAAGTATTGATATTTTTATAATTATTTAATTATTTATTCTACAATCAATCGATACAGTACTGTTAGTTCATTAATATTATTAACTTAAAATTCTTGATCATTTTCCGTCAATTAAAGTTAAGAAAAAGGTAGTTTGTATATATAATTATCCATGATTTTGTTTTAAAAAAAATGGAAAATAGGATTTTGAATTTCACAATCATTAGACAAAAATAACTCATTTGCATCCACGATTTCTTTTCCCTTACATTTTCGTGTCTCCTCATTTTACCCGCGTGCGTGGTATCTTCTATATATAGCACCACCAGAGGGCTGGAAAACTCCGCTGGAATGCAAATGAAATTAGTCCACAACATATATAGACACTGCATGCCATGCATAGACAATTATGAGGGTTGGAATTATAGGTCAATTCCAATTACCTTTCTTAAAGAAAATCTTATTGAGTCTCAAATACCTCAGTTTTTTTCTAAAACCACCATGTCCAATTAATCTTCCTGCGATTGAATATTGTCGATTTCTTCATCAGTGTTCTCGGAATTTTATTGGAATGAACGAGTTCTTTCGTACAAATTAGGTGCTAGAGAAGAAATCCGGAGTCTTGGATTTCTTGTACATATTCAACGATTGAGTGGGTCTCTCCTGAGGATCATTATAACATGGATTATGTTTTGATTCTTCAGCAATTGTGTGATCTTAACATTGGCATTTTTCGGTTACCAGTGAATCACTACAACAGAATTTGGATTTTGTGATGGACAAAACCATCACAAAACTTTTTTGGGACGGTTTGAGACCTTCACCTAAAAGGCTCCACAGAATATTTTTTGTAACGGTTTATTGTTCAACTTTTTGTGACGGTTGGAAGTCTTCCGTGAGATGTAATGTTCAAATGTGATAATGTTTTGTGACAATTAAAAATCGTCGCAGAAAGTAACGTTCGCACTTATAAATCGACGTTCGAATGTTAACCCGAGTAATTAACATTCGCACGTAAAAAAATTGACGTTCATTGTTTTTGCTTCGCACGAATGATATTTACGCTCGAACGTTAACTCGGATATGTTTGAATGTAGCATTCGGATGTTAAAGTAGAAGAGTTCGAATGTAAAATTTGCAACATTCGGATGTTAGTATGTCGTTCGCATGTATCTATTATAATCATTCGAACGTCTAGATTGTCTATGCATTAAAACGTGCGAACGTAGTGACTAACATTCGAACGTTTTTGTTTGAATTCGCTGGTATTTTGTTCGAACGTTGATTCGAACGTGAAGCCATGTTCGAACGTTTATTGTTTACATGTGAACGATATGATCAGAAATAGTAATTTGATAATATTAAAAAATATACAAATTGTTTCATATTACACCATAAATGTAATAATGTCTTATAGAGTTGTAAAAATAGACAATAACAGTTTCTAATAATGATAATGATATATTGATCATTTCTTCTTCTTTCCTTGTTCACTGCGATTCTGCTAAATTGACATAACACGTTCCATCTGGACCGCCATCTCCCTCTGTATTTGCTCTTGGACTTCAATACATATTCTCTTAATTATCGCGGTCTCTTTGTTGCTCCTGCAAACGCATTTCTAAATCAGACTGTCGCAATAAGAGAGACTCCAACTCTTGTTGTCTCGACTTCATCTACTCAATTTTCTGGCTTGTTGCATCTAAATCTTTAGTAAGATTGTTGACTTCCGAAGTCGAGGTTTTAAAGGATGAACCAACACACTTGAAAGAATGTCCCAAACCTCTTACCAAACTAGATTTGGTCCCGAGAACTTGCATAAATATGTCTATATCACTAGGAGAGGATTCCTCAGAGGTTGATTAGATCTCGATCATTTTTTTCCTATAATCACAAAAAAAGAAAGACACAATAAGTAACATATTAAAAGAATTGAAGAATCAAACATAATATGAACTCACATGGTGCATAATTTATTCACAAAAAATAACATTACTTACATAATTATCTTTAGCGACAGGATCAACTCACTCACTGTACTCATCATTGTGAGTAGCAACATAGATATGAATGAGAGATAAATTTTCAAGATCATCACGTTTCTAACAAAGCCATATTAGTAATTTTAAGAAATAATATTTGTACTTAAATAAAAGAATATGATCAAAATGAGTGAGAATTAATTAGTTATCAATTACCATTTTATTAGCAAGACGTTGGAATGACCTTGAGCTAGCTCGATGGTGGATTGTCAAAACCGTTCTATTATGTACATTGATAGAACTTAAGTGCTGCAGGAGAAATTAACAATTTAAATATAATATATGAAACCAATTATAATGTCAAATAACTTAAAGGAAATAAATCTATAATATTTGATAATCTGGACTTACGAAAAGATTATTTTTCGTTTAACTTCATTTTCTGAAAGGGGGACTGAACAGCCTCTTCCAACGTCTCGAGTTTCTTGAAGTGGTTATGGCATCGTCCCTTGTGACGCCGAAATAATGTAACCATCAACTCATTCACAGTTTGCACGTCCTCGCTACGGCCAAAATTGAGGTCGAATTCATCATAAGAAGTGAATTGCGTCAAAAATATGAAATCAAAACATCTCAAAAAAAAATTACTAAGTATATAAACTTACCAGTACACGACTCCGAATGTGATCCTTCACTTCATTCGAACATCTCTCCATGATCGCACATAAAATAGGGCATAAGTGTGGACTAGTGTGCCAACATAGGAGGAAAGCGATGCTGCATTGTCGTCCACTCCTCCAGTGACATTATCAAGAATGTTGACCTTAATTTTTCCGTGCCTTCTATTTCTTTCCAGAGTAAGGCCACGTGTGTAGCCACGTTCTCGACGTAACAAGGCATCATCTAATAGTTTTAAAATTATTAACTACTATCCCTAAAGTATTGAAATATAATTAATTATCAACAAAATTTTCTTACTAGTAAGTATCGACTGGCTGTCTGTCTCTTGTGTATTAACTTGTTTTGGAGCAGAGTCCTTAGTTGGGGAGTCGTGAACGGGTTCAGGACTTGGGGGAGGAGGCACATTTCTTCATTGTCATTTTGATGACATCCTTAAAAATGATTAATATTTCCAACAAAATTAGTATAGAATAATTTACAAAAAAAATGTATTGTACTGTCACATATGTAAATAAACTATTTAATATTTTTATTCTTCATCTCCAGATGTATTCTCCAAGCTTGTTTCAGAATCTACTTCAACAGCATCTTCGTGATCATCATCTTCTTCTTTATCATCTTCATCGACTTCCTCTTCGATCGGACTCTTCTTCTTCTTCAGACTCTTCTTCTTCTTCAGACTTTTCTTCTACTTCTTCTTCACTTACTTCATGAACTGAATGATCATTTAATACGAATGGGTCGAGATGTACGGGTGGGACTAAATCTCTACATAAGGGGATCAGTTCAAGTGCAACAAAGTCAACAAATAAATTAATACTCTCTCCATCTTCCTGATAGGCCTCTATGATCGGAGTGTCATCTTCTTCTCCAATATGATCGTGATCCGCTACCATTCCTGCATCATATCTATTCCGAGGCACAAATTCTTATACAACTTGCCAAGTTATCTCTCCATTATCTTAATCATCCCCTTTCATTGGATCAACCAAGTAATAGGCTTGGCTAGCTTGACAAGCCAATATAAATGGATCATTAGTTTAATTCAAAACATTAAACTTTCAAGGTCATTTATATATATATATATATAAATAATATAAACTAGGCATGAGTCTTGCAGGAAAAGAAAACTATATATGAGTTGGGAAGATCAATTTTATGAATAAAACAAATTTCATCTTCATAAAACAAGTTTACTATCTTCTTGATAGCCTGATCAGGTGTGAAACAAATACATGCCCATATCTAACAAACACTAAACTTTACAATGGTTGTATATATATCTCTTGACTTCAGTACTTGTTTAGAAAGCATATTTTGATTCACATATCTATCATTGATTTGCTACCTCAGTGTTAGCACCGATTTAATAATTATTTTTTATGTTTGACAAAAGTCTTAAAACACCTTCACATTGTTTAGTTCATTATCATATTAACAATTTTTATTTTTCATCGATGATTCTAAGTCTTAATGATTAGTTCTAAATGATATAAATTTTAAAAGATTATATTTTTTCATATAAAAAAACGCAACAATACTTTCATATGGACATACGTGCCTTGCACAGTTCGAACAACACATTGCTAGGATCACCAAACAAGGCCAATCAGGCTAACACATTGCTCGAAATTTTCAAGCATCACAAGAAAATAAACCTTACTTGGGATCACCACGCAAGTTCAGTCAGACAGACACATTGCTTGGTAATTTTGAGAATCGCAAGAAAATAAACCTTGCTCCAGATAATCGAGCAAGGCTATTTCGGCCGACTCATTGCTTGGAAATTCCGAGCATTGCAAAAAAAAACCTTTATGATCCCAAACAAGTTCAGTCCAATGAACACATTGACTGGCGATGGAACACTGATCAATAATACCGAGCATCGCAAGAATTTAACCCTTGCTCAGGATCATCGAGCAAGACAAGTCTGATTAATACATTGCTCGAAAATTTCAAATATCGCAAGAAAATAATCCTTACTCGAAATTACCAAACAAATCCAGTCCAATGAACGCTGCTCGAAAATTCTAAGCATCATTAGAAAAAATAGCCCATGCTTGAGATCATCGAGCAAGACCAGTCCAACCAACATACTGCTGGGTTAGGCCATCTTCAACAAGGCATACGTGGAATCTTTACTAGTGCTTATATAATTAGTTATGTTAGACCTGTTACCATCAAATCAATGTAGGTGTTTAATTTATTCAGGTCATCTAGTTTAAAAACTTTTGGTCGTCTTATCACCAGCCAACAAGAATGATAATAAAACATTTTCAAAACTGTACATACGATTTTTTTAGAGTATAATTACATGAGTTCACAACCTAAGTAATTTCGCATCACTTAACCAAACGGTAGATTCAGTCTACAATTCTCTCCGCGGCTACCAGCTCGGCCTTACATTTCGGCCACCGCCATGGATGCCATGTACAAAGTGTACCGTATAGATTCTCCGAGAACTGGTTGTCTCGTACTCGTGGAGTCACTTCTTCAGTCTTAAGATGACCAAGCCTCAATTGGGACCCCAGCAGCTCAAGTACATGACTGTCCTCAAAGACTCTTCTGACTTCTTCATTTGCTCTCTTACTTTGCTTGAAACCACTGCAGAAGTTGAAGAGGATAGGCTCTTGGCCTGAGAAGACGATCGGAGGTGGTTCCTTGAATTTTGCTGAGAGGATCTTAAAATATAATTCCACCTGCATATGCCCATCTGGTCTTTCATGGCCTCCACAACTCCTATGCTCGCTGCTACAATAGCTCTGCTTGTTGAACTCATCTTCACCTCTTCACGTACAAGACTGTTCTTTGCCTGGCCTTGAAATTAGAGAAAAACGAATTGCAAATTGTGTACGTAGAAAATAAAACTGATCCTAGAACTAGGATATATATGTGCTTGATGCAGCAAACCACATGGAGGAGCCTCTCTTATATATAGGGAGAGAGTGATGGGAAGTAGGATATATACTTGAAAAGGAGATGAAGGTTTGGGAAAATCCATCAACTATATACCATTTGCTGGAGGTTTTGGAGTCTGAGGAGCCAATGGCTTTATCGTTTTTGCCCAAATACGACAAGGACTCAATTTCTGTCACTTCCAGATAAAGTAATTCTGCCCACTAGAGTTACTACTTGCTAATGCGCACGCTGTTTTCCAATATAAAACCAACTGATCATCCAAAGAGAGTTGGATTGGAATAAACAAAGCAAGCCAGTTGTGTTCTTCAGTTGAGGCCAAAAGGATCAGATATTTTACCTTTAGATTGCCCAGCTGCGAGTTGCCACCTCTATCCTCTTTGTTACACGTGTCTCTGCGAATCACTTAGGTTGGATAATGGAATTGAGATTCTCTATTTCTTATCTGAACTTTAGGGATTGGAGTGATATAATAGATAAATAAATTTTTTTTTAGATAAAATTAAATGTTTAATAAATAACATTGGCATTTTTTTATTTTAAAAAAAAAAAAAAAAAAAAACATTGGCATTTTTTGGTTATGGGTGAATGCCAATAGTATGGTCAGATGATGATCATCTCCTCTCATGATGGGGTGGTTCTTGATGGTGGTGTGTTCGGACCGCTCATTCATGGCTTGTTTAATGATAAAATGATAAATGACTGATAATAAAAGAGACGACTATTTACGTGGTTCGGTACTGAAGTGTACGTCTAGGGATTATGGGTGTAAAATCCACTATAGGTAGAGTTTTATACAAGCCCTCACTCCTCACCAAGCTCTTTAAAATTACTTCGACGGAGTAATAAATGATGAATCCTTTTGGAGCTAAATATTCCAAGTTGTTTAAATATTCGAAGTAGCTAAATATTGCCAGAGAAGAAGCAAGAACACGGTGGATGGGATTTTGAATGATAAAGGAAGAATGGTGACTGAACATGAAGAGATTGAACAGGTTGTTTAAATATTCGAAATTGTTTAAATAAAAGCGCAATAAACTTGATATGAAGGACAAGAAAAACTATAGTTGAATGTCCATGAGTATAAGATAATGGGTCTATCTTATAATTTCTAACAAACTTGAGTGAATTTAGATCCCGTTGAAAATAAATGAAAAAATCTATATAGTTTTTTAAAAACGCTGAATACAGTCGCCTAGCGTAACCGCTGGGGAGTCCCTGCCAACGTGGGAAATGAAACGCTCTGTTTCATTCGCATCAAAACGAGTCGTTCCATCTCGTTGCCCTCGCTCACTTCGTCTTCCCACAGACCCACATGAACATCCCTGTGCTATTTCTTCAGCGTCCTTCGAGCCTCCCTCCCAAACCCAGTCCTTCTACACAGCTTCTTCTTCGCATCTTCTAACCCTCCCTTCGTCTTCGCATCTTCTTCTTCTTCTTCTTCTAACTCAGATCCAAAGCCATGGAGGTGCAGAGAACCGATGGGAACAAATGGCAGTGCTCCAAAGACGTGACTCCTGATCAAAAGTACTCGAACGACACTGTCACAAAAGCCGTCCGCATTCAAGAAAGCCTATGGAATTACAAGCTCAGTTGAATAAAGAAAACGACAAGAACAAGGACGCTTCCAAGCTTTATCAAAAGCCTCATTTTTTGAACCGGACAGATGATCACAGATTCACAAGTATCCATCTTCTCCCAAAACGATGGGCACTGCTACATCATGTGAACAACCCTGGTAGGTAGGTTAGGGTTTCATAAATGCTCTCTCTTTTTACCCTAACCTAATTGGGACCTAACCATTCTTTGTTTATATTCATTATATTATTCTTTTTTTTTTTATTATTATTATTCTTATCCAATATCATCAATGAATTATGTAACATGGGTCATTGAATTTTTTCTTTTGTAAATAAATGAGTTTTGTTAGTTGACCCGTGAAGGTGCGTGGAGGGGTTCATGAACGGAGATATGGTCTCCGTGGCTGCCTCAAACAAGAGTACCATTGCCTCAAACGAAGACGAAGACGCAAGATCCAGACGAAGAGGGAGCTCTGTTTTGGTCTGAATGTCTTTCTTCAGATTTCATCTGTTTTTTTTTTTTTAATATATCACACGTCATCCAACTCCCCAGCCGTTACGCACTCCGACTGTACCTAGAAGAACTGATATATATTTTTTTTTTATGGGCGGAAAAATCATTAAACGTGGTTATGTTTAGACTTGTTACCAATCTATGAGTTGAATCAGGTAATCTTTTTAGAAACTGGGTAGACTTATCACTTTCCAACAATAATCATATGCATGAAAGACAACGTATAATGTCTGCGTATAATATAATTAACAGAGCACTTGCCCGTTAACAGTTTACAATTTCAGATATTTCTGCATCAACTATGTACTCTTATACACAGTCTAACATCTCCCCTCGTGACCAGCACGGCCTGAAATTTCCCACCCCCGGCCATACCATTGACATGTACAAAGTACATGTACCGTATGTATTCTTTTAGGAATTCTTCACGCAACGGCTTTCTCGGAGAACTCACTACCTCGTGACTTTCTTCAGATCACCAGATCAAACCACTCAATTAGGACCCCAACAGCTTAAGTACATGACTGTCCTCAAAGACTCTTCTGACTTCTTCATTTTCTGATCTCTTGCTTTGCTTGAAACCACTGCAGAAGTTGAAGAGGAGAGGTTCTTAGTCTGAGAAAACGACCGGAGATGGTTCTTCGTGTTTTGCTGAGCGGATCTTATAATATAATTCCACCTGCAGATACCCATCTGGTCCTTCATGGCCTCCACAACTCCTACGCTGGCTGCTACAATAGCTCTGCTTGTTGAACTCATCTTCTACTTACTCTTCACAAGACTGTTCTTTGCTCTCGAAATTAGAGAAAAAGGAAATGCAAACTCTGTGTAGCCTAAAAAAGAAGGATTTGTGCTTGATGCGGATAATCATATTGAGCTAGGGGCCTCTTTTTATATGGGGAGGGAGTGGTGGAAGGAGCCGAAGTTTTGGAGAAACCATCAAACTAAACCATTTGCTGGTGGTTTGGGGGTCTGGGGAGCAAATGGTTTTTTCCATGGTACGACAATGACTTTTTTCTGTCACTTTCAGTTAATATAATACTGTCCGCTTGAGTTACTAATGCGCACGCTGTTTTCCTTTCCGATCCGTTAGGTACAAGCCGTTTCAAACTGTACCGACGGATTTTTTTTATTAAACAAAAAATAAAAATTTGAGTTAAAAGAAAGAACGTCTTTTATCTAGAAAATTATTTCCATTTGTAATTTATATCGTTTTATTAAACGAATGTCTTATATATCAATATCATTAAATAATTTGGTGTGTAAATTCGCTTGCAATAAAATTTCTCCTTTCCAATATAAATTGTTTGGGGATTGCCACCTCCATTACGAGTACAAGCAGTTTGACGTAACAACTTGCATATCAATATTGACATCACTTTTTTATTGAAAAGAATAATAAAAAAGAACAATTTTGAGAGAAGAAGAATGTCTTCTATTTCATGAAAATTATTTTCATTTTCAATTCGTACCGTTTCAATAAATGGATACCTTACATGTCAACATCAATGTTCGAATTGGTGTGCGAACTCGTTTGTAAGAATACTTTTCCTTCTTTCATTATGCGTGTCTCTCTCTTTGCATCAGTTTCCTTTTATATGTTGGCTCTAGATCGAGAGTGAAATTTGGAAGAGGATTCATCTCCACCTTCTGTATATATTAAAAAAAAAAAAAAAGTTGAATAGTATTGCTGCCTCCAATATACAAAATAATTTCATAAATTAATGTTATTTTATTTTATCTGTTTGATCTATTTTATAATAAAAATAATTTTACAATCTGACAAATCATATCAAGTTACATTAATTTGTAAGATTATTTTTGCGTAATCATTTTATGAATAGAATATTTCTCAATAAAATATTTGTGCAAGTTTCAAATTTTTTGATAAATATTTTGAAAAAAAAAAAGTTAGATTCACAAGAGAAAAACTAGGTTATATTTTAAAGATGAACCTAACTCAACTTATTTCAAATTAATTATTAATTAGACCCATTACTTTTTCAATTTCTAGTAAAAAAGTTAAACTAATCTTAATCTACTTCATACATTTTAATCTAAAAAGTTAAGGAAAAGTCTTCTTGCAAGCGAATTCGAGCACCAAACCGTGCATCGATACTGACATGTAAGGCATCCGTTTAATGAAACAGTGCAAATTGAAGACAGAAATGATTTTCGTGAGATAGAAGACCTTCTTTTTCTCTCAAGATTTTTCTTTTTTTATTTTTCTTTTCAATAAAAAAAGCCATATCAGTGTCGGTACGCGGTTTGATGCACCAAACCGCTTGTACCTATCAAAGCTTAAACTTATCTCAACATAAAAAGAATTAAACTCATCTCAATTAGACTTACAAAATACTATTATTCACAACTTAATTCAACTCATTTCACATTCAAATGTAGTCTAAAACTAATTTTAGAGAGAAGCTTGGTTCGAAATTATAAATTTAACTAATTATATGTATCATTGCTCTCGATTTTCTGAGAGGAAAAATCCTTCAAAACTAGCCCAAAGTATGGTAGAGTACTTAAAATAACATTGCCTACGAATTAGTTAAGTATAAGAATAATGATAGGGTTACTACTGGCCTACTACTACTCATCTATTTTTTTTTTTTTTTTGTATTTTATTTTTTTTAATTTTTAATTTTACTTAATGATTAAAGAAGTGAGTATTAGTAAAAATATATATTTTTTAAATTTTTTTTAGTGATTAAAGATGTTAAACAAATACTTAAAAATGATAAAAAAAAAATTAAAATGCAGGTAGTAATAAGGTAATAACCCTATCACTACCCTAAGTGTCATACTAATGCAGAGATCTGGGATGTCATTGAGCTGACAAATTCTATGTTGATATTGAACTATTTCATAAAAAACAGGTTCGCACAAATATGACAAGAAAAATATGAAAATCCTGAAATTTGAAGAAATATTGAACAAGGGCCAATATTTTAGCCATAACTTTGGCATCGCACATATTATAACCTCAATTTGAAAAAATCTTTACACCTGGTGTTCACTATCTCGAACAGTAAATCAGCTCTTTGTTTTTCTTTTTTTTTTGGAATGACAAACAGTAACCAATACTTGACTCAGCTTGATTCTGCCCTTTCGGATATTTGTAATTAAGATCCATAATTTTTGCTACATATTGACTCTATTAAGGAGAATGATAATGCTGAAAAACCGAGCATCAAACCGAGATCATAGCAATCAAGTCAATGTTGAGATCCTTGTATTTTGTCAAAGAAAATTTAATGCATACGTTTTTATTCATTACCTTAGTAATAGTTGTACATTTTCAAATCTTAGATTTTGTATCATTTCCTAAAATAGGACTCAAGCATTGTATATATATTACTCTGATCAAATCAATAAGAATAGAGGAAAGTTTCCATCAATACGCAGTGTCTTATTTCTCTTATATGGTATTAGACAACCTACCTCTAACGAGATCACGATCCAATACTCAAACCATGTCTTCCGCAACAGATTCAAACCCTCCTCCCTTGTCCATCACCAAAAGTCCCTTGGTTGTGTTTAACATCACTGCTCAGATAAATGAGAAGCTCACTCCCTCCACTTTTCCCCAATGGCATGCCCAATTTGAAGCATTGTTAATTGGGTATGACCTAATGGATTATGTTACTGGGAATTTACCGTGTCCTTCATCTGACGGCACATCCACAACCTCCTCCCAAAAAACCTATTGGGTTAGACAAGACAAGCTTATCTTGAGTGCTATTCTTGCATCCACTTCTCCAACTATAACCCCACTCATAGCAACAGCCAATACCTCTCAAGTAGCATGGACAAAACTGCAAACTATGTATGCTAGTCGTTCACAAACTAGGGCCATGCAGTTGAAGGAAGAACTAACCTTGATGCAATGAGGAAATCGTTCCGTCCCAGACTATCTTCATGCTGTCAAAGCATTGGCTGATGAAATAGTTCTCATCGATCATCCAATATCTGATAATGATCTCACCCTCTATGTCCTCAATGGACTTGGACCCGATTTTAGGGAGATTCCGCTCCTATTCGGGCTAGGGAGAAATCCCTTATGTTTGAAGAACTCCATGATCTACTTGTCAGTCATGAGAGTTATCTTCGTCGCTTGGAGGCTACTCAACAGCAGCTTATTGCAGCTGCTAACTTCACGGCAAAGAAGAATGCAAATGGCGGCCATCATCAGAGGAACTTCTCCAAGCAAAATGGGTTTCATAACCCTAATCCCAATTGCTCAGGCCACACCCAGCTAAAGGAAAATAAAGGCAACAAATGGACCTCAGGTCGAAATAACTCAGCCCAAAAACATTTTCAGCCCAAATGCCAATATTGTGACCAGTTAGGTAACACGCCCAAAGGATGTCCACAGTTACAACCCACTGAGTTTACTGCAAACTGTGCTGCAACTTCAACTACTCAGAATCAAAGTGGCTTCTTGATTCTGCCGCTTCACACAATATCACTGGTGATCTTGGAAATTTGTCCATTCATTCTGAATATGATGGAACAGACGAAGTAATGCTTGGTGATGGTACAGGTTTGGCTATTTCACATATTGGTTCATTAACCCTAAAATCTCCTCAAAAAACGTTTTATCTTCTTGATACACTTTGTGTTCCTAATATTCACAAGAATTTAATTTTTGTTCATCATTTCACAAAACAAAACAATGTTTTTTTTTAATTTCATCCATTTTATTTTCTTGTGGAGGAACAAACAACGGGGGCGATACTACTCAAATGTGCATGTGAAAATGACGTCTACATGTTTCCAATTTCACTGGCGACATCCAATTCCACAATGGTTGCTAATGTGCATGAAAGAACTTCAATCGATGGATGGCACAAGGGTCTTGGTCATCCTTCCATGAAAATTGTTCAACAAATTGTTAATTTATTCTCTCTTCCACTTTCCACAAAAACTTTACCAGTTTCATGTGCTTCTTGCAATATTAATAAAGCACATCAACAAACATTTGGCTTAGCTAGTCTTCAAAGCACTACACCTCTTAAAATCATTTATACGGATGTTTGGGGTCCTGCTCATGTTACATGTCTTGATGGTCTCGGTACTATCTCATTTTTATTGACTATTTTATAAAATATATGTGGTTTTATCCTGTGTCATCAAAGTCGTGTGTCATCAAAGTCGGATGTCTCCTCTATTTTTCCACAATTCAAAAATCTTGTTGAAACTCGTTTTCAATCCAAAATACGAAGTTTCTACTTTGATAATGGTGGTGAGTTCTTAAGTCTAGAAAAATACTTGTTCATTCATGGAATAAGTCATTACACCACTGCTTCATATACTCCACAACAAAATGGAGTCTCTGAACGTCGTTATCAACATATTGTGGAAACCGGACTTACCCTATTACAAGATGTCTCTGTTCCTCTCACATATTGGCTTCATGCTTTTCAAACCGCCACATATCTCATCAATTGTCACCCACTCCTCTTTTGGAAAACAAATCACCATTCGAAGTGCTATTTGGTCAAAGGCCAAACTATCTTAAATTGAGAAAGTTTGGGTGTCTTTGTTATCCTCTCACAAGGCCATACAGTACTCACAAAATGCAACCCAACTCCATACCTTGCATCTTTCTTGGATACTCTCAAAATCAAAATGCATATAGATGCATGGATCCTTTTACGAAAAGGCTTTATGTGTCATGGCATGTAACTTTTGATAAACATCAAAGCCAAGTCAACACAACTGGCCCATTGACTTAAGCCAGCCCAAACACAAGTCCTCAAGCTTCCTTTCTTCTTCCACCGAACTCAATTCCAAAAACTTCCACAAATTTCACTTTTCTTCCAGCTCAAAATCGCCTTCCCTCTCCAGATTCATCACTGCCCGTGATGTCGGAAACAGTAGCCGCCATTGCCGCATCATCTTCAGGTAATATTCCCTCCGTTTTTGTTCTAGATCACACACGCACATCTGATGCCCTAGATTTTGCATATTTAAATCTCATTTCACCATCAATTGATTCCAATTTAAATTCTGTATCTACGCATGCATCCCCATTAATTTCAACTTCAATACCCTTGACCTCTATTTCCATGCTCACTGTCTTACCCGAAAACCCACCCTCTTGGACTTACCCCATGACCACACAGTCAATGAACAACATCTTCAAACCTAAGCAAATTCATGCTATCACAAAATATCCTCTTCCATCAACCATTGAATCAACATGTGTTAGCCAAGATGTAGCTCACCCACAGTGGCGTGAGGCTATGTCAAGTGAGTTAACAGCTCTCATGCGACATAGCACATGGGATTTGGTCCCTCCTCCTGAAAATTGCAACCCAGTAAGATGTAAATAGGTTTTTCGGGTTAAAAGAAAAGCTGATGGCTTAATAGATCGATTCAAAGCCAGACTTGTGGCCAAGGGGTATAATCAACGTCCTAGTCTTGATTATAAAGAAACCTTCAATCCGGTTGTTAAGCCTATCACTATTCGGGTAGTTCTATCAATTGCTATTATGAATGGCTGGGTGTTCAGACAAATGGATGTCAATAATACTTTTTTACATGGAAAATTGACAGAAACAGTTTACATGGTGCAACCTCTTGGGTTCAAAGATCCTTCAAAAGCTTATTATGTTTGTAGATTAAAAAAGGGAATCTGTGGGCTTAAACAAGCCCCTCATGCATGGTACTCAGCCTTGAGGAAGGCACTTGTTGAGCTTGGTTTCAAAATTCTAGAGTTGATTCTTCTCTATTCATTTATAGACATGAATCAGTTACTTGTTATTTTCTTGTCTATGTTGATGATCTTGTCATTACGAGGAGTGACAAAAAGTTTGTGGGATCCATTATTGAAAAACTGGGTGCTAAGTTTTCATTGAAGGATATGGATGCTCTTCATTTTTTCCTAGGGGTCGAATGCATTAACACTTGTGCAGGCTTGTTTCTCTCACACACAAGTACATTCGGGATTTACTACAAACAACCAACATGATTGGAGCCAAGGATGTATCAACACCCTTCTCAACAAGTACTTCACTATATCTGGTAGATGGTATTACAGCTGTGGACAGTACTGAGTTTAGGAGAGTAATAGGCAGCCTTCAATATTTATCTTTAACTGGTCCGGATATTTCTTATGTGGTTAATAAACTTTCACAGTTTATGCACAAGCCAATCATCACTCATTGGACAGCAACCAAGAAGCTTCTCAGATACTTAAAGCAGACAATATTCCATGGTGTTCAACTCAGAAAAACAGCTTCTCCTTGCTTAACAACTTATAGTGATGCTGACTGGGCAGGCAACAAAGATGATCGCACTTTAACTTCATCATACATTAATTTTCTTGGATCCAATCCCATTTCATGGAGTTCAAAAAACCAAAAAGCTGTTGCACGATCCTCAACGGAAGCATAATATCGTGCCCTTGCAAATGCAGCTTCAAAAACCATGTGGTTGTTAGCTCTCTTTCAAGAAATTGGTTTTTCTCTCAAGGACACTCCTATGCTTCTTTGTGATAATCTTGGAGCAACCCACTTGAGTTACAATCCAATACAACATTCAAGAATGAAATACATTTAGATTGACTTGCACTTTGTGCGTGATTTGGTTCAAAAAGGCACACTTAAGGTTAGTCATGTTCACACAGAAGACCAACTTGCAGATCTTTTGACAAAACCACTTTCAAAGCAGCACACAAAATATCTAAAGATCAAGATTGGTTTTGCTGATGGCAGCCAAATCTTGCGGGGCATATTAAGGAGAATTATAATGCAGAAAAACAATCAAGTCAATGCCGAGATCCTTGTCTTTTGTCAAAAAGAATTTAATGCATACGTTTTTATTCATTACCTCTGTAATAGTGTACATTTTCAAATCTTAGATTTTGTATCATTTCTTAAAATAGGACTCAAGCATTGTATATATATTACTCTGATCAAATTAATAAGAATAGAGGAAAGTTTCCATCAATACGCAGTGTCTTATTTCTCTTGTAGACTCCCTTGTAGAGATTTCTCCGAAAAGCGCACATAGAAAACAAGTTTTATAACTGAATTAGCCATTTTGACCATGTCTGGACATATACAAGCATATGCAATGCCCATTGTGATTTAGTCCATAGAAAAAGAAAGAAAACCATCAACTAAGAAGACAATAAACTTCAAATTTTGTTTATATATTAATAGAGCAATTGCCCACTACACTACTCACTGTCTACAACATTTTTTAATGAAATCAATTACAAAGTTGAGTCTACATGATATATAGGAGCCTCAATTGGGAGCCCAACAACTCAAGTACATGACTTTCCTCAAGACTCCCCTAACTGCTTCATTTTCTCCTTTCTTACTTTGCTTGGAACCATTCCAGAAGTTGAAGAAGATAGGTTCTCCAGTTTGGATAACGATCGGAGATGGTTCTTGGTGTTTTGCTTAGCGGATCATATAATATAATTCCACTTGCAAATACCCATTTGGTCTTTCATGGCCTCCACCACTCCAACACTGGCTGCCACAATGGCTAATCTGCTTGTTGAACTCATCTTCTACTCTTTACGAGACTGTTACTTGCTTTTGAACTTAGAAAGAAACGAACTGCAAACTTTGTGTAGTAAATAAAACGGATCAGAGAAGGATATGAGGAAAATGGCATTGAGGGGCCTCTAATATACAGCTAGAGTGATGGAAAGTTGGATACATGGGACGATCAAGCGACAAGTTTGGAAAAAACCAACAGTGAGCTGTAAAGCGTTAGCTAGTGGTTTTGGGGACTGGGGACAGTGGGGAGCCGCTGGTTTTCTTTTCCTTACTATGTGACCATACTGCCGTCCTAGAACCTCATGGTGGAATCAATTAGGCTGGGACAAATTTGACTTTAAGATATATGCTTTTCTATCACTTTAGTTACTTAAAATAAATAATGCTTTATTTCTGTCAATTTATTTGTTATCTGCCAATTTGAGTTAAGAACCACTTGTTTACTCAAATTTTCAGTAAAAGGATTAGCTTAAGGGAAATATTATTTTCAAAACTACTAGGTGCAAGAGATTTGGAGTAACAAACCCGTATCGAAGATGATGTGGAAATATTTAATTTTTTATTAAAAAAAAGAGAGAAAAAAAATCAAAAGATGAAAACGAAAGAAGAGAGGCTTGACTCTATCGTCTTCATCTCCCCTCCGCTGCCCATCATTTCTGATCTTCGTCCCCTTCATCATTCAGCAAAAAAGCATAGAGGTGTGAGAAAGAGACCTCTGCTTCACTTTACTTGGACATGCGTACCCAAATCCTGGGAAGGAAACTGGTTTTGACCTCTCTGATTTTATTGGCAGCCAAACATCCATCACTTTATCTCCGTTTAAGCATTTTTTCCAGTGAATAATTTCATTTTCGAACCCATGAACCTTTAGACTAGAAGAGGTTGAGATTTCTCCATGACCGTCATGCCACCTCCCCAGACCCAATTATTTGATTATTCACCTTTTTTTACCTTGGTTGAAATTAAAAAGGGAAAATGACGGCTCTTTTTGAGCAACTTTGAAGGGAGACGACTCTTTTTGCAAAGTAGCTCTGCAGCAGCACAGGCCATTGGCTCTGCCGTCGACTTCAGGAGGTCATAGCAGGGAAGACTAGCAGGATTGAAGGATTGTTAGACCTAGCATTGAAGGATTTTTACAAAGAATGGCCTCGTCTTTGGCCTTCTACACGCACCGTTTCATCTTCATTTTAAACCCAGCTTTCGGTGTGCATCGGTGCATGACGTCGCCTTCAACAAGAGTTTTCCTATTATTTTAGCTATAAAAATAATTTCAAAAATTGACATAATTTGATATGATTCACCAAATTAAACATATTTAAATTGAAAAGTAGATTTAACGAATCAAATGAAGTTACATCAGTTTGTAATATTACTTTTATTTAATTCTTTTGCAAATATAGCACTCTTCTTAACACAGGATAGTTTCATGGTTTTGTGTACAGGGCAAGGCAATTTATTTTTACTGTTTATGCATTATTGAAAAATTGCCAAATATATCATTGCGTTTAGCGCATTAATTGTCATTCTTGTAGCTAAAATCCGAGTTGGATTTTCCTACATCCACCTCAACTTGTGTAGACGGAGCGAAGTTGGATTTGAGCTTTTTTAAAGTTTTTTTTAGGTTCATATCTAGCCTTTTTAAAAAAAAAAAAAAAAAAAAAAGATTTGTGGGCTTTCAAATTTCAATTTTTCAAAAATTAAAAACTAAAACTAAATTATTCACTACAAATTTACTTCTATACTAATATTTAACTTATTTTTATACTAAACTTATACTATAGTGTTTAATTAATTGTTATCATAGTACTATACTATTACATATTATTTCTAGTATCTAATTATATGTTATTATACTTTTGTAAATTAGTATTATGTGTTATTAACTTCTTATACTAGAATTATTTTAATACTAGTGTCTAACTTATTTCGATATTTGATTATGTATGGTGGTAATACTATAATGCTTACATATACTATACTATTATTAGGCTATTTATATTATAGTATAGGTATATTATTTTATAATAATTAGCTCATACAAGTATATTATTGAATTCAGCTACATAAGTTCTAGTTATATAACTATAAAATTATACTACTATATATGATAAATATATAGAAAAATACATATTTTTATAACATATGTACAATATTAGAGTCGAAGTCGGAGTCGAAGGTCAAAGTCAGAGTCGGTCTAGCGACACCTCCGACTTTGACTCCGACTGAAAAATTAAAAAAAATCCAACTTCGACTCCATTTTGTCGAAGCGAAGTCAAGTTAGGAGTGAAATTTTCTGATTTTTTCTCAACCCTAGATTCAAAAATATAATTTGGATCCAACAAATGTTCTGACGAGAGAATGGACGAAAATACTTCCCGTCGGTTCTTATACACCCCTATCATACAAGTGATTTGCCCTCCATGTGAAAGGATGCTAACCTGATGCAATAATGTGGTGTTGTGAAAAGCGAAAAATGTATAGCTGCCCAGATTTCTTAAGATCTTGGAACCATATGAGTATTTTTCCCTCCATGTGAAAGGATATTTACCTGATGCAATAATGGGGTAATGTATTGTTAAAAGCAAAAAATCATAAACCTTCTATAACCAACCAGTAAAGTCTTCTCCTTGGGAAACAGGCTAGAAAACTTCAGGCGTATAGTTCTGGCTTGGAATTCACCCACATGGAAGTTGTTTACATCATCACGGACTTGGACACTAGAGGAGGATTCTCTCAAGCTGTGACTTTGATTCATCTTTTGCAATTCCAACGTTAAAGCTGTCTACTGTTGCATCTCTGAATTAATTTGTTTTTTTAAGGCCAACATCTCCGTTTCCAGATTTTGGCATTGTGAGTCGGCCAATTTTTATGGGCATTTGGCCCATCCTAAATTTGGTTCAAATGGGTTCCATAGCAGTTGATCTTGCAGAGAGACCAGTGTCTCTTTGATACAAAAAGTGTAACAAACCTTTAATAGATTGAGATAAACCAATGGGAAAAGCTCACTTCGAGGGGTGAGGACCTCCGAGAAGAAGAAGATGGAAGAAAGAAACTAGAAGAATCTTTTGCTTTCTGCTAGATTTTTCAAAGCCAAAAACGCTCAATACATATAGCTGTCAGACTCTAACGCAATTTCTTACTATGTGGGCCTGGACCAATAAACCAACAATAAAAACAAAACAAATCAACAACCACATTCTAGTTTTACGGGCATAAGCCCATTAACAAATAACAACCCAAGGTCCGAACGAAAAAAACAAATCTGCTAAATTATAAAGAAACAAAACAATTGGGCCCATGGGCCTCTCTACATCAGTAAAATTCTCTCTCCATTGATTCTCTTCTTACGTCCCAAGCAGCTGACTTCACACAGGACTATATTACTTCCCAGTTCCGACACTTGCAAACCGCAGTCGGAGTGCTTTTGAGGTTCGATCTTCTCTTCATAAAGATTTTGGTCGTTTTTTTTTAATTGGGAATGTGATTATTTTCTTCTTGTTTTTTTTATTTCTTTTTAAGTTTCTCGAAAAAAGGAGTCCAGTAGATGAAACCATTATATAATTATAAATAAACCGGGGAAAAGTTTTAATCATAAGAAAGAGTGCTGTTGCACCCAACGCACTCTCCACTGAAAGTGTCTATTCAGAAGGTTAAATTTTATTTATTTATTTTTTTCATACATTTTTTTAAATCTTTAAACATTTAAAAATAAAAAATAAAATCATAAATTTATTAAAAAATATTTTCTCAATTATTAAAAATAAATAAATAAATGATCCTCGGTCAGCCCAGCATTATTGTTATAGGAAAATATGGCCCGGTGAAAATTAGGCAAAAACAGACCGAGTAGAGGGAAAGAAAAAAGAGATCCCGTGAGGAAAAAATTTATATAAGTAGGAAACAGTAGGGGTGATATCGGTCCGGTCCGGTCTTAGGCTGTTTTGTGGACCAGACCAAACCTATTCGGTCTACAGATTTTCAACCCTGGATCGGACCGAGTATAGATAGGACCGGTCCAGGCCGGTCCATCTTGGTCCAATCCGGTCCAGGGTCGGTCTGGACATGCCCCAAATGGGCCATTTAGTCCATCTAAATTTGATTTTTGTTGGGCCCAATTTCAATTATTTTTTACCCACTTCAAATTTTGTACATTTTTTTAGTTAAAAATACTAAAAAGAAACTTGATCTTGAAAAATACAATGATAAAATAAACTAATCTATATAAAAAACTAGAAAAAAAGATAATAATACAAAAGTTATTACAAATTACAAATTATAAACTGAAGTGAAAATTGGAAATGGGAAATTACAAGGGAAGAATGGGTGTTCTAAATAATATTTGACAAATCTCAATGTCTGAAGAAACCATGGCTAACTTCCAAAAGTTGTAAAATATAATAAATTAAAATATTAAGCAATCCATATCTTTTTTATAATTGCTTCTGCTTTGCAATCCAAGGATTTCAAAGGAGACCATTTTTGCACCAGTCCACATACTCGTTAAGTTACAATACAACCTCTTCTTTTTTCATTACCTCTCCTACTTTACACATCTGGGTAGAGTATGCTTGCAGCAAAATAAATCTGAAAAGACAAAATAAGCATTAATGCAAGGAGAGGGTGGGGGCCAATTGATCGAAATATATGAACACCAAACACAAAAACGATAAAATAAAATAAAAGAGAGGGATTCCGATAAGTAAAGCTCTCAAATGGAAACTTTTCCTAACATACCAATTGTATAATACTATTTCACTGGCACGTCCCTTTCTTAATTCTCAATAAATAAATAAGGATGTTTTGCATGCATAATAATCGGCATTTGAAATTTGTATTCACTCTAGTCCCTACCAATCACATAACACTACTATATACTTGTAAAATCAAACTTTCTTTTTTATGACAAATTAATAATCTCAAATAAATTATTGGAAATAACCCATTTGAATATATATATATATATTTATATATATAGGAGCTAGCTAAAGAACTACTCTTCATGTACTTGGGGTGATCTTAATATCGTGGTTAATTATATAGGTTTATAGTTGGATTCTAGTTGGATTAAAGTCAATACATGCATGAAGTTAACTAACTTTAGGCATGCATGAAATAATAACTAGATAATACTCTTTGATTTAAGTTACCTAAGCCTCTTATTCTGATAAATAAATCTGAAAAATCAAAATAGTAGTACGTACACTTGTATACCAAACTACACAAAAAGTAATACTTATCAAACGACTCAAACCCACCAAAAGAGATCATCAGAGCCTAGCTTACCAACAATCTTTTCACTTCTTTAGTCTTCAATCAAGATTGGGTGTAGGGCCAGTAGGCATTGAATTTGATGCCTCCACAGAATCAACAAAGTTCAGGTCCCCAACAAGTTTTATCTATAAAAATTTAAAATAAAACAAGTTAAATAAAATTACATAACATAGAAGATAAAATAAAATAAACCATAAAAGAGATCAAAGGTAATTTATTACATACCATATCCAGCTGCTTCTCAAATCCCTCCACCTCATCCATTAAAGTCATAAGGCTCATTGGAGTAGAAGAAGAACAAAGCCAGTTTTGTGCACATATGAGATCCTCAACATTCATTAGATTTAAACTACTTTAGAAAGGGTCAAGTACACGACCCGCAGTGCTAAATGTAAATTCAAAGGTCACAATAGATATCGGTATTGCAAGTACATCGCGTGCAACCTTAGAAAGTACGTGATATCTAGCTGAATTCACCTTCCACCAAATTAGAAGGTCAAAACTATCATCTTGATCCTCACATCTTTCAGCTATATATCTATCAACCTCTGATTTACTTTCCAAACTGTCTTCTAACTGTAACTGTTGCTTAAATTGGGCCATCAAATTTATCTTTCTACTCGTATTCTTGTCAGCTGAAGGAGATACATCTTCATGTGGGGAACTTGTGCGCTAAGGAGAATGTCCTTCTTCATTTTCTTTGTATGCCTCATACATGCGGAGAAATGCATTTATCACATCTCTATACCCTTACCAAGTGTATCACCCTTATGATTTTCAACAAAACAAAAGGAAAGAATCCTCTTGTGTAACTTCCAGTCATCATCAATAAAATGTGCTGTGAGACACATATAATTTAGGTTTTGCATAGATGTCCATGTATCCGTGGTGAGGGAAATTCGTTGCTCTCAAAGAGCATTTCTCAACTTTTATTTTTCCTTAAAAAATAAATTAAAACAATCCTTGGCAACCGTCATACGGGATGAAATCCCTACCCATTTAGGGCAAACTACAAACATAAACTTCTTAAAACCCTCCCCTTCAGCTAAAGGGTAACTCATCAAGAATAATCATCTTTGCTAAGGCTTGTCGGCAAGCCTCAACACTAAATGTAATAGGCACAAGTCCCCCACTAACACTACCACTTCCTCCCTCCACCTTTCAACCTAGAGTCGTCTAGGATTTATCCGTCTTCTTAAACAGACATTTCTTACATTGATTCTCAATATGATTCTTCATGTTTTTCCTACAATTGGCCTTCGTATCACATGCATACGAAGTACCAAAATAATGACATGTAGCCTTAGGTTTAGTTGGATCACCTTTTGGTATGATTGTAAAGTGATCTCAAACGAAAGACCTAACTCAACCTCTTTGTGACCTACCAACTGATTGTTCACTTACATTGGATATGGGTGGGGGTGGATGCATGTCTTGTATTGATTCTTGCACATCATTTGTAAAAGACTCAATCTATAAAAAGGACAAAAAGACAAGTGGACAAAAGAATTAGAAAACAAACATTAATTCATGTACAAGTGTTTACAGCTTGTACAATGTCTAAGACTCCAAACATTGATAAATGATATAGAGCAACAAGGACAAAAGATATTATGGAAACTTTCAGTTTTAAAACATATGACGGTACATCAATATTGAATATACAGCAGTCAAAAAATCAAATGTAACAAAAAAATTATATATATGGGGAGAACATGGACACATGCTAGAGTCAAACTAATATGCCTCATATAATATATATATATATATTTATATATAATATATCATTGTTAAATGCATTATGTAACTATTTATAAAAAACCCATTATGTACATTCTGGACACATGCTAGTATGCATTATTATAAGCATTATGTGCATATTTATAAACAAACATTTTGTGCATATTTATTATAAGCATTCTGTTTTGCATTACATAAAAATCAGAACTTGACAACCAATGTATATTATGCACATTTTTCATGCTATAGAGCTTTCCAGGATTGACCATTCCCTTCATGTGTTAACTAATTCTGCACCTAAAATCACTAATTTTTTTCCTCACCGTGGAAGTTCAGATTAGGGACATCTACACTTGGATAATACAATTTACCAAATACAACATAACATAATTTACTAATTCCCAATATCCAAACTTGGAGAAGCAACATCTATACAATACATCCACCCCACATAATCGATCCACAGGACCACAACACACAAATAACACATACAAGAAAGCAGATATAGCAGAGTACAAGAGTTGAGACAGTGCACACGACAGAGCAAAAGATCACCACACCTAAACATGAAAAAAATATTCTCCAATCATCCCAAAATTCTTCAAAGTCAAGAGCATTTGAACAAATAGGAGAGAGAGAGAGAGAGAGAGTACAGACTACCGAGTGGCTGCGAGCCTGCTACGAAGAAGGGGACGGCGGGGACAGAGGGTGACCGAAGACGCCTTAGGGTTTTCGTGGGAGGAATTGGGGAATTGGGAAAAAGTGAAAATGAATCCGAGAGGAGGGGGAAGACGCCAGTCCCGTTCCTGAAACAGCGCCGTTTGGTTCTCAATTAGACCTACACGGCGCCGTTTCAGGTACGTAAATTGAAAAAGAAAAAAAAAAGAACTGGGTTGCGTGAAACGATGCCGTTTCATGCAACCCAATTCTTTGTTTGGCCTGCCGTGACTAAAACGACACTGTTTGGGACCCATTTTGAACCAAAAGGCGCCGTTTCTAGGAAGGTAGCTCCCATGTGTTTTTTTTTTGTGATTCTTTTATCTTTTTGGCACATAAATGAATTAAAAAAATTATTTAAATTAGTAAAATTAAAATTAAATAAACTATTCAACGTGGATTATTTAATTAACTCATTAAAAAAATAATTAATGATAATTATATTTTTAATGTTAAATGTTAATTGCTAATTTGTTACTAACTTAGAGTATGTAAATGACTCAAATTCAATGTATTATAAATATTATAATTTATGATTCTAAGAATCTATGATAGATAAATTTGTAATATGATTAATAAGTCATTGTATTAGGCTATTAGCCTAAAAGCCTATTAGATATATATAGTTATAACTTATAGTGATATTAATACTATACTATTATACATACATTATGCTATCATCCTATATTAATACATACTAATACTATATATTATACTATTATAGACTATAGTGTTACTGTTAGTAACTTACTACTACATATAGACTTATAGTGTTTGTGTGTATATATATTATAATGATATAGTGATACTAATACTATATATTATATAATAATACATTGATATAAATTATTACAAATACTATTATTACTGTATACTATATTAATAATTTAATAGTGATATTAATACTATATAATAATAAATGGTCATAGTCTCATAGACTCATAGTTATATTAATAATTTAATACTATATAATATTATAATATATAGACAATATACTTATAGACTTACAGTGATTTAGTTATAATTTACAATTATAGTTATAGACTATAGTGATTTAGTTTAGTTATACTAATACTCTAATACTATATCACTATATGATACTATTAACTATATTCATATAGTAATACTAATACTAATATAGACTATAGTTATAACTTATACATATACTAAATCACTATAACTTATACCTATACTAAATTATTATAACTTATACTAATATATAATATAGTTATAATAAATCACTATAATATAGTATAACTAATATAACAACTAATATAACTATTAGTATAACTATATAATAGTATTAATATAAAATATTAGACTATTAGTAATATTAGTATAAGTATAATTGTATAAGTATAACTATAGTCTATAGTCTATACTTAATTATAATATAGTATAATTATATATATAATTAATTATATATATAAATTATAAAAATATATATATATAAATTATTCACATTTGGTCCGGTCTGGTCTGAAAGACCTCCGGACCATGGACCGAACCGAATGAATTCGGTCCTATAAAATTTGGACCGGACCGGACCATGGTTGGTCTCGGTTCGGTCCGGTCCGAACCAAATTGGCCGGTCCTGTCGATTTTCTCGGTCTGGACCGGCCGATGCTCACCCCTAGGAAATAGGAATAACATGCCTAGATTTTACTCTGGTTGATGGCAAAGGCGTACCTTAGGGAGGCAGGGAGCCACGCGCAGGCCCACCCCCAAAGAGGCAAAGATGTAAACAAATGAAAAATGTCAGTCTTGGCATCTGATTGGGGTACTTGCTTTATTTTCTTTATTTTAAGGAAAAATAGTGATTAGTTAATTTTGTTATTTTGATCAGAAACCACACTCCAACTTCATATATGTATGACCTAGTAATTAAACTAGAGGGTCACATGTGGAACAGAGCTAGCACATGTACTAGATAGAAGTTGTTATGTGGAATCTTGGTTTGGTTGCAACCTAAGATTGGAAATGGTGGAGTAGAATTATAACAATTCCAAGTCTTTTGGAGCTTGTTGGATAGCATTGATAACCTGCAACGAATCCCCTTCTTCTTTAAGGGTGTTGTGGTTTGAAATGATAAGCCAAACTAGGCTGTCAAAATTGCAACAAAAGCCTTGGCTTTTGGTAGGGTCGATAGTTTCAAAATTTCTTTGTCTAGTCCACACTGCTAGAAATACTCCTCCATTGTCCCGGCAAATGGACGATATAAGAGAAAAGTTTGCACGACAGCAGCGGTGTTTGCATCATAATGTTATCGTCACAGAGTTTTGTGGAGGAGTCCGCTTATGGGAGCTGAGGATATATATTGATTCTCTGTTTCTTTCCATGCTTTGGGTGCTACTGTAAACATTTACTTTGTAAGACATATTACATCCGATTTCAGCCCTACAAAAATCTTTTTCTATTTCTTGGAAAGATGTAAGAGTTTTATTTAAATTCTATATCTCACACACCCATCTTGATAGAGTTTGGAATAGCTCAAAACTTATCAGTTAATAGATGAGTTATAATAGGATAAGCAAATTCCTAAGAGATAAGATTAACTCTATATCTCTAATCAGAGTCAAACACAAAGTCTTAGATTTCTTGATGACCAGAAATCTATAAATAGTACTGAGAGGTTAAAGGGTTCTCACCTATAACATCATTGTGCCCTCTAGCCATTGGGAGACACTCGGAGGTAAAGTTGTTAGGATGATCATTCTCTCATAGTCAGGTCAGATTATTTATCAAACTGCACAGGAGGGATGTACGTTTTCTAACTGTTATTATTTTGTTATTGTGAATCATATAAAATTGAAGATCCAATTATTAATGTTCATATTAAAATATTTAACATGTGGTATCAGAACGTCAGGTTACAAATATTTTATGATCTCGAAAAAATATAGAGTAAATAAATGACTATTTAATTTTATATGTGCCTCTGTACGTGTCTCCATTGATTTTACCATGTTGTGATCAACTGAAAACACTATGTACTTTCGGTCTGACAAATAAATTTATAATGATGGTTTTAAGTAACGATTCTGCGTTAAAGAATTACGCAGTGTTGTATGTAATTCCGTCTTTAGCTTTTTTCTTATTTTCTCCACTTTTTTGTTATATAGTGTATGTGGTTGAGAAAACTGAGTTGAGGAGCTACCTATATGTTTGTTGGTGGTTGAGGAAGGGGCCGCCGTGTGGGTTGGCAGCGTGCTGCGTAAGGTGGTCGTGTCATCGTGCCGGCAACTTAGCGGCATAAAGGGGCGGCGTAAAGAGTAGCGCAGAGGGATTGTGAAGTCTCGAATCGGTGCTGCCCCTGCCTGATTATGAAGCCCGCTCAGGGTTGAGGGCTATCGGCGCATGAGGAGGATCACCTCCGCAATGCCTCTGAGATGACGGCAGAGGGC
>QEOT01005167.1:798-16415 GCA_003123785.1 Pterocarya stenoptera | reverse complement strand
CATTTTCTCCCTATAGTGTCACTCGCAAAACAACCCTCCATCCCTAACTTATTATTCATAGTCTCTACTCTCCTTACTTTTATCATAGTCTCAATAAGGAACACAATTTTGGGTTTCTTTTCCTTAACCAAATGGCTAAGGTATTGAATTGTTCAAGGATTCCCAAGCCCTCGACAGTTTCAACTTAATAGATTCATAATGATTGGCAAGGCTGCCTTCGCCATTGAGTCCATCATCAACTTATCCTCCCCTTCAAACTCCATCTTGACCTTTTTCCCCATTCCTCCCTTTAGTTTTCCCTCCTACACAACACGTTCAACATTTCTTTTTGGAACTGTGATAGAGATAGGAAGCTCACCTGGAGGCTTGATCCCTTGTGCCCTTCTCTTCCAGCTATCTCCCTTTTGCTTTGATGGCCCTTTTAAACTTCCTAAGTTTTCCCTCCATGGGTGAGTTGATGTTGATCTTCAAATCACCATAAGTCAGTTTTTGTGGACTTTAACTTTTAAGCCAATTTTCCCGACCCTCTCCACCATAGTCTAACCCACATTCCTCTACTTCCTCCACCCCTTCCACTTCTTCCTCCCCCACCCTTCAACCCTCAACTGGATCCCTCACCTCACTACCTCAGAGCACCTCCTGCTCCCCTTCAACCCCTAGCTTCATTACCTACCCCTTCATCATCCACAATCAAATTTTCTTGTTGATGGTCCTTAGATATGCTTCATCTATTCTGCTTATCCATTTCCCATTTCCTTTCAAAGTTCCTTCGATTACCTACAGGGGCTCTCAGCCATGATCCAAACTGAGCTGGTCCACCCTTGCCATATGAACCTTCTAGCTCCCATCCACCATATCCCTGCTTATCATGTGAAATGCAACCACATCAAAGGCAGATTTTGGACAGCTTTTTTGTATTTGAATGGGATCCACATTCTTTGGCCTTTCGAATTTTACTGTTCTTCCTCTCGCTAGAGCCTTTAGTAAGTCACATTCCACTCTCACCCTAAGGCATTGTCCGCATACAACATTATCCTCATGGACATCCACTTCAATGACTCTTTCGATCAAACTTCCAATTTGCTCACCATTTTTCGATTCATCCCTCTTAGAGGGAGGTTATACATTTGGATGGAGAAATCTAGTAATTGTGTCTGGGTATTTCCATTGAACACCTTAAGCACAAAGATGAAGTTGTCAAACAGCCATGGGCACCCATCCAACACTTTGTTCCTATCACCCTGATGAGCAAAGGTTATTACAAAACAATTTAACCCAATTTTGTGGATTCCATATGCTTACTTACTAGCCAGACCTTTTCCATCATTGACTAGACAATGTCCTTCCCAATCACCCGTTCAAAACAAATCTTCCCCACCATGCTTCTCTCCCCTTTCTTTTTTAATTCTTCTAACCCACTTATTTCAATCTCAATTGGATTTTTCTCTTCGTCATTCAGATTCAGTCGATCCCAACGCTCTTCTATCCCTTCCATTTTCCTCTACGCCGACCACAGTAGTCGTTGAAACTCCTCCTCCCTACTTCTTGAGAAATAGTAGCAGACTACTACACTTCACCTTTATCGCCTTCTAGTAGACGATAGAGTAAAAACTCAACCAACTGATTAAATGATTTGAATCTTGTATTTAAAATTGTTAGCCTTCTATTAACATTAGGGCGGTGTTACAAGTATCAATGCATCTGACTTATAAGCATTTTGCCCTTTTTTTTATTTTTATTTTCATATTTAAAAAAATAAAAGACAAAATGCTTATAGTCCTATGTACCGGTACCACAAGCATTTCCCTCAATATTAATTGAATTAGTTAATTAAATAAAGGAAGAACACAAAAAATACAATTTTAAAAAAATCTAATTGATGTCAATAAAAGTGCAGTGGTTTTATTTTTCCTTTAATTTTCTTCTATTGGTTGGTCAACTTTTCCATCCCAATTCCCAACTTCTAAAAAACAGGAGAAAACACCCTCCCTACGACTACGAACACACGTGTCAGTTTCTTATAAGCTTCTCCACAACACACCCAAAACTATCAATTTCACGCACTGGATAAGCCTCCTTTTTTGGACCTCTCTCTCTATCTGTTTTTCGCGAGAAAATTTCGGCAAATGCACTTTTTCCCGGAAAATCTCTAACGACCAACTTTTCTATACAATGGCAGCTGTGATTTCTTTGCCTTTCTCAGTACCAAATCAATGTCCTGAGAGAAAAGCGATCGTATCTTCTACTCGTACTTCAGCTACGAATTCTGAAGGATTTCGATTGCGTTCGAGTTTTTCGTGTCACTATGTGGGCGTTCGATCCTCGGCTTCTTGTAGTAGGGTCATTCATTGCATGTCCACCTCCATAGGTGATTTTCTCTGCATTCTTTGGTTGCTGAGAAAAAGAGCATAAGCGAAATATAGAAAAAAAAAAAAAAAACTTAATCCCGAGGTAAGCCCGAGGTTGAGTTAACTCGATTTTTCTCTTCATTTTGTTGCGGATTAAGTTATTTTTAAAATCATAATAATAATGAAAAAAAATGTGACTGCCGTTTTAAAGCTATTGGTACTATTGGTTGGAATCACTACATTGATTTTTAGGTCATTTGTTAAAGGGCATATAATTTACTATAAAATATATTTTTTTAAGTGAATTAAACTTGTAGTTATAGTTAATCTTCTTCGAAAATCATACGTGTCGGAAATAGAAGAATTTTGAGTTTGATTATGGGCAGAAATCTCAGGAGCTTCATGTTTCGAAAACTTTCGTAGCTGAACTGTGTTTCTTTCTAATGGGTCGACTCTTTGCTTCGATAGCCCTATGTTGAGACTATGATTTCTTTTTGGTATGATAACTTCTTAAATTGGTTTATTTTACGGCCCGTAGAGACTGCCAAGAAGATTTGTGAAAAGTAATGGAGGAAATGTGATTGCTGCTTGTAGTGCTATTGTTGCTTGTGCTATTGTCTTTTTGCTATGAATTGCTGGTTGTGTCGACTCTTTGCTTTGATAGCCCTATGTTGAGACTATGATTTCTTTTTGGTTTGATAACTTCTTAAATTGGTTTATTTTACGGCCGTAGAGACTGCCAAGAAGATTTGTGAAAAGTAATGGAGGAAATGTGATTGCTGCTTGTAGTGCTATTGTTGCTTGTGCTATTGTCTTTTTGCTATGAATTGCTGGTTGTATTGAAGTAGAAGTTCAAAAATTTCAACTTTAGTCGGTGCCCTACCTAATCCTATGAAGTATAATCTTGTATTCATAACAACGGAAGCGTAAAAGTTTTGTTTTGTTGGAAATTTTCCAAAGCTATTAAGTGTTCTTCATCAATATTTTAGATATTTTATATCTCCCTCTCTCTCTTTTTTTTTTTTTTTTCCCTGAAAAGACTTTGTTGAAGTTTCTTTAGCCATTTAGCATGTCATGAAGTGAGCACTTTTTCAAATTAATAGCATAGCCATATAACTCTCTCTCACTCTCTCTCCTTTTTTTTTTTTGTTTCTTTTCTTTTTCTTTTTTTTTTCCTTTTTGCAATATTATAATGAGTTATTCCATTGAGACAAGTGAAACCATGATGAGATGGTATCCTTACTATGGCATGTTGAATTTTCTGCTCAGATTCCTTTCTCATCCTTAGCCCAGAAGAAGAATAAAGACACTTAATTATATTTGTTGGTCATGATATGCAGAGGTGCCCACTGTATCTGAGACGAAGTTGAATTTCCTTAAGAAGTATAATCGACCTATTCCCACTGTCTATAACAATGTGCTTCAGGAGCTGATTGTCCAGCAACATTTGATGAGGTACAAGAGAACATACCAATATGACCCTGTGTTCGCCCTTGGTTTTGTTACTGTGTATGATCAACTCATGGAAGGATATCCTAGTGATGAGGACCGAGATGCCATCTTCAAAGCATACATAAGGGCACTGAAGGAGGACCCAGATCAATATAGGTTTGACTAAAATGTTTCTAATGTTCCTTTAACTTGTGATGAGATGATGCAACATTATTCTTTATTAAGACATGAATAATGACCTGCATGAAATCCTGGGATGAATTCTTACAAATGACAAACTTGGAGGTCCTTTCCCCTGAAAAGAAATTGTCCTGGTGATTTGACTATCACCAATTTCCTATGCAGAAAACTTTTTTTTTTTTTTTTTAGTAATTTCCTCTTCAGAAGACTATTTGTGGAAAGAAAGCAATCAATGTTTGGAAAAGCTCTGAGTGAGTTTTTCAAATAAGTATTTGACGCTTGTGTTTTATGAACCTTGTGTTGTATTTTGTCAAGTTCTTTTCAATTATATGTGAGAAGCATTCTCAGTCTTAAAGTGAAAATTCCTGTATTATGCACCACAGAATTGATGCACAAAAATTGGAAGACTGGGCTCGGGCTCAGAATGCCACTTCATTGGTTGAGTTTGCCTGTAGAGAAGGAGAAGTTGAGGGGATATTGAAGGACATCGCAGAAAGAGCTGGGGGTAAGGAGAGTTTCAGCTACAGCCGTTTCTTTGCTGTTGGGCTCTTCCGTCTTCTTGAGTTGGCAAATGCAACCGAACCCACAATTTTAGAAAAGGTTAGAGCATTAAATCCAAGGATGCTAAGCTTGTTTACTCTGGGATATTTTTGGAAGTCGAACTTTGAGTTTTCCAGTGTCTAACTTTCTACCCACAGTGGTCAAATTTTAGTGGTGGACCTATAATAAATCACTGGACTGACTTGCTCTGAAGATTATGAAGAAATTAGACCCATAGATGAATTGATTTGAGCATCTGGAGGTCTTGTAATTTGCAAATAGGCCAAGTATTGGTTGATCAAGTGAAAAGAACTTCCACTAACAAATAGAAAACCTATAATTCAATCATTATCCTATGTTAGTGGGCTCCCTCAAAATCACTTGATATATTTGGTGCAGATGCAAGTTTATGCAAGTATTTTGAAATGTTACTTAGAAACTGCAATAGAAGTATTATTTATCTTTGTAGGGTAGATCAGCTCTCAACTATATTCCGCTTACTTGCTGCGATTGATGATAGTATGTAAGTTTTGACGCCAAAAGGGAACCTGGTCGTGTAGCCTTGCTTTCCATCATTAGGAATTGACTCCTTTGCAAAAGTCGATACTTCATTGGTAAGATAAAAATTTGACGTGTCTTGGAATGGTGATGTGGCTGTAGCTAGGGATAAGAATGTATCTGCATGAAAATTTGTATGGTTGGGCCTTAAAAACATGTTTGGCCTCACTCTTGTCTTATTTACTAGTCAACATGTTTTGCAATACGCCTGCTCTAGTTCATTACTAAAAGCCTGTGTCTCTGCAACTGAAACTTATCTAAATTTATGAAGATAGCTGAAATTTCAGATCAGAATGCGAGTTAATAAATCTAAACACAGAATCACACATGACCTATTATATTTTAAATTCTGTTTACTTAAATTGTTAGCAAGAAAGTTTAATCAGGAGCTGATATTGTTTTATTGAGTTTCATTCAGGAGAGAGCTTTTTGACTAATGGCCTGACAATAACTCTTATTGCTTTCTAACAGCTCTGTGAAGCCTTGAATGTTAACAAAAGAAGTGTGGATCGGGATCTTGATGTATATCGCAATCTGCTTTCCAAGCTGGTTCAGGCAAAAGAGCTTCTAAAGGAATACATGGATAGGTGAAAACAATTACTTTAACAGAATTTTTGTCTTGTACTTTTTCAGTCTGTGTTACTCTATTATTACACAGGACTGGTTCTTCTAGTGGGATGATAATTATACAAATGTCTGGACTAGATAAAGTCTGCAAATTCATCAATTTCCAAAACTGGAAAATTGAACTGTCTTCTTTTCTGGAATTTGTAAGAGGACCAGAATTTCCAAACCTTAGCACAGGGAGATAAATCCTATCAGAATCATACCGTAAGAGTGACACTCATTGAACTTCCCAACTCTCACACGAAGTCCCTCAAAGAATAGTTATTCACATGACACATCATGTTGGGGTTCAAATTCAAGTCCTTGTATTTATCTTGGGCTTTTGTTACGACCTCGGCCTTCCTTAAGGTGGCAAAGGGCTGATCTTGGGTGGGGTTGTGGTAGGTCTTAGTTTCGTACCAATCAAGACCAAAAAAAAAAAAAAAGATTTTATGTTATTATTGTCCTCCGTAATTGTCTGCAATTGACTGTTGTCATTCGATTTATTTTTGGTGAATAAACCACGGTATTTCTTTGCAATTAACTTGGCTTTCAGGGAGAAGAAGAAGAGAGAGGAACGAGCAGAAGTGCAGAAGGCTGATCAGGCCATCGCAAAATGTTTGGCAGAGTACCAGCATTCAGGCCCGTAGAGTTTTTGTAGTGGTTCCTCCGATTGCCCCCCATCCTCTCGGAAGCTATGAATCATTAATTTGTTTGTAGTGTTGTTGAGGTACTGTTAAAGTTTTTATAGTTTAGGCAGCTTTGATCATCTGGTTAGTTTGCATGTATAGCGTATCGTTCTGAATGGTGATATAGCTACGTCTTCCATTGATGATATCCGCATACATCTCCTGGAAGAAAAGAAAAATCTGTCCTTCGTTTTGCTACAAACTGTATTTTATAATTTCATAGCAATAATGTGATACTCAAAATCCATGTAAATTGGTATTCGCCTTGGCAAATCCAACTTTCTTAAGCATACTCTCTCTCTCTCTCTCTCTCTCTCTCTCTCTCTCTCTCTCAATTTTATTTTTTCTCCTCTCTTGAGATGTTCATGTCCCCATGTTTTTTTCCCAAGATGGTAAGAATATTCAGTTAATGTCTGTTTACAGGAATATTTTAGCTTAGAAATTAATAATTAATATGAAATTACAGAAGAGTTACGTTTTGGAGAAATGGCTGCCTTAGAAGGAACGCTAAAGTGTAAGTGAATGCTTTAGAAGCATATGTTCTATGATCTTCAACTATATGTTCATGCATAAAATTATGTTATCTTGTTTAATACGTGTATTACAATGAAAATGATAGCATGAAATGTCTGCTAACCTATGCATTGTAAATAAGATGATAAACGTGTTTTGACAAGATGCAAACCTTCGATTAACCAAAAATGATATACTTCGCAACACCTTGGTCAAGTTGGATGGAGAATACTTTTTTATTTTTCATTTTTGTTCATGTCTTTGTCAAAAAATTATATAAAAAGATAAAGAAAGTAATCGAGCGAGTGATTTAGTAAGTAATCTTTTCAATGTTTAACTAAATATATATAACATATTACATGATGTATTTAATATATTGATCCCTATTATGAATGTGGAAGATCATGTGAAGGCACATTCGGTTTTCATGTAAACATTATTATGTTATATTATGCCATGACAAGTTGCAAAATTAACATATTTGTGAGAATTCAATGATATATAAAATATAAGCATGCATGTTCTCTTCCATCCATTTCAAATATTAACAACAAAAGATTCCGATACAGTGCACATTTACACCATAAGCTTGTGTAACTTTGGCATAATGTTGAAAAATGGAAAACGTATTCATAATTGGGTTGATATGAATTACAATCAAGACTGAAAAAAAAAAAAAAAACCCAAAATAGATATGAATTTCAATCAAGACAGAAAAACAAAGGTAAAAACAGTGTGATATGATGGAGACGTCGGACATTGAGTTATATATTGTAAAATTCAAGTTGATATTATGTTGGATCATTTTACATTAACTTGAATTTTGTACAATATATTCATTTGTCAAAACTGGTTTATATACAAAAACAGAGTAACTATGTATGGAAAGTATACAATGGAAAACCGTAACTATATGTATGGAAAGTATGTAGAGAAAATAATTATAAAACCAATCCTTGATTCTAGCTTGCAGCAATCTTGGCATATAGCTATCATCAGTTTAAATCTTCCGTTACATGAGTTGGCATATGATGACAGTTCATTCTTCCTTGATACGCCCCCACAAGAACGGGCTACCATCGGTAAGGCCGATCTTAGTCTGTAGAAAATCTGTGCGTTGCCTTGAAAGAGATTTGGTGAGTAAATTTGCAAGCTGGTCATTTGTATGGACATATCAAACAATGAGAGCATTTTTTTGAACCAGATCCCGAACAAAATGCAAGTCAATTTGTATGTGCTTCATTCTTGAATGCTAGACGAGATTAAAACTAAGATGGGTTGCACCAAGATTGTCACACAAAAGCATCGGTGGATTTGGAAGAGAGAACTTCATTTCAGTAAAGAGTGATAGTATCCACATAGATTCTGATGCAACTGTTGCAAGCGCACGATATTCAGCTTCCGTGGACGATCGTGCAATGACACATTGCTTTTTTGAACTCCATGAGATAGGATTTGAATCGAGTATAATTAGATATGCTGATGTGGAGCTTCGGTTATCCAGATTTCCTGCCCAATCCGCATCTAAATAGCAGATAAGAGATGGGCTAATATTTTTCTGGATTGAGATGCCATAAAAAATTATGTTCTTGAGGTAACACGGCAAACGTTTTGTGGCAATCCAGTGAGTTGTAGAAGGACAATGCATGAACTATGATAACTTGTTGACTACGAAGCTGATGTCAGGCCGAGTGAGGGAAAGATATTGCAATGCACCAATTACCCAGCAATATTCTGTAGGGTCGACAATTGCTGATCCATCATCTAACTTCAAAGAAATTGAAGTTGACAGTGGAGTGGTGACATCCTTGGCTCCATCCATGCATGTTCTAGCATGAAGGTCTCTGATGTATTTGTGTTGAGTAAGAAACAACCCATTGTTTGTAGGAATTACCTCATTGTTTGTAGGAATTACCTCAATTCCAAGAAAGAAATGCAAGGGTCCCAAGTCTTTGAGAGAGAATTTCTCTCCAAGTTTCTGTATGATGCTTGCAACAAAATGAGAGTCATTGCCAGTGATAATTAAGTCATCAACATACACTAGAAAATAGGCAATAGTTGACTTAACAACATACACAAATAATGAAGAATCTAACTTGGTATTAACAAAACCAAATTCAAGTAGGGCCTGTTTGAGAGCAGAGTACCAAGCACATGGTGCTTGTTTAAGACCATAAATTGCTTTTCTAAGACAGCAAACATAATCAGATTTTGATGGATCACGAAAACCTAAAGGCTGGGTCATGTATAAGTCTTCCATAAGATGACCATGAAGAAAAACATTATTAACATCTAATTGTTGGAGTGGCCAACCATGCATCACAGCAACAGATAAGACTGTTCGAATTGTCACTGGCTTGACTACAGGGCTGAAAGTCTGAGTTTAGTCTAATTCAGGTCGTTGATTGAAGCCTTTTGCCACTAATCTAGCTTTAAATCTGTCAATTGATCCATCAGTAAATCATTTCACCTGAAAGGCCCATTTGCACCCAATAATATTACAGCCCTTAGGAGGTGGTACCAGACACCACGTATCATGGCACATAAGAGCTGTAAGCACGGATGACATTGCATCACACCACTTGGGGTTAGTTAGGGCTTGGGTTACAGAAGTGGGTTCCAAAAATGGAGGTATAGGGTGTTTGGTTACCATGAACAATCTTTTAGGCTTATAAAGGTTGTTCATAGATCTGGTGAACCTATGGTGTGTGTGAGATTCATTATTGGTGGGTACTTTAGATGCATGACTCACATTCAAATTTTGAGAAGAATTTGCGGGTGGATCTAAAGGAGGTGGAGAAGAATGTACCTGTGAAGGAGCCGTGGTTGGAGGTGAATCCACCAAGGATGACGAAGGAGTAGCAGTACCCATCAGAGAGATAGTTGACGTCGGCGTTGGTGCATGAGGTAGTGTCGGCAGAGAGATGGCCATAGTTTGGGTGTCACCCAGAGCATAATGGTCGATTTGGGAATTTTCGAAAGGATGAGAGTGAGATTGAGCCATGGGAAAGATTTTCTCATAAAAAAATGTGTCTGGAGTGATAGACTTTTCGACTGATGGGCTCAAGACACAGATAGGCATTTTGGGTCAAAGAGTAACCCACGAAGACACAAGACATTGCTTTGGGCTGAAGCTTATGTGTATCGTAGGGACTGGTCAAAGCATAGCAAAGAAACCCGAACTGTTTTAGCTTCATGTAGTTGGGGGTCTGATTGAATAACATCTAAAAGGTGTTTTATTGTTCAGGGTTGAAGATGGCATTCGGTTAATCAAGTATGCTACAACTTAAAACGCATATGGCCAATAGGAAAGAGGCATATGTGCATCAGTGAGAAGAGTAAGACCAGTTTCAACAACATGGCGATGTCGTCTTTCAGACATGCCATTTTGTTGTGGGGTGTGAGGAGTAGTAGTGTAGTGACCAATGCCATGAACAGATAAGTAATTTTTTAGAGCAATGTATTCACCTCCATTATCAGAATATAAGCTCTTGATTTTAGTGTTGAATCTATTTTCTACAAGATTTCAAAATTGAGGAAATATAGTTTGAACACTTGATTTATGAGACATAGGATAGAGCCATATATATTTGGTATAGTGGTCAACAAAAATAATATAATATTTTGAATCAATACCAATGTAATGGAAGGACCCCAAACATCTGTATAAATTAATTCTAGGGGGTCCGTGCTATTTAAGCCATGAGATTGGAACATTTGCCGATGGGCTTTATTTTGAGAACATGAGACACAAAGAGATGAACTTTCTATTTTATTAATAGGCAAAGAAAATGTGTGGATAAGATGTTGAACAATTTTGGAAGAAGGATGACCAAGATGTTTGTGCCATCCATCTACCGTCATACATTCATGAACATAAGCAATTGCAGGTTTTGAAGCCATAGCCACTGTCTCTGGCAAAGGGTACACGCCATCCTCACATTCACCTTTGAGTAGTGTCACCCCCGTGATCCGATCCTTCACAAAAAAATTAGACAGATGAAATTCAAAATAGACATTATTTTGTTTGGTAAAATGATGAACGGAAATCAATTTTTTTTTTTTTATTGTGGGAACACATAAGGTATCTCTCAAATGAAAAATGCGATTGGGAGATATAAAGGATAATGACCCAATATGAGATACTCGCAAACTTGAACCGTCACCAATCACCATTTCATCCGTACCGGCATATTTGGAATGAATGGAAAGATTCGAAAGATCAATTGTCAAGTTGTGTGAGGCTACCGAGTCCACTAACCATTTTTTACCCCTACTTTTGGAGGATGCATCACAGTTCGCAGAGAAATCCTTTTGAGTATGCTTCGGACAAGTTTTAGCCATGTGGCTACCGAGTCTACTAACCATTTCTGACCCTTGCTTTTGGAGGATGCAGCACAGGTCACAGAGAAATCATTTTAAGTATGTTTCGGACAAGTTTTAGCTGTATGGCCCAACTGATCGCACAACTGGCACTTGGGTTTATATTTGCGAAAGCTTGAACCATTGTTGTTGCGTTTGTTGTTGTCTCTGCCTTTGGAAGAAGAACACTGGTCATTCGTTCTAAAGGGGGTTTGCTTGCGCTGAGTGAAGTTTGCAGTTGCAACCAACGGTTGCACAGCTTGTTGTTCCAGGCGGTGGAGATAACTTTCATGGCCGATTAACAGATCGTGGAGCTCCTCAAACCTTAAAGGATTTTCTCAAGCTCGTACGGGTGCAGCAATTTCTCTAAACTCCGAACCCAAACAGTTTAGGATGTAAAGGGTCAGAACGTCATCGGAGACAGGATGATCAATCCTGGCAAGTTCATCAGCGATAAGTTTGATTGCCTGGAGGAATTCAGTGACAGTTTGATTGCCACGATTGTTAAGAGTGAATTCCTCCTTCAACGGCACCGCACGAGTACTCGATTTCCCTGAATAAAAACAGGTTAATTTATTCTAAGGTTCATGAGAGGTTTGACATGAGGCAAGCAACAGTGTAATGGTGGTGGACGTGGAGGCTAGTAGTGCATGGAGAATCAATTTGTCTTGGCGAATCCAGCGAGAATTCGTAGCTCTGGAAGTGGCAGAATTTTCGGCATCAATGGTAGGGCATTGAAGGTCACTAGTAAAAAAATTCATAAGATCATAGCCAATAAACAAGGCTTCAAACTGTGCTCTCCATTGTGGAAAGGTAGAAGACGTAAGCTTCTAGTTGATGGTAGTAGCAACATTAATGGTGATGATCGGGTATTAGAGGGTGCGGAAGAAGACATGGTTGAGCATTAGAAAAGATACTTGTTAGAGATTGGCTCTCTTGATACCATAAAAGATAATAAGCACTGCTTTGAATTTTGTACAATATATTCATTTGTCAAAAGTGGTTTATATACAAAAACAGAGTGACTATGTATGGAAAGTATACAATGGAAAACCGTAACTATGTATGGAAAGTATGTAGAGAAAATAATTATAAAACCGATCCTTGATTCTAGCTTGCAGCAATCTTGGCATATAGCTGTCATCAGTTTAAATCTTCCGTTACATGAGTTGGCATATGATGACAGTTCTTGCTTCCTTGATACCCCACTGGGTTCCTTGGATGGCCAATACGCCAATGCCTGTCATTAATCGAAATGAAACCACCATATCTTCTTCAACAGTCCCAGAAAACCAAATGTTCAATGAAATGCAAACAAGTGAATTGGTCGTGATGGCTAAATATTTTATTTTAAACTGACAACATCGTTAAGCTCCTTCAATGGAAAACATGTTGGCTGCCATATATTTGTTTTAGTAGTTGCTTTTTCTCTGCCAAGTTGTTGGTTCCATGCAGCATCCGAAAATGCAATTTGATCTGTAATCATCTCAACAAGGGGAGAAAACCCAAGAGAAGGAAATTAAAAAAAAAAAAAAGAAGAAGAAGAAATTTATCAAAAGGCATGGCACTCGATAGTTTAGTGTTCATTCTTACATGCTTATCAAGCTCATGTGATGATGAAAATGAATTAGGAGCTCTTTGCTGGTAATCATTGCGTTCAGGATAGAGCTTGACTAGAGCTAGTTGCAGAAGTCAAGTTCTCCCTTCTTCAAGTGGATTGAAACAGAGAAAGAGAGAGCGAATGAGGAAGGAAATAAAATAAAAGATAAATATTCTTGGATTAGATCTTCTTGATCAAACTTTAGGACTCAGAATAAGAAAGATAGATACATGAAACTGATATCACAATATTTATGACATTCCGAGTAAATTTATTGGGAGATATTAAATGGCTCAATCAATGCTATGGGTTCCATTCTATGTCTCTCTCACTCTAGACTCTAGATTTAGAACGAGAATTCTAGGAGATCTCTCTTCAACGTTCTTCATCATAGATCTTATTCATTCTTTATCACACCAATTGATTTATAACATCTAAAGTCATTTTTTTTAATCTCAGTGGGTTGATTTATGGAGCTATATAAATTTTGTTAAACCATGAAGTTAGTATAATTAAGGAAGATAACAGAAGCATTACTCCAAAGGAACTCTTTTGCGATTTCACTCTTTGATTCCTCCATTGTGCCGGCTGTAAATCTAACAAGCTTTTGAACACCTGCATTACATTTTAGTGTATATCGACAGAATGTTGAATAATTTTCAGGAAGTGATTGAGGTTTTGCTAGATTTAATGAATGACATAAAATTACGTCTGGTTGTAAATTTATTTTTATAAAATCTGTTTGTGACTATAAAATTTTTCAACAGATATAGACATGCATACTAACACCAGCATTTTAGGGGAAAATATACTCTTGATAGCTGCAGCAAATAGATGCAACTTCATAAGATGAATTATCTCTGAATGCGTGAAAAATGGAGCTTGGAGGTAGTAAAAACTGAGAAAGTCCTTCAGGGTAGATATCATGAGTCAAAATCAAGTGTACTCCTTTCAAAAAAAAAAAAAAATCAAGTGTACTGATTTTTTAAATTATTTTATGTACACAATTATCCACAAACCAAGTTCAAGAATTAACTGTAAAAAGAAAATAAAAACTGAGCACAATAAAAAGGACATGTGACTAAGGAGAGGTTTAGATAGTCTGTTGAGATAAATGAATCAAAATGAAAGTTGAAAATTGATAAAAAAAAATATTGTGAGAATATTATTTTTTATATTATTATTATTTGAAATTTAAAAAAATTAAATTATTTTATATGGAAATTTGAAAAAATTATAATGTTCAAATAAAATGAAATGAAATGAGTTAAAATATATCTTTACCTCTGAGACTGTGAGCGGATAATCAGGAACTTTCAGTGGATAGAAACTAGGTTACAACCTATGTGTAGAGTCTAATGATAGTTAATTTATGAAAAATGCTACTTTATCTATTCAATTTGTCTCTTTATTTTGACACTTTATATATTTTAATTTTTTTACTTAATAATTAAGGAAGTGATTATTAATATATTAATTTTTTTTAATTTTTTTAAATATTTTAAAATGAAAAAAAAATGAATAAAATTTAAAAAAAAAAAATCAATTTAACCTAACAATCACCTAAAGAATTTCTATCCATGTTGAATATAAGATAGAGAGTATAATCAAAACGAAAGGAAAATACTCTAATCACAAAAGAATTACACAAAGTAATCCCACAAACTTGTATGGATTGATATGGCTCATCAGATTATAAAATTAATTTTATTGTAAAGTAGATCTAAAAGATCATATAAAACTACATCAGTTTGTGGAATTACTTTTGTGTAATCTATTTGTGGCTCTGGCACTCCTCAAATTGAAAACCCAAGATATGTAAAAATCGAGACTTCTATAAAATCTGCTAAAATTCTCCATCTAGATGCTTTCCATTCTAGGTTAGAGCTTGGATGTTTAAGAGAGACGCTCTTGAAGTGTCTTGATGAGAAATATGTTTACTGAACTAACTCCAGAAAATGTGATTTGTTCAAATTGCACGACACATTAATTGTCACATCTAAAGATATTGACCCATTATGAATGTGGAAGAAAAAGATTTATGTTATATATATTAGAAAAATTCTATTCATCATTCCTACATCACACTTGATTTTTTTTTTTTTTACTTACCAATTAATATGTGGTGTATGACGATGAATAGAAAATTTTTTACGGTTTAACAAGAATAAAAAATAAAAAATCAAGTATAGTGTGTGGTGTAAGGATGATGAATAGAATATCTCTATATATTAAGCCATGGATTGCAAAATTAACATAGTTATGAGTTGTCAATGATACACTAAATATGAGTGCTATGTATAAAATTGACCAGGCCGAGTTCGCTAGAAAAGGATCACCAAAAGCACAAAGGATTGAGGAAAGAGAATGAAATGACAATATTGAAGAATGTGATAAAGCAAGGTAAGTTAAGTCTAAGACGAAAAAGTGAAATCAACATAAAGCTGACAATAAATCAACCACTAAAAGGAGGCACGATAAAGGGAGATTTCCCTATACACATACATAAGCTTTTGATGGGCTTCATAATCATCTTTTTCATCTTCTGGGTGAACGAAAAAAGGGTTTTCCACTTCCATTGTATTGAAAGATACGTGAAGTCACAAGAGAATGTAAAAATCAAATGTTGGGTGGGTCCCTCTTTGTGAGTGAAACGCATGTGGTCACTTGATTTTGGTAATTACAAAAGATAGGGTTTTTTTTTTTTTTTTGTTTCAGAAAGGGTGTGCCATTTGTGTGGTGTGGGGGAAAGTAGAGAGAAAAAAAAGA
>QEOT01005165.1:199382-215498 GCA_003123785.1 Pterocarya stenoptera | reverse complement strand
GCAAACAATTTCTATGGACCATCTTATTCGGAGAACTTCTCCTTAAATTATTCGAGGTGTTCTTGCAATTAGTCAGGACTTTGTTCTCAGACTCTGCCAATAAAATTAAAAATAATGCGTGATGCATGATGAGCATTGTAATCTATATATGTTCTGAATTTGATTTGTCTAGCTTGATCTTGAACTAAAATACGAATTTGGGTCTAAAGTGTGAGCTTGGACTGAGAAATGATTTTGGGCAATATTTGTAGTTTTGGGATCATCCGAATACAGAAGCAGGGACCAAGGTAGGGGGAAGCAAAGGCCTCCAAGGCTGTGATTGTGGAGAACAATAAGAATAGATTGAAAATTAAAGGATTTTTGCTGCTTCACCAACAATATCTTATATCTCCCCCCAAAAAAACACTTCAATCCCCCAAAAGAAATGTTCCTGGCTTCACCCCTTACAAGGAAGTTTAATTTCCTACCACATAGACTAGTCGGTTTGAAAAACCCATTTTCCTCAGATCCTCACCCAACCTGTGTTAGAAATCCTCGTAGAAATCCTCGCGAACTGTTTTGGTGTTTTGTATTTTTTTATGTTTGAAAATGAAATATCTGAGAATATTTGTATTCTCAAACGCATCCTTACCCCCTAGGAGCCTAATTATCTATATATGTTATTATTTTCTTAATCAAGAATTTGGAGGAAGTGAGATCTCCATTAAAACAACAGACTTTAGTGTCCCTTTCTCGATAGTAAAAAAGCATTATAATGTCCATTTTTGTGGTATGCCCCGCCTGGCCCTTTGTTGCATTACGAAAGTTTTCTTCCCAGTTCCATTTATAAAGACCTGACAAAGATTTTCCTGTTTTGGGCTAGAAGATATATAAACACAGGCCAAGTCCTGCCGAATATTTCCTCATAAGACAAGCACCATTCGTAGGTCATTTAATAAAAAAGATTCATGCTTATGGAGGAGACAACGACTATTTTTACTGCGTTTTGTTTGCTAGTAATGTTAGAGACTCAATAAAATTTGGTTAGAAAATTCATTTTTATAAATTTAGTTAATCACTTTTCAATAAAATCAAATAACAGACTCTCCAAATCTATCATTAAATATAATTTAAATATTTATATGTTACTTAAAAAGTACACATTAATTTTCTAACGGATATAATTTTCTAACGGTCTCTTTTTTTTTTTTTTTTTTACAACAGTCATATTTTTCAACTGATATATTTTTTCAACGTTCATATTTTTCCAATGGTCATATATTCACAACAAATATTTTTTCTGCAGTATTTTTGCCAACGACTTTATTTTCAACAGCTATATTTCTCCAACCGATATATTTTTTTAACAACTATATTTCTTTATCAACTCTTAGCATAAAGCATATCAACTGAAGCTGTTATTCCTTCGTCTCTCTTCTTCATGCATGAGAGTAAGATGAATTTTTCTTTATCTTTTCTTCTTGCGCAAGAGGAACAATAAGCAGCAGGAAGAAAATTGTTTATGGTGAAAATTATATTTAGATTTGGCCAGTGAATAAATATTGGGCTAAAATTACTGTTTATTTATTAAGTCAGGCAAAAGCAAAACTAGAACTCGAATTCTTCGCCCCTCCCCTTGTACCAAGAAGCAAGTTCAAAACAGAAGGATAATGTGCTCATCTATTATAAATTATTAGCTGACGGGGCTATCTCAGATATCTCGAGTAAAGTGAATTTTTGTGCAACTTAACTAAATTTTGATCAAATTTGACTAAGTTGAGTCCACTACTAGTGCTCTTAGATATAGTTAAAAGTTGTGCAAGTGACGCGCACTCCTTTTAAAAAAGAGCGAGATTCACTATTAAAAAATTAATTTTTTTTATATAAGTCTCATATTTACTCACTTTTTTAAAAATGAATGCAAAGCAATTGCGCACTCTATGATTGCAAATATCATTTCTCTTTATTGGGGGTGCTTGACTATATCTAAAATGAGAAATAATATTTGTAGTCAGAGAGTACATAAGGGCCGCGCACTCTATGATTGCATTCCTTTTGAAAAAAGTAAGTAAATATGAGATCTACACGAAAAATTAATTTTTTAATAATAGATCACACTCTATTTCAAAATAAGTGTGTGATACTTACACACTATCTAACATTACTATAATACAAAGCAACGTTGATTTAGACCCTCAAATAAAAAGAAAGTTCAAGTTCCTCTATCATTGACATTTGTAAAACTGACTAAAATCAACTTTGTGCTGCATAGTTCAATAAATAAATCACTCTTTAATCTTATTATTTTCTTTGATCTTAATTAGTTCTTGGAAGAAATTAATTTTCAATTTATATTATTAAATAACAACAATATAGCTAGCATTTAAAATTATAAATTGTAAAAATAGTACGCTTATGTATATTCAATAGTTGAATACATCCCACCAAATGCTATAAAATGTAAAATTAAAGTTTTTTATGACATACTATGTATTTATTTAAAATTATCGTTAAAAAATACTATGACGTAAAGATTACATTTAGAAAAAAATACCCTTAAAATGATTAGATAAAATAACAAATATGGTCATTGGATTTTAAAAATATTAAAAAAATTATTTTAATGAGGTAGCAAACTTTTAAAAATTCAACGAAGGATACATAGGAAGTAGACTAAAATAGCTAAGACGATTTTTGTAGTAAAATTTTAGCTCAAAGATCACATAAACTAAGACCACTGTAAGAGCATTGACATTGAATTCATCAAATTCATCCTTAAATTTTGATGAAAAGTACATATTTTTCATATATCTAAAACTTATTTATCCATAACCTCACATTGGATTAACTATTGAATTCATCAAAATAATAATATAATATTTTTTTTTTTAATAATAATATTTTTTTTTCATATTTTATAATTACACTAATCATATGTTAATTAATAATTTAATTTGATTCTTACATTATTATTACAAGACGGTTGGAGATTAAACATGGATAAAAAAGACCTTTGGAGATTAAAAATGAATAAAAAATAGATTTAATGAATGAACAATAGTCCTTCAAATTTGAATAAACACATCCATTTATTATAGCTCAAAGCTTCCCACTTATCTCTTTGACTAATCCGATGTAGCTCTTTTTTTATGAAATTCATCATATTTTATATTTGGCTAAGCTTTTAATGAAGACAATGACAATGCTCTAAGAGTACTAGCATTAGTTTAGCTAAATGCCAGTTAAAGTTATAATTTAACTAATGCCCCTCAAATTTCATCTACATTGGATTAGTCAAAGAAAAGTTATATACCATATTTTGTGTTTTTTTTTTTTTTTTTTTTTTTTTTTAATTCAAAACTGCATTGTATTACTAATCATTCTCGAGATTACAATTTTTGTCATGCATAACTGCATTGCCAATTACAAAAGGCCCCTCCTCAATCCATATTTTTTCCTCACCAAGCTCCGGTGCATATTTAGCTAACAAGTGTGCCACTTGATTCCCATCCCTTGGCACAAAACTTACATTCCAATCCCTTTTTCCTTTAAGAAACTACTTGATATCTTCAATAATATGCCCCATCCATGATTGATCTTCCACCTCTCTATTTATCCCATTGATGACAGCAGCTGCATCCCCTTCGAAGGTTACCTTAGATAAAGCCAGCTCATTACAGATGTCTAAGGCTTTCCATAATGCCTAGCTTTCTGCTAGAGCTGGTTGATCAACATGTTTTCTAACATCACAAGTAGCCACGAGCACTTCCCCTTCCTCATCTCTAATAACAATTCCCATCCCCATTCTCTTAGCCTTCATATCAAGAGTAGCATCCCAATTAGCCTTCACCTCAAAAGTACCTGGTTTTTTCCATTTCTTCTGCATTACTTTGTGGTCAGCAGTAGCAACAGTAGTGACAGATCCTTCTTGACTTATCCGTGCTAGTTTGTAATCCTCCAACCCCTCACCCACCATTTGTAGAAGTTTGCTTGGGCTATAGAATTGGTTCTCAAAAAACCACCTTGTTTCTTCTTCTCAGCCAGATTCTACGCATTATGGTAACAACCCATTCCATCTCTTCTTTTTGCAATCTGTTCATCAACTTAGACCGTAATTCCAGAAAATCTACTTCCTCTGTGGCACACTTTTGTACTGGACTGCTAGGCTCTGCCCATACATCTGCTAAAGAAAGGCAGCTCCAAAGTATATGAATTATAGTCTCCTCAGCTCTTCCACAAATTGGACACATTGGATTTTCACCAATTTCTTTTATAAACAGATTCCTCTTGGTTGGAACGATATTATTAGCAGCTTTCCACAAAAACTTTTTGACCACTGCTGGCACCTCCATTCCCCATACAAATTTCCACACTACTTCATCTTTGCCTCCAGTTGATGCTTCCCTTCTATCCCTTCTTCTCAAGCTCACTGCCACATGGTATGCACAACACTAAAATTACCATCTCTTGTATAACCCTAATACCTCATATCCGAGGACCCCCTTCTACTCAAGGGAATCCGCACAATGACTTCAGCTTCTTCTGGTTTAAACATGCCTCTAATTAGATCTTCATCCCATGATTTATGTAGATGACACAATTAGCTTGTTCACCTCCATGTCTTCCCAAGATCTCTTCACAGAGGATTGCACACACTTTGAAGTAGGGGTAGGCAACCATTTCTCTCCCCAAATCTTTATATTGTTCCCATTCCCAACCCTCCATTGTAGGCCTTCCTTTAATAACTCTCTGGCTGACAGCACACTTCTCCATATATAAGAGGGGTTTATACCCAGTTTGGCTTTTAGAAACTCTGAGTTCTTGAAATATTTATCCCTATACACTTGAGTAACAAGAGAAAAGGAATTTTTAATCATACGCCAGCCTTGTTTAGCCAACATAGTAGCATTAAAGCATTCCACATCCCTAAATCCCATCCCCCCTCTTGCTTTCTGTACTCCCATTCTCTTTCAGCTCCACCAATGAATTTTCTTGGAATTTTCCTTATGCCCCCACCAAAACTTCGAGTACAAAGAATTCAACTCCTTGCACAAAGAAGTTATATACCATAGTAACTACAGTATATCTATCCCTCGAGTCATATATGACATCAAATGTAGCTAAGTCAAACGAATTTTTTATGATCCTACCAACCCAGTCCCGCACGACTCATTTCCCATCTCCTTCCCGCCTTTTCTCCTGCACGATTGTCTTTTTCTCTCCTGCACGTCTCTTTCTAGCGACCACTGCTTCACCTTAGCAATTTCCTGTAGCTCCATCTCCATCTTTTTCTCCAGATCTAATCCCAACAATAGGGTAAAATTATTTGCCCTAGCACTCGATCTCTGTTGCTTTTTGCTCAATTTATTTGGGTTCCAATCACTTTTTTTTTTTTTTTTCCGGTCAAATCTAATTTATTCTCCTCCATTTTTGTGGACTATGGTAGTGTGTGATCAGAAATTTTCCTTGCTTCTGTTTGGTTGGTGTTGCTTCATTGTGCAATAAAAAAGATACTGGATCTATTTTTGTTTGAGATATTTTCGTTGATGTTGCTTTGCTTTGATTTAGTTTGGTTGGTGTTGCTTCACTATGGAATCAAAATGATAGTGGAATGGTTCTCGTTTGAGCTATTTTCGTTGGTGTTGTTTNTGGAATCAAAATGATAGTGGAATGGTTCTCGTTTGAGCTATTTTCGTTGGTGTTGTTTTACATTGATTTGATTTGGTTGGTGAACAATAGTGGTAGCGCTTTAAATGATGGTAGAAGTAGCACAATTTGTTGCTCAACTAGAAATGCTTGTTGGGGAGAGTTGTGAAAATGTGAAAATAAAAATAATTGCTGGAATTTTTAGAAGGAGTTGGAGATTATGAAATTGAAAATAAAAAAGTTAAAGAAATAAAAAAAAAATTGTATTAAAAAATAATAATATTTTATTATCATAGAAAATGGGATGACTAATCCAATGTGAAGTTCAAGTTTTAAGTCATTAATCAAAAGCCAAAAAGTCACATATTAGCCAAACTTTTTCTTTAAGATAACTAATCCAATGCTAGTGCTCTTAGGCCTTTAACAGTGAAAAAACTCGACGTGAATTTGATATGCTAATTTCTCAAGATAAATAGCTATTTTTTAATAAATTTGTTGATGTCGTGTTTTATAGCCTGGGAAACTCAACAACTCCTTGTAAATATGTAAGACTCAAAGTAATAAGGGCTCGAGGTGGTGAGAGATATCTTTGATGCCTAAGTAAGAATTATTTCTTTGTGTAGAAATGTAAGGAGAAAAATGTTGAGAGAGCTCTACCTGGGCCTGGGATGTGTTTATATACACGGTCTCATGGTGGTCCCCACCTTCTACTGGCAGATCGTGGTGGGGTGTATGGGCCACTGTACAGGTGGCAAGTCTTCTCTCTTGTCATATCAGTCATCACCCTACCGCATTGTGTGTGGGTCATTAGTCTGTCCCTTGCTGTAGGTAAGGAGTGGGAGGGAGCGCACACTACCCTATCCACAGAGGTGAGTGGATGCCTGGCTCTGTCATAGCGAGTTGGCTTCCTAGATCATTTAATGCGGCATGCCTACTGTCTAGCAACGTGGGCTATAGTCTGAGCATGTGACATGACCAGCCATCATGTCTGATAGGCCTCATTAAGCCTAGGCCAATCCTCTTCCCTTCATCGTTTTGTATTGGGCCATCTTCTAGCCAGTTTGGGCCATGAGGGAAGGGCCTAACCCTACATGGCCCAAGGAAAAAGGTAAATTCCCTTTTCAATACCCCGAGAATTCCATCGCGAGCTTGTTATGAGAATTCAAAAGTTGTCCATTGTAGTCGATGTGCCTCTTTCCGTTACCACGGGCCATGACCATGTTGCCACAAGTGTGGTGGTGGCCTGCCCTCCACGAATGTACCAATTGGCTTGTGCCCCACACACGAGCAATCCTTTCTCCTTCTGCTCCTGAGGCTTGTACAACGGTTTATCTCCATCATTATTGCATGCAACACGTATCTCAAGATTTGTGCTTGTACAACGGTTTATCTCCATCATTATTGCATGCAACACGTATCTCAAGATTTGTTCTTGCCAATTTGTTTTAGATGACCCTTGTCACTTCATGCATTGGGCATCCAACAAGTGCGAGCTTCTATTTAAATTCCCTCTTCCCCCTTATTTTTCACTTCCTTTTGCCTTCTTCTCGAGTGCTCTTTACTTCTGTATCCCTCTTGCCTTCTTCTTCGACTTCTTTCCTTTCTCTCTGTGATCCATCTTTGACTTCTGTGTTTTGTTCGTTTCAAATGGCTCTCAAGAAGGACCTTCCTGTATGCTTTAAGGGGACCTCTGGTGGTTACGAAGGATGGGCACAGTTCGGCACTGGAGAGAAGCCACCGCACTTTAGTGGTCAGGCTTAAGAGTTGATCGCCTCTTCTGCCAACCTTCATGCACTATAGGGAGCGTTTGGTGTCCCCAACTCGGTCATTCTGAAGGTCCCAAGTGGTTGTGCTGCAGCTGTCGACGATGCAAGCCTAGCAACGAGGGTGGCTCGCTTCCTCATGATGTTCACAAATGGGCTTAGGCTACCCTTCTGCTGCCTCATTCGTGACATGTTGGATGTCTTTGGTTTGGCGCCCACTCAGCTTCACCCTAAAGCGTGGTGATTCTTGGTCGCGAGCTACGTGATCTTCTGCCTGGTGTTGAAACCTAAGTCCAAGGAATATCCCAACTTGACCGCGAGGGAGTTCTTGTCTATGTGTAGGGTGCTGCACCTTGATGGAAATCTATGCAACTTCAAGGTGAGTTGTTGGAAGTGAATCTTCAGCCTGGACTAGACCAACCACTTCTTTTTTGTGTCAGGCTTAGGCTGAGAATATCCAAAGGGGGAGGCTGTCCTCCAAGAGTTCCCGATTTGAGCCATTTGGGGAGTCGTGCCAGATGACAAGTCCATCTCCATTTTCATATCCGATTGGGAGGAGGCTAGATTGGAGGCCGTCATATCCTAGACCAAGGCCCATTCCGACGAATCGATGTCAAACGCAATATTGACCGACCACAATATCTATTGCCACCTCACCACCCCGGACCGTTCATACGTTCTGGGTCGATGCTTTTTGAGAAAACCCTCAGCTTCTTGGGGCCAATAGAGGCCTTCTAGCTCATTTTCAACCCGGGGTGGGGAGAAGAGAGCTCGAGTCTACAGTGATGCCGTGAGTGCATCATCGAGACCTGAGACATGGGCTTCCCAGCCTGAGATTCCAATCCCATGCTCAAAGGTGTCGAGCAGTAGGTCCACAGCCCAGGTCACTGCCTTGGTTCCTACACTGCTTGTCACTTTCAGGGAGCAACCGGGTGAAGAGGAGGTCAGTTTTTGGATTTCTTTCTATGAGGCCTTCCTCAAGCCCGCCCCAAGAAGGGTTTCATGACGATGGTACCCTTCAAGGACGTCCTCATGGCACCACAGAGTGTTCCAATCGAGTTCCTGGCCGATGTCGCTGTTGAGGACGACATTGCCACCGCCCGGAAGCTGCAAGTCCCCAGCCGTGATGAGGACAGCTCGAGGCATCCCCTCGTTGTCAACCTCAATGACGATAAGGTCTCCATACCCTGGCCCCCTTTAGCCAAACCTCTGAACTAGAGGTTGCCTCATTCTTTACCTTTAAGGAGCCCACATTCAAGGCACTTCTCGACTGGAAATGCAGGTCCAACCTGAGGGTGGGGAGAGGGGGACAAGATGTTGTGCCCAAGGAGGAGTGGTGCGAGAGTCCCTTAGCTCATGGGGATTGCCTATGCGACTTGAGGATGAGGGGAACAAGCATAAGGCGTTAGGGGCTTGCCTGGGGGAGGCAACCACCCTAGAGGTCGAGGACTGAGAAGGGGAAGTCGCTGCCAATACCCTCTTGAGGATGTCTAAATAGGCAATGAAGCCTAGGCCTGGTTTGGGGGGAGGGGAAGCGATTGCAGGGGTCCCAGTGGCACTAGCCCTTCTCGAACCGCTCCTAGTAGTTGGGTAGAGTTGGTCCATATGTGACCTCTGAGGAGAGCCATCCCAGGAGGATGGGCCCAGGTTTTAAGGTCATGCAGGCTGAGGCCGTCAAACGCGAGACCAAAAAGTTAAGGGGTTGTTTTTGCAGGTATCTCCTAAACTTAGCTTGACTTCTTCGACTGGTTTCCCTTTGTCATCCTTTCTAACCTCGTATGTTTTGTAGGGTGCTGACTAGTTGATCAGCCTGATTGTGAAGGGGAGGGGGGAGTTTGAGGAGGAGGAGGTTCAGGCACCTGGTTCAGGCACTCAGGTCCCTTATCCTCCTGGATGTTTGCAAGGCAAAACAAGAGGCAAAGCAGGTGTCCCGTGAGATAGACGTTATGGTGGATAATGTGACTTAGCTGGAGACCAACTGCCAACGACACAACTGAAAGTTGGAGAAGGCTCGTCAAGAGGTTGTCTTCCTCAAAGGTGACTTGACCAAGACACAAGAGGAGGTGGGACGTTTCAGCTTAGAGGCCTAGCTCCTGGAAGAGGAGAGGGACTAGTTCCGACACAAGTTGGAAGAGTTCGAGGTGGAGTTGAGCGCAACCACGGGTTCTCTTGATGTCCTTTACGAGGACAAGGTGCAATTGGTTGAGCAACACAATGCTAATGTTCAGTAAAACAAGGACTTGGTGCCTGCCACCTTTCCTAATCCTCCTCCTCCTCCTCAATCTTAGGAACGTCTTGTAACCTTTTCCTATTTTGATTTTTGAACCTTTGTAACCATTCTTGTGAATAACATGTGTATCGAATAATATGGAGCTTGCCTCGTTTCCATTCTTCCTTGTGATTGATGCTTGTAGCCTTCCTTTGTGAATACCTCTTGCAAACAATGCTTTGGCTGTTGGTTTTGTTTACTCAAGCAAGGACCATGAGGTTATGTGACTTGCTCCATATATAAACCCCACTGGTCAGATACTCGAACGTGACTTCGCGACAAGCCAATGAACTTGTGTCCGACGGACCGTGGGGGTAAGTCCTGAGACTTGAGCCTGACCTCACTTCGCTATGAGTCAAAGGACTTGTATCAAACTGGTCGTGTGGCCAAGTCTTGGAACTTGAGCTTGGTTTGACTTCGTGGTAAGTCAAAGGACTTGACTTGTAGCACGAATGTCGGCAAGTCAATGAACTTGTGTCTAACTAGCCGTGTGGAAAAATTATGGGACTTGAGCCCGACCTGACTTTACGGCCAATTAAAGGACTCGGCTTGTAGCACAAAGGTTAGTAAGTTAAGGGACTCGTATCTAATGGGCCGTGTGGGCAAGTCTTGAGACTTGAGCCTGACCTGACTTAGCAGTTAGTCAAGGGACTTGCGTCCAATTGGCTGTGTGGGCAAATCTTGGGATTTGAGCCTAGTTTGACTTCGCGGCAAGTCAATAGACTTGGCTTGTAGCACGAAATTCTGTAAGTCATGGGACTTGTGTCTGACGAGCCACGTTGGCAAGTTCTAGGACTTGAGCCAGGCTTGACCTTGCGATGAGTCAAGGGACTCGGCTTGTAGCACGAAGGTCGGCAAGTCAAGGGACGTATCTGATTTACCGTGTGGGCAAGTCTGGGGCTTGAGCCTAGCTTGAATTTGGGGCGATTCAAAGGACTCGACTTGCAGCACGAAGGTCTGGAAGTCAAGGGACTTGGATCCGATGGGCCATGTGAGCAAGCCTTGAGACTCGAGCTTGGCCTCACTTCGTAGTGAGTCAAGAGACTCAGTTTGTATCGTGAAGGTTGGCAAGTCAATGGACTTGTGTCTAACTAGCCATGTGGACAAGTCTAGGGACTTGAACCATCCTGACTTGGCGACAAGTCAAGGGAGTTAACTTGTAGCACGTAGGTCGGCAAGTCAAAAGACTTGCATCTGACTGGCTCTGTTGGCGAGTCCGGGGACTTGAGCCCGGCCTGACTTCAGGGCGAGTCAAGGGACTCAGCTTATAGCATGAAAGTCAGCAAATTAAGAGACTTGTGTCTGACGAGCTATGTGGGCAAGTCCTGGGACTTGAGCCCTGCCTCACTTCGCGACTAGTTAAGGGACTCGGTTTGTAGTACGAAAGTTGGCAAGTCGAGGGACTTCAAGCCGATTCAAGGGACTCGGCATGTAGCACGAAGGTCATCTTTACACGAAAAGTGATGTGTATGGCTTTGGAAAAGTGCTGCTTTTAAGGCCTAGTCTTTGCCGGTAGCAATATCTGGTTGAATGCATGGCTTAAGTCATCTATTTCTAATAAAAGGAAGTTGAAAACCCTTAGGGATAGGAGGATGGAAGGCCAATATTGAACAAAGGCAACGTCACAGGTAGTAGAACTCTCTCTAAAATGCTTAGCAGCAGATCCCAACAACTTTTTTTTTGTTTTGTGTTTTGGTGAACTACTGTGTAATTCAATGGATGTTATGGTAACTTTTTTTTGTTAAGTATCTATATAATTTTCAGTGGATGTTATAGTAGTAGTAACATGTTTTAGTCAATGGATTAGTTAATATCTACTAATTTTAGCATGCTTTAGTCAATGGATGCTCATGGGCAGATCACAGAATGGTTAATTGGCTTGAATCCTATCACTTATAGGGGCCCTTTTATGGCTAATTGATTGGTTATATTTCTATGTTTTATGGTTGTTAATTTAGCATGCTGACTTTGTGGTTTTATGATTTGTTTTATGGTTGCTATTGTATGAAGTTTAAGTGGGGTTTGTGACTTTGTTGCATTGTTATTGTTTTATAAAGGATGGATTCACAAATAATGGACGATCCATTTTTCACCACAATCTTGCAAAATGGTGGAGAAGGTATTAACAACCCCCCATGGTTAGTGTCTTGCACGATAATGTTGAGGTCGAGGTTGAAATGACACAACTAGAATGGGAAGTAAGAGCACAAACTAAGAAATTCCAACAAGATGTGTCCTTCATCATGGAGGAAGACAACCTCCTTTTATTAGAGTGGCTCAACATTAGCATAGACGCTATAAGGAGCTGACCAAAAGTCCACCCAATTGTGGATAAGAATCCATGATTACTACAATACCTTTAAAAAGTCTAACTAGCTTGAACGTTCTGTGGGCTCGTTAACTAATCAATACCATCCAAAAGACCACAAACAAGTTTTGTGGTTGCTTGGTCCAAGTTGAATTAGTGCATCCAAGCGGTACCAATGAACAAGACAATGTATGTTTCTATTTATTGTAAACTTTCATTGGAATATGTATTAATATTTTTATGATTGTTGTTTAGATTGGGAAGGCAAAGGTAATGTACCGGTCAAAATGCTACTTATAATTTAGACCATTATTGGAACCTATTGAGGCACCAACCAAAGTGATAAGTGCATATGAATAATTTGCCAACAAAGAGAAAGGGAGGCTGCTCTACTATTCCAAAAGCTAATGCCAAGGATGACAATATTTGTGAGAGTATGTCTATCAATGCGAAGAGGCCACTAGGCAAGAAAGCTGAAAAAGAAAGGGAATGAAATAGAAAACGCAAAGAATCTTCACCTAGTTTGATGAAAGGTTAAGTCACATGAAAAGTGATAGCAAGATAATGATAATTGAGTGACGGGAAGCGGTAAGCCAGGCTGAGAGTGATATGACTAAGATGATAAACCTTACGAAGAAGAATATGGAGATGAAAATCATGAGTTTGGATGTTGATAATATGAATGCAGTGCAATGAGAATACTTCAAGTCACTTCAAATGGAAATCCTAGAGAAACATAGGAATGGATCAGCATCTCAATCTTAATATATTTTGCGTGGTTGTTTTTGTGTAGTGGCTAGGGTAACATGTTGTTTTAATCCACCTACTTTGTATTGCTGTTTTGATCCACCTACTTTGTTTTGCTCTTTTGATGAACCTATACTTGGTTAGATAGAAATGAACTTTTGATGGCTGGACAGATAATGTAGTGGCTGGAAATGTATGAACTTTTAATAAACTTTTGTTTTAGAGATTATGTATTAGGTTGATAGATGGAAACATATGAACTGTTGATAAATTAGTATGAAGTTATGTAGTAGTTGGAAATGTATGGATTTTATGATAAAACTTCAGTTTGATAGATTAGGTATTACGTTGGTAAATGGAAATATATGAACTTTTGATATATTTGTATAAAGTTATGCAGTAGCTAGAAATATATGGATTTTACAATACAAATTCAGTTTGATAGATTATGTATTAGGTTGATAGATGGAAATATATAAACTTTTGATACATTTGTATGAAGTTATATAATAGTTGGAAATGAATGGAGTTTTTTATCAAATTAAGTTTGATAGATTATGAAGTTAATTTTATGTATGGATTAGGTTGATAGATGGATTTTATGTATTTTTAACATAGAGATTGTTGGAAATTATGAAAATGAAAATAAAAAAATATTTTAAAATTAATTCGATAATGCATTAAAAAGTATATATAATTTTTTTTTTTAAAAATAATATTTTATTATTATAGAGAGTAAGATAACTAATCCAATGTGAAGTCTAAGTTTTAAGTGATTAGGCATAAGGCAAAAAGTGATATATTGGCCAAATTTGGCCTAAAACTTTGTTCAAGCCAATGAGAGTGCTCTAATGATGGTTTTGAGTAAAAGCATTAGAATTGATGTAGGCAAATGTAAATGCAAATCAAGATTTAGCTTAACAATCCCACTAAAATTGTCTACATTGGAAGAGGCAAATGCATTCTTTTTTCTTACAAGTTATAATAAATCTACATATTTGAAAGGTAACTATTTCCTGTTTATTGAATATTTTATGAGTTATTTTTCTCTCCTTCAAAATATAATTAGGTTGGTAAAAATAAATAGTTAAAAAATAATAAATTAACATATGGTCAAGATAATTATAAAATATTATTATTAAATTAATAATATTTTATTATTATTTTGACTAACGGTTGGATAATCTAACGAATTGAAATAGACAAAATGTAAAATATGTAATTTTATCCTAATCTTATCTTTGACTTTGCCTACACCAATGCTTTAATTAAACGATGTCTTAGATTGATATGAAGAGATTTTACACAGGTACTGGACGGTGGAGGGGACGTATCAATATGGCCAAGTTTGGACTCATGGGACAGGGGTTTTCACATGGCTGGCATATCAGAGCCTGAGCTGCCGTCACAAATGGGCATCACTCTCATCAATGTCCCTCCACATGACGCATTTCTCTCTCCAATATCTCTATCAATTAATTGAAAATCATGTCACTTTTTGTTTTGGTATCTTTTTGCCAGAGGAGCCAAATTCATTATTTCAACATTAATAGCAAGCAAGCTTGGCTGTCACAACCTCAACAAGGGCCAGCATTTCATGCATTTGGGGTCGGTATTCTATTAAGGGTGGGGCTCCTCTGCCGCCCCACCTTTACCGCTGGTGTCGCTTAATAGTTTTTTATTTTTTTTAATAATTTTTTAAAAATTAAAAAAATAAATTAATATATTTAAAATCACTTTCTTAATTATTAAATAAAAAATAATAATATTTTTTTCTATCAAGTGGTCAAATAAAAGTGTGTAATACATCGGATAAAATAGTATTTTCCTTCTATTTATATTGTTGTTTCTTGGTTTAATCCTTCCTCATCCAAAAAAATTAAAAAAAAAAGAAAGAAAAATTTCCTTGACCCATAAATTTTCAAATAACAAAGATATTAAATTGAGTTCAGTTAAATTGAATTCTTTATAATTAATAGTAAATTAAATAGTAAAAACAATTATGTAAAATTTATCTAAACTAAATTTAAAATATATTTAAATATTAAGATGATTTTAATATTTTTTATAAAAAATTAAAAAAAATTATGAATATCATATTTTTAAATTGTAAAAAATTATACAAGAACATTTTAGGTTAAAATAAATTTAAAAGTTAAATATTTAAATATTAAATTCAAATTAAATTAGACTAAACTCAAATTTAAAAACTATACGCGCTATAAAGAAAACAACACGCATTCAAATACACTTAAATATATTATATTGATATAGAGCTGCGGGCTACATGCTTTCTTGGTGCAGCCACTTCGGCTTCCTACACTTTTACCCTTTCCTGAATTTTCAAACTTAACCAGCGCCCACTATTACATAATACAATTACAGACACAACTTTAAACTTTAAAGTATCCTCACCCCATCACTTCAAATTTTCTCGGGAAAATAAAGGAAAATCGAAGCTGGGAAAGCAAGGTAAAATAAGGGGAACCCAAAAAAAAAAAGAACTCGTGATCTATCAGAGTTCAGACGTGGAAATTCTTTCCGGTGAAAGTCTGACCGAACTGCCAATGAGAGGGTGCCACGTTCCATGAGGTGGATGTGCGGCGATCGGCGCCCGTGACCCTGAAGGAAAGAGACTGGCCAACGAGAACGGCGTTGGACTGCCAATTCTGACCCCAGTTGCGGCTCATGCTCATCCACTCAGTGTTCGATCCTTTAATGCTCACCCGCACGATGTCTCCTGCACCCGCAACGTTGGTCACCAAAACCAGATTAAAGAAACGGAAGCCGTTGATCGTGAATCTGATGCCTCCTCGCTTTCTGCATGGAACCCTGTACAAAGATAATAATTAATTAATTAATAAATCAAAGGTGAGAAAAAGTTAATAATTCTATTAAATTTTGAGCGCTTAAAAACCCTAGGTTGGTTTGACTGGGGGACCCCAGCAAACGCTCGAGACAACGTGAACTATGTCGAGGATTTTCTGACACTGATAGCACGGACTACTATACTTATTTTCCGGGAAAACTGAGCGACGTAGAGCTGAAAGGATTTTCAACGTACACTGGGAGGGTTGCAGAGATACTGTTCTCTTGTTTGCTTCTCGAGAAAACCAAATGGAAAATAAATTACTATGAAACTAGAATTCAACATTCTCCGTCGTTTGGTTCCGAGGAAATTAGAAAAACCGAGATCCTATTCAAATTGTTAAAGCGGCAAATCTTTTTCACGACTTTTAAATTCAACCTAGAGTGAACTAAACGGTTGGCTTATGGCCGAAGGATTTCAATCTCTTTTTGTTTCTTGCGTTTTCTCCACGAACAAAACAGGACAGAGCTAACTTACCCAAAAATACAAAAACCATAACAGAGCACTAAAAAAACGTAATTAATGAAACAATAGG
>QEOT01005165.1:179669-198389 GCA_003123785.1 Pterocarya stenoptera | reverse complement strand
TGATCTGATATTTTGATGGAAAATGCAGAGGTATTTCTGGGATCTTCACGGTCAGCGCTCTAAGGTTGGTGAAGTCGGGAATGCTTTTGGGAATACATCACTACACATGAGCAGCAGAACCCGTATATAAGAGAGTTTCAGAGTTTAAACATTAAGGAGTACCCATAGTTCCAGAGGCGTCGCTGCCACCGTAGAAAGTAGCGTGGGCACTCTCCCATGGCCCTCCGGTGTAAGGCCCTGGGATTCTAGCTTTCGCAGCTACAAAAAGCAAGAGAAGGAACGCAATGCGGAGCGCACACACTGCAGCCATGGTGTGTTTGCTAGTGCGAGAGAGTGTGTGCGTGTGTCTGTGAAGAAAGGAGAGATGATTGGGTAAGGAGGATGGGGTGGAACGAATGGAAATTGGGAAGAACGTGGGGGTACTTATTGACGAGTGGCCAACAGGGGTGGGGGTGGAATCACAGTATAATAGGGACGCAAATTGGGAAACACTAGTAATATTTTTATCGTTAAATTATTTTTAATTTTTTTTAGAAATCTCATTATGCTCATTTAAAAAATTTATTTATTTAAATAATTTTAATAGAATATCAAAGTTGTTGAATTTGTGGAGTCTAATTTATTCTTTAGCCCGACCCACCAACGTTTCGATAAGATTTTTTGGTCAGCAGGCTTCAATCATTAAATAGAGTTCGCTTGAGTAAATAATTCAAAATTTGTAAAATTAGAACTTAAGCCATGTCACAAATATGTAATAGTGTTCTTAACAGTAAAATTTCATTCCCAAAGTGCATCTTGACATTCTTCAGCTTAATAAAATTCTCTGCAATTTTATATATATATATATGCACGTTGTCGAATTACGTTAATCTTAATCTTTTTTATTTAATAATTAAAAAATTATTTTTTTAAAAATGTGTAAGGCTATAAAAAAAATTAAAATAACCTTATCGAAACCCATCCTCAAATGCACTTTTGATGAGAATGGCACGATAGTCTTTTGCCGTCGTTTTCACAACAAATCTAGGATTAAAAAAGAACATGTTATCTATACTGAGAAGGGCAAAATGATACGTGGAAGGGCACACTCGCGGGGTCCAGTGGTCCCTTTTGAAAGTATTTAATAGCTTTTTTAAATTCATTCTTTTAATAATTATTTTTTATTTGATGTTACATAAAAGAAAAATAATTATGAGTAACATTTTATGCATAACTCTCAAAACGTATTTGAGAAAAAAAAAAAATTATAGAAACTTTTCATTCTCTTTCAAACACAAGATGGATTTTGTGCAATAAAACAAAAAAAATGTCAAATGGGTCAGCCTTTAAATTGATGATAATGAGGTAGTATCCATGTGCACCACACATGGGCGAAAGTTCTTCTTGATTTTGGCTGGTCATAAACAGGCAACTTGATTTCAGATTCGAAAAGATTGCACCAATCTGATAAGTAGATTAGCTAGCTAGGTTGAATCAAGAATACACCCAACAGAAAAATGAGATGAGATTATTTTAAATAAAAATTAAAAATTAAATAAAATATTATTTTTTTAATATTATTATTATTTTAATATTTAAAAAAGTTAAATTATTTATTATATTTTGTATAAAAATTTTAAAAAAATTATAATGATGAGATAAAACCGTTTCTATATTCAAATGGGTTCTAAAAGTTATTCTTTCGTATAACTTGAAGCATCTTTTTTGACGAAAAAATAAAAATAAAAATAAAATAATTGATGGGTATTGGATGCAACAAATATAATTTAATTACATTTTCCTACTCCAAAGAAACTAACAATTATATTATAGTGATTTAAAGGTGAAGCCAAGAAGAAGCCACGTAATAGAAGAAGGTAATAAGATATGGATCATTAAATGGTTGTATGGAAATTGAATACTTCACCGCATCAAACTTTTTTCTCCCAACTTGTTCAACTTTGGGATTAAATTCAAGTTTCAACCACTCCATAGACTGCCTATAAGTAGATTCCATCAACTATCAAGATTCAAGGGTATAGATTCATTCATTCTTTTGTCCCCTTGATCTCTTTAAGGTATAAGATCCTAACATCATCTTCCAAATTACTTCTGCTTCAATCCCAAGCAGTCTCATTGCAATTGAATATTGTAACTAAACCTAACCTGAATAGTGAGAAAATGCACCTTTCATATTGTCGACATAATTAAAATTAATTTGTAAAAAATATTACAATTTTAAAATATTGTTGGGTAAATATGCTTTTCTAAATACGAAAGTTAAAAAATGAAAAAGGGATGCAAAGAAAGTGGCAGGGTTATGCCGGTTAGGTACAGAGAGGGTGGAAGAGGACAATAAAACAAATGTTGTGTTTGTCCGTAGAGAATAGGAGCCAGGGCCCCGTGGTAAAGCCTCATCTTGAGCCTCGCGCTGTCTTTGTGCACCCACCCACAGCTTACGAAGGCAGAGGTTCTGGGGGTCTCCTTTATACTATTCCGGCCATTTATTGGACAGATGTGTGCCCCCACCACTCTCTATCCCCAAATTCCAACTAGGCAGGCCATCCAAAATCAGCTTCAAAAAGGACAAAACTCCGGCGCTAACCCGCACTCTCAAAATCGGAGCTCCATATTGGGACTTTTACATATACACATAGAGATGGTCCAAATCGTTGGGTTATGGAGTTTGGTTTTCACTTGAAAAGACGTCAAGTCGATACTTCACTCGACTCTCGCTCAACAAAATGCTTTCGAGTGAAACTCAGACAGACAATTCGCTTGAGATACGCTCAATAATTGGCTCAAGTGAAATTCAAATAGATTGTTTATTCGAAGCATGCACGACGGTGTGCTTAAGTGAAGCACAACCCTAGTGTTCACTTGAGGTGCATTCGACAGTTTACTCGAGTCAATGTTAGATAAATTGTTCGCTTGAGCGAATAATCATGTTTGCTTGCCTTATTCTAACTCTATTTGTTATATATATAAATATATATATATATATATTATGTTTTGGAACACAGACTTATCAAATTGATAGAAAAGAGAGAAACGGCATGTAGAACATATTCTTGAGACATAAATGTTTTAGAGAGAGTTGAGACTTGTGTGAGTAGAGTGAAACTCTTGTAACTTACTATGTGTGCTTATTGTCTCATATGGAATAAAATCTCTTACAGCTCTATAGACGTAAACACATTGTCGAACCACATTAAAATTTTGTGTGTCGTGTGTGTGTGCTTGATTTATGTATTTCCGTATTTATTTCATTGTCTGTCTCATTATTGTTGTTTGTGGGTGTGGTGTTTTTCACAACAACTGGTATCAAAACTCCAAGGTTCTTGTGGCCGGTTTCTTCTATTGTTGTTCAGCCATAATATTTAGTAATCCATTTCACATCCACCTGCAAACTTTGTCACGTTAAAATTCAACCCTAAATCCAACATTTTGTTGTGAAATCCTCGTGATCAATTAGATTAGGATATTAAATAAAAGGTGAAATGAAGATATTGTCTCGCATTAATAAAAAGTAGGATAAAAATCATCCGTCTTAAAAAACTGCAATGTGAGCTGTCATTTATTTTCTATTTTAAAAGAGGCAATTATGTCGTTTTTTAAAAAATAGAGAGTATTTCCGTCAATTATATTATTTTTTTATTAAAATAAAGTATGTAAAATTTGTATATTTTAAAATTGTATTTAACATTATTTAGTGACAAAAATTTAAAAAGTTATAGATAATGTCACTTCACTATATGGTAGTTTGTTTTATAATTTGTCATATTTCAAATATTAACGAAGGCAAAAGTTAATAGAGGAAGAAAACATGCATGTACGCTAAAATAGAAAAAATATATGAAAATGTAGGGCCCTTATACCCTAAAAGAGGAAAAACATATGAAAATAATAGTAAGAGTGACATGATTATTATTCCGATTTAAGAATTAGGGTTTGTGCTTATCCATGGCGTCACATCAACGAAACACCAAAGTCCTGTTTGCTTCTTAATTCCCTGTACGTAACCCCTCTTTAATTGCCATTCATTCAATGTTCAAACGCTCATTTTCTCTAGGGCTGAGCACCGACCCAGTCGGAGTCGGAGAGCCCAACCTCCGACTCCGACTCCGACTTTGTCGGAGGTCGAATCCGACCTCCGACTCCGATTCCGAAGACTATAGACTCCGCTCCGACTCCGACTCCGACTTGTCGGAGTCGGAGTCGGAACGGAGTCGGATTTTGAAACTGTTTTTTTTTTTTCTTTTTTATAATCATATTAGACACACTTTTGATTAAAAAAAAATTGTATGGTCTTTCAAATTTCAATTTTCTCAAAATTGCAATCTAAACTAAATAATTCACTCTTGATTATAACAAAAAATATAAGTAAATAAAACAAGTAACATATTAAGTTCTAACTTCTACTCAAAACTTAAAAATAAAAAGAGAGTCACATTCATATCCACATTCAATCACTACAACAAACGGATTCCACATGCACCTCACCATCCAGGTCCACAACACCTGCCATCCATATCCACATCCAACTAAAACAAAAGAAATATTTACTTATCACATCCAACTAATCACTACAATAAACAAAAGAAACATTTTCTTATCCACATCCACCACATGCACCACACCTCCACATGCACCACACCTGCCATCCACACACCCATTATAATTTTACTTCACTACTACAAACCTACAATAAACATTTTCTAAGTTTCATTCTAACAACAAAAGAAATCCAAAATGTTCTAAGTAGAAACTAAATTAAATGTTCCCAACAACATTTAATTTACAACTTCCAAATGCAACAAAATAAAATAAATTACAAACTTCCAAATTACAATATTCTAAATGCTCAACAAATGTTTTCCTTCCAAATGTTACAAACTTCCAAATGTTCTTTCAAGTTGTGCCTGAAAAAAGAAAAAGAAAAAAAAAAGATTAGTAAGAAAAACAATTCAACTTTAAGTAAATAGAATTTAGCATGAAGCATCTAGTATGTTGGATAGTAACTCAAACCTCAAACGCTCAATCTATCAAATTGTCAATCATCTTCACGAAGTAAGTTGGCCATACCAGTGATTAATTCTACATTAAGATATTAAAGTATAGGAGGTTAGTATCACAAAATTTCAAAATCAACATACATAAAAACTTAAAAAAACCTTTAAATACATTACCTGAGTCTAACTTATAGCTCTCCGGATCATCAATGATATCCGTATAATTTTGACTCAAGCATATAGGAGTGGACTTCAACCAGTTTTGCGTGCACACAAGAGCTTCTACAGTTCTAGGAGCCAAAGAACTCCTAAATGGATCCAAAACACGGCCTCCTGTGCTAAATGCCGACTCAGATGCAACGGTGGTGATCGGAATGGCCAAGATATCTCTTGCCATTAAAGCAAGAACCGGAAATTTACTTGAATTAACTTTCCACCACACCAAAATTTCAAAATTCCCGGTAGGAACCTCAACATCCTCCAACAAATACCGCTCTAGTTCAGACTTACAATCCATCAAGGATGCTGATTTTCGGTCTTTATGGAATCCAAACAAAAAATCCAAGGGATCATCACCAATACATGTACTACTACTACTACTACTCCCCAATATCCCCATTGATGCACTATCTTCACCACTCCGACTCCGAGTTGACTTAGACCCAGTTGCCTTGCCACCATAAAATCCTACATATTGTTCATACAAATATTCCATATCCCTCTTGAGGAGTACAACAAATTCATCACCCCTCTCATCCCCCAATGTTTTCTTGAACCAATATGCTTGAGCAACCAATTTGTACCGTGGATCAAGAATGGCAGCAACAAATAATAATCGATTTATTTTTTCAAGATCACCCCAATATTTATCATACTTTGTCTTCATTCTCAAAGCCATTGAACTCAAGCGTCGATTACTATTTTCATAAAAAGCATTCAAGTTTTTATGAATATTAATAAGCTCTTGGACATACAAATTGGATGTGACATATAGTGTACCAGAAATACGGAGGGTGACATTATAAAATACATGAAGAAACTTCGAAAAGTTTCTTATGCTCTCCCAATCATCAGACCCAGGAGCTCCTAGACCCCTTTTCCCATGCCCATCCTCAGATAAATAAACTCGTGAATAGGGATCCTCATCAAGCAAAAGTTGGAAGGCTTTTTGATACTTCTCAGCCACGTCCAACATAAGAAAAGTCGAATTCCATCTAGTTGGCACGTCAAGGCACAAGAAACTAGAACATGGCACTTTCGACCTATCAACACAAGATTTGAAAGTGGCAAGTCTTTGGGGAGAAGACTTCACATACTTAATCAAATTTCGGACTCTTATGATCGAGTCATCAACATCTTTCAAACCTTCACTCACAACAAGGTTTAAGATGTGTGCCGTACACCTCATATGAATAAACTCATGAGCTGCAACACAATCCTCACTTCCTATCTCCCTTGTTCTCAACCAATCAATAGCGGAGTCATTAGAGGTAGCATTGTCCACCGTAATTGTGAGGATTTTGTCAATGCCCCAATCAAGCATACATTCCTCTAACTCCCTCCCAATCGTTGCCCCCTTATGGTCGCTAATCCGAACAAATGAAATGATCCGTTTATGCAACTTCCAATCACTATCAATAAAGTGAGCGGTCACACACATGTAATTAATATTTTGAATTGAAGTCCAAGTGTCGGTAGTCAAGCACACTCTTTGTTTGGTGGTCAAAAACATTTTCTTTAAGCTATCCTTCTCTCTCAAGAATAGCCTCATACAATCACGCATTACGGTAAATCGAGAAGGAATTGGAAACCTAGGATCAAGGGATTTAGTGTATTCCCGAAACCCTTGGCCCTCAACAACCCTAAAGGGTAACTCATCCACTATCACCATCCTAGCAAGGGCTGCCCGGATTTTTTTCTCATTGTACTTGGTCATTCCTAAGCTCTTCTCCCCTTGGCCTTCATTTCTTGCTTCCGGGACCAAAACTGTTTGAGCATTGTCCAACTTACTCTTACGGTTTTTTGGGCAAAGTTGGATGTGTGTTTTCATGGCCGAAGTACCTTGCCTTTTGGGATGACATTTCCATTGCCTCCCACAATGGTTACAAGTAGCTATAGGCTCTTCGGGATCACAATCGGGAACTCTTGTGAAGTGGACCCATACCAAAGACCTATTCTTAGGAACTCTACTACCAGGTGGAGGGCGAGGGTTAGAACAGAAGGCAGTAGATGTGCCTATTGAAGAGTCTATTGGTCCGTTAGACTCTTCAAATATGGGACTGGGAGTATCAATAGCCTGTTCTTGGATGCCAGGACAAGATGCAGCTGTGGATGTACGAGGGCTTGTGACTTCTATATTCATGATTTGAAAACTAGAAAACAACAAACAAAAACTCATTAAAAAAGCACATTACAATTTACAACAAACAAAAAAGCATTAACTCACTTAAACAACCAAACATAGGCTCAAAAGCACAATACAAACTCCTTTAATACATTCTTAGGGCTGATTTACAATCACTAAAACAGAAATATATTTGAGAAATATATTTTCATCTTAAAGAGAAAAACAGAAAAAAAGAAAAAGAAAAAAAAACATTAACTCACTAAAATAACCAAACACAGCCCCAAAAGCACAATACAGAACTGAAGCATTAACTCACTAAAATAGCCAAACACAGTTTATTCAAATCCTCAACCCCAATTGATAAACATTAAACAGGACAAAGATGCAACCAAACAGAAAAAATACAAACCCCTATCAATGTAATTTCACAAACCCAATCACAAAACACAATTTCACAAATCAAATCACAAAACCCAATCAAAAGTAAATTTCGGATTCAAAAACCCCTAATATCACAGATTCACAAATATCATCTATCATAATTTTGAAATTATTTCACATAACTGAAAACCTAGATTTCACAAATATCATCTATCACAGATTCACCCTAATATCCTACATTTCGGATTTAAAAACCCTAATATCACAAAACTGAAAACCTAATCACAAAAATCACAAAATTACAAAACCTAATCACAAAAATCCTAATATCACAAAACCCAATCACAAAAATACAGTATACTAGTATGTAATTTCAAAAAAAAAAAAAAAAACTTACCTTCGAACTTCGAAGGGGCAGACTCGGCAGAGAGACTTAGGCCGAGAGAGTTGCGAGACGAGACGGAGACACGGAGAGAGTGACAGGCGAGAGAGTGAGAGACGACAAACCGGGCGAGCAGCTCAGCAGTGTGATGATTTTAGGGCTCTGGGACCCTGGGTTGCGAGAGTTAGAGACGAGAGAGTGAGGCTGTGCACAGCTCACTGTGAGTCGTTCGGGACTTGTGAGTTGCGAGGCAGCGAGAGGCAGATCACAGATGGTAAGAGTTAAGACCGAATGTCCGAATGATTTAGCCTTTAGGGTTTAGTAACATGGGGAAACGGCGCCGTTTGGTATTAGTATAGGTTTTTCAATGTGTTTTTAAATGATAATTAAATGGTAATTAAATATATTTGATTATTTTCAATGTGTTTTTTTTTAAATGATAATTAAAATTTTTTTTGATAGTTTGAGAAATTGATAATTATAATTTTTATATATTTGTAATACATTTAATAGACTATAGTGATTTAGTATAACTATATATATACATTGATATATATTTGTAATACATTTAATATACTATAATCTAATAATATTAATATTAACCTATTGGTATAGTTATATATTAGTATTAGTTATAGTGATTTAGTATAACTATATTAGTATAACGATAACTATAGTCTATATTAAACTATTAGTATAGACTATAGACTAAATAGTTATAGACTTATATATTAGTATATCTAAATAATATATTAGACTATATAATAGTGTTAATATTAGACTATTAGTATAGTTATATATTAATATTAGTTATAAACTATATATTAGCATTAGTTAATAGTTATAAACTTTTAGTATTACACCCCTATTATTGGTATAGTACTATTACTATATGTTAGTGATAATATAGTATTATCACTAATACTATAGTGATATAATGATATTAATATTATATATAGTTATAGTGATTAGTATAACTATATAGTCTATATTAGTATTAGTTAACTCACTAATAGTGATATTGGTTGTACTAATAGTTATAGTATTAGTTATATTAGTTATACTATATTATAGTGATTTATTATAACTATATTACATATTAGGATAATATATAACTATATAGTCTATATTAGTATTAGTTAACTCACTCATAGTGATATTGGTTATACTAATAGTTATAGTATTAGTTATATTAGTTAACTAATATAAATGTAATTAATATACTATTGTATATTAGTATTACTAATATATTTATTAAAATGAATATGTTGCGACTTTTTTAGGTAAAAAAATGTAATATTTTTAATAGTATGATATTTATATATAGTCATATACTTAACTATATTATTAGTCAATTTAGTCTATATATCTTATAGTATAAATATATTATTTAACTAGTATATTATTGAGTTTAACTAATTATAGAAGAATAGTTGTATAAAATTTAAATGATTAATACATAAAAAAACACATATATTTTACTAAAATATGTATAAAATCGGAGGCGGAGTCGGAGGACCAAATCGGAGGCGGAGTCGGAGTCCAAGTCGGAGGCGGAGTCGGAGTAAACTGTCGGAGGCGGAGTCGGAGTCGGAGTCGGAGCGGAGTCGGAGCGGGTTCACCAACGACTCCGACTCCGACTCCGACTCCGACTTCCAAGGAGGAAAAAACTCCGACTCCGACTCCGATTTTTCGGAGCCGGAGCGGAGTCGGAGCGGAGTCGGATACGGAGTCGGATTTTCGGATTTCTGCTCAGCCCTAATTTTCTCCATCAAAAGGCCCAACTCGGCATCAACCCCTCTGCCCCCACCATTTTCTTCTCTATTATTAATTAACCTTTTCCACTCCCCCAAAATTATATCAGATCAAGTCCTCAAAATTGAAAAAGTAAAATTATTATGAATAGTAAGATGAGGTGAGGTGAATTGAGTTGAATTGAATTGAGAATTAAATAAAATATTATTATTATTTTTTAATATTATTATAATTTTAAAATATAAAAAAATTAAATTGTTTATTATATTTTATGTGAAAATTTAAAAAAATTATAATAATAAAATGAGATGAAATGAAATACTTCTCTGTCATATTAGTATTTATCATTTGTACATATGTTTGATGGTAAATACTGAAATGATAAATATTGTCCGTGTTAGTATGAACCGGAAATAATCTAATCTTAATAAGACTATATATAATATTATTCTATTCTAGAAGTAACTATTAGAATATCTAAAATTAATATCTGCATAAGTAATAAGAATACTAAACATTTTTAAGATTGCATCGTTTGTTTTTAGAAAATATCTTATCTCATCTCATCTTAATTTCATTATTACACTTTTTTAAATTTTAATATAAAATAAAATAAACAATTCAATTTTTTCAAATCAAACTTATCTAATCATTACAACTTTTTCAAATTCTAATACAAAATAAAATAAATAATTCAATTTTTTTAAATTCTAAAACGAAAATAATATTAAAAAATATATTCTAAAAATACTTTATTTAACCTTTTAACTTTAATCTCAACTCATCTTATCTTATCTCATCTCATCTCCAAAAACAAACGAACCCTTAGATGTATTATTCATTGTCTCTTTTATGTATATATAAATATATATATATTCATTTTTGTATAATTAATTTATTTATTTATTCTTGATCATCCTTTCTATGTCCTGATCACCTTTCCACATCTTTAACCTTAAAATCCTTACACCGTCGCAATAATACCATATATAGTGACATGATTCTGTTTATATATAGAGAATAACGACCCTTCGATCAGTCTACCCTAGTCTCAATCTTTGTATAATATAATATAGAAAAAAAAAAACTTCTAAAATTTATTAAATATTTTCATGTAGAAATATATAAGTGGGATAACGAATACGACCTCGCAGATAGCAACAACCATTTTATCCGGCATGCGTATTTTATTTTTAGTTTTCAATGAATTTAAATATTTCATTAATGGTAATCTATTAAAAAATTCTAGCGCTATATATATAAATATAATATATATATTATATAGCAAGGTTGATGCATGGCCGGATCCCTCCCCATTACAACGGCGAAAGGTAACATTAATTAATACATAGTCTGATACTTGCCTGTCAACTACTGGAAGAAACAAAATCATAAGGTTTTATTAAATCCTTTTCAACTTATAATAAACTACATCTTAAATATATTTAATGCATGCATGCAGTTCTATATAATGAAACGTGACATGACAAAGGGTCCATATTCCATATATATATATATATGTATATGACTAGCTTAGCGAGTGCTCATCATCTCAATTCTCATATTATGTTCTCAACATCCATGCATTCTACATGCATGATACTTTTAATCATGGTGTTTTCATCGTAGTTACGCAATCGAATGGCAGATGATTTAAAGATCAGGATGTATCACTTTATCTTATTCTTCATCTAATTCACAATTGTCACTAATAAATCTAGTATGCCAAACTCTAGAAGGAAATAGAAGCCAATATTTTGGTACCTAACAAATTGTAAAATGTTGAGAGTCGAGACTTTTCTTGTGTGTGTGTGTGTATATATATATATATATATTTATATAGTATATAACACAACACATGCATTGCATTATATTCATAAAAAATATCAGTACTTTTTATATGAATATATAATGTTTTAGGTGAAGAAAGTATTTGAATAATTGGTTGGAAATTAAGGAGGGCCGAGAGGGCGAACTTTGACACGTAAAAAGGAACCTAAATAGAAGGTTGAAAAAAGCTATAGCTAGGTGCATGCATGTCCCACTCACCGACCCAACTAGATCTATAGACTGTAAGTCGATCAATGATCATGTATGTATCTGCAATATATCAGCACCAAACCTTGCATATGCATATGTATGCCAATTGCATAGCTCCAGGACACGCGTACGTGAACCTGTCACCAACCGGCCGGACGGACCCAATTCCCTTATCTCCAAGAACGTACGATAAATATGTACGTAATTATGATCATGTGCATGCATGTGATTTGATTCCGCTATTATTTATATATATATATATATATATGTATGGACATTTATCTCAATTATCACACATATTACATGCAGCACGGCTGTGGCGACGGCCTGTGGGATATTATATACTTGTTTGTATAATTAAGGTGATTAAGTTTCTTCTAATTAATTCTCATGGAATGCATAACGTACAAAGCATTCCGGCCATGAACGGATCGAAAGATCATTAAAAAAAAAAAAAAAGAAAAAAAAAAAAAAAAAAGAGAAGGATGGAAATGGAATTTATCTATATTGGAAGAAAATTGGTGAAAAACTTAGAAGAAGCTGTCGATATTTTTTGTTCTTCAGTATTTTAGAAATGATTGAACCTCTTCTCGTTCCATGGTGTCGTCACTGGTCACAGATTAATTAAAATTGAGTAGTTTCAAAGTGTAGACACATAGTACAGTACTTATAATAAAATCATAGCATATAGACGACTTTAATGACATAATATATTCTGATTAGATAAAATTAATACCACATTATATATATTTCGAGAATATTGAATAATTTTCTTTATTTATAATAATCACCTAAAAAATGATCTCCATTGTTATTAATTTCTCAAAAATAAAATTGGGACTGAGAATTTTTTTGAGAACTGATAAATTACTCAAATCAACTTTATTTTTATTTTCAGAACTATATTCACACTCCATAACTATATATGATTTTGAGGAATTTTATGCATCAGTCACTATTCACTTTCACATCCCACAACTATATCTTCTTCTTTTTTTCGTAGAGTATGAGAGTATTTTTTATAAAATGTGGGATGTGGAGTAGTAAATAGTAACTGATAAGAAGAATTTTTTTATGATTTTATTTTTCTACTCTAAACTATAAACCATATATGTATATGGCTATAGCCTATATTTAAAGAAATGAAGTGAACAAAAGAAGTCAAACTATCTCACTGCATTGAACTCGAGGAAGATGAACATCAATAAATCCAAAACATTAACATGGTTGTTCCGCATATTTTTGTATCATCTTTTGAGATGATTTAACCTCAAGGGTTTGACTTTTTTATGTCTAATGGCCTCTAGGGATCCAAACTCACATGGGATCCTATGATTTTGTTTTCCCAAGTGTGGACTTAGGACTCTTATATTGAGGATCATGCATGCCACTTAAGATTTACCTAATCATGCATTCCTCTGTTTTTTAATTAAAGTCGGTGAGTATGCTGCACATTGCATAATATATGAGTTTTTTTATTTATTTATTAAGCATTTATTAATGTTCAAAAATCTATACCGACAATAATAAATATTGTAGAATGTCTTATTTTATGGGAATATGTAGGTTTTATTCTTTGTTTTATCTTAACACTATCTCTCATATATGGTCATATAGACTCCTCCTTAATAAGTGGACCTAACATAATGTAGAATAATTAATTAAATGTGATAGAGCGTAAAATTAGGATTTGAATTCATCAAAACTTTTATTTTGATGTTGATTTTATTATTTAATTTATATCTTAACACCGTATAAAATTTAAGATGAAATGAGGATTTTGGACTAGATTCTCTCCTTCTCCCTCTGAATATATGGCTAATTAATGGCATTTTTTTTCAGAATATATATAATAAAAAATCAAGTTCGACACATGCACGAGGTTTCTTTTTCTATAGGGTTTGAGTTGGGTGGAGCCAAAAAGAATTTCATACAAGTCAGGTAGATTATGAGAGATGATCATTGTTATATTGATCATGAATCTGGTCAGGAATTCTTTTACATTTCCAAGCAAAGAACAGTACGTATTTTAAGTCAAATACAATGCTCCATCCACCGATACAGGATACGGAATGGTGTATCGATGGCGTTATTATTATTATTATTATTATTATTTTCTAAATCATTTAGATTAGTATTAATTTTTTTAAAAAAATACTAAAAAATAAATACACAAATACTTTTAAAAAATATTGATCAATACACTTTGTCGGTACCAATAATCGGTGGAAGTATCATTTTCCATAAGCCAAATTGTTCCATACCAACTTAATGCTCCCATTTTACCTATCGTTAATTGGTGTTGAAATATAGGGGTGGCTCTACAACCATCGTTGGGAGCTCTTGTTAGTTTATTTTATTTTTGTTTTTATTTTTGCTAACTTTACATGTATTTTTTTAATACTTTTTTTAAAACAAATTTACCACATTATTAAAAAATATTTACTTAATCATTAACTTAAAAAAATATAAAACAAAATCCAACAGCATTTTCTGAAATATATTGTCGGTGACATTTTTTGTATTGAATAAACATGTACCCGTGAAAATCTGCGATATTGGAATATACGTACTCACATGCACGCACGCAAGCATTTCGGTGTTGATGACATGACTTCTCCAGCTTCTCCTACTGATTTTGAGTTTCAAAGTATATATAATTTTTATTCAAAGGATTCCATTTGAGTCATTTGACTGTGTGATTATAATCATTATTTTCAAGACTTAAAATCTCAATTTTTTGGAAGTATGTGTAGTATGTCATGTAATCCCCAGCCACCCCCTGGTTGGTGATCTATATATCGTGCACTTCAAGTATGTGTAGTATGTCATGTAACCCCCCTGGCTGGCCTAGCTCCCATTTTAATTAGCTATAGCCAAATGGTGTTGAAATATATGAGTGGCTCTACAGCCACCGCTGGAGCACCCGTTAGGGGCTCCTGTTAATTCATTTTGTCTTTTTGCTCTTTTTTCATGTATTTTTTTAATATTTTTTTTATAAAAAAAATTCACAACATTATTAAAAAACTACTTATTTAATCATTAAATAAAAAAATGAATAAATATAAATAGAAGCTACTGTTGGTTGCAGCCATTAATTTGCACTTATGAGGTGGCATCATTTACACCACATATTTTTCTTCTCTTAATTTACTATCCGACTGAGAGAAAATAAGAGAAAAGCTCGAGAATGAGAGAGAAACCGAGAATGAAAGAGAGAGAACAGGCGAGAGAGATCAGACGATGAGAGAGAGAGAGAGCAAACGAGAGAGATGCGCGAGAGAAAGTAATGAGAGAGAGAGAACGAAGATGAGAGAGAGGAGATGTAAGAGAGAGAACGGATGAGTGAAAAAAAAATTTGTGAGAACCTGAATGAGCCACGTAGTGTGTGCAATGAGTATACTTCTACAGTGGCTTCTATGTAGCAATCCTAAAAAGAAAATATAAAACAAAATCCAATAGAAAGTGTAGCGTTTTCCGAAATATATTGTCGGTGACATTTATTGTATTGAATAAACATGTACTCATGAAAATTTGCAATATTGGAATATACGTACTCACATGCATGCACGCACGCACGCATTTTGATGTTGATGACACTTCTCCAGCTTCTCCTACTGATTTTGAGTTTCAAAATATATAATTTTTATTCGAAGGATTCCATTTGAGTCATTTGACTATATGATTATCATTATTTTCAAGATTCATTATAATAAAATTGCTTATTTACGATTAGTTACTTTTAGCGAAATGATTATTTTTAACTAAATGAGTCTGTTTTTATCGTAAATAATCATTTTCATTACAAAAAATTGGTCACAAATACCAAATTTTTTTGTAGTGACTTAAAATCTGAATTTTTTGGAAGTATGTGTAGTACGTCATGTAATCCCCCCGGCTGGTCTATATATCGTGCACTTCAAGTATGTGTAGTACGTCATGTAATCCCCCTGGCTGGCCTATATATATCGTGCACTTCAAGTTTTATAAGTAGTACTTAAGTAACACATTTCTTGGGCAGCACTTGTCGTCTTCTTGCATTATCTTTTTATACAATTTTATTTCAATAATTCAACAGATTTTTTCCCTTGTTATCATACAATAAATAATTCAAGCCACCAATGGATCGAGTCTTAAAATAATCATTAAAATGGCCAAAACTTGCCGTCAAAGCTTGAAGAAATCATCCCATGTGTGTGACAGAGAGAAAGAGATAGAGGTGCCATGTATATTTGGAGCAAGAGCGCATGGGCTTCAGTCTCATGACAAGAAACATCAAACATGCATGTGGGAGAGATCGTGAACCTTATCAAAAGGGGACAATAGACGCCAAATGAGACTGTGTTTTCCCCTGCATGAGCTTTCATCGATCCATAGCAATTCAGATTTCTTCGTCGTCCTTGCATGTGATCTCTCATATCTCTGTATGCATCATCAGTTCGTTATCAAATTTATGGTGTTTTGGGACCAGCCATCCACAGGCTGATCACAACAACGACCCAAACTCCTTCCACATTTGCATTACTACTGAAAAACCTGCAATACTAGCTAAATGTCGAAGAAATTTAAGCGGATACAATTTTCTGAAAAAATAAATACAACTTTGAAGTGTGTAGAACATTATCTTAAAGGTAATAATTACCTCCATTCTAAAATTTTTCCTTTGTAATTTCTCTACAAAACTATATAAATGACTGAAAAAATAAGCGAAAGGAATAATAAAATTTGTTGGTCTCATCCTTTATTTATAGAGATTGAAGTGGCACCTTTTGAAAAACCACAACTTAAGGTAGTCATTAGTTTAAAGGACATAATTAATGTTTCATTTAAAGACATGCCTAGCCAAGTGGTCAGCACCTCACTTAGAGAAGGGAGAGCACTGGCTCGAGTCTATTAAGTGTCATTTCAGTTAAATTAATTTTTTGAAGCATTGCCACCCATTCAAATTACCTATTTGGCCCATGTGCAACCACCAAGTATTGTGATTGTTTGGCCCACGTGAAAGGGTTGTCCGGCCCAAGCATCATGTTTGTCCAAGTCCAACACTTCATTTATTTCACAAAATAAATCAAAGTGCACTTATGGAGTTTCAAACTCATACCCTTTTATTTGAAAGGGCGCATACTTACCACTGAACCAATGCATCTCCTTGTAGTAGTGGTTCACAAAAATAAATCAATAAAGTGACTCATTTAATATCACAATCTATAATATAAATATAATATTCCCCACTTAGATTGCAATATTAATTTTTTTTTAGTCAAATACTGATGTTCTCATGCATACAAGAATGTATTTTTTAACTTAAGCCTTCAATTACTGTAAGTGTTTTCAATTCCTAACAAAATCAATGGTGGCCTAGGCTTAAACCAAGACTTTATATGTTAATAACGGAAATGCCACTCACATGAATCCATCCAATTTTAGCAAGATAACTCACCAATTATTTTCATTGATCCATGTGCTCCATCTTAGCATTAATGAACATTTACAAAGATAAATATTAAACTTTTGCTAGAAGTTGTCTCCACATCTTATGTTCACATAGGTTAAGTTTCTTTTGTGTCTCTATTACTTCAGACACTTATACAACTATTGAACTTTATTAAGAGTATAATACTCATCCTTCATTTAGAGTAACAATCAGCACTGACCATCCTATAAGGGTTTCTGACATTAAATTAAATTTTAGTGTTATCTCAGTCACATAATTGTAACTTGTTATTACCCATACAACCTTAGACTATTTATTAATGGGGGTTGCTACAGCCACTGTAGAATCCTCACCGAACAGTTTTTTTTTTTTTTTTTTTTTTTGCTTTTTTTTTTCTCAAATATCTTTTTAAACCCCTTACACATTTAAAAAAATAAAAATTAGAAACTTATTAAAAAATATTTACTTGATCATTAAGCAAAGAAAAAAAAGGACAATCAGCGAGAATTCTCAATAGCCACTTTCGATGAGAGTGACATTTTCCTTTATTAATAGTGTAAAGTTAGGTTACTATTACAGGTTATTTTTAAAAGAAAGGTTTCAAACTCATTCCAATAGATGTATTATTTACCAAATTTCTCGAGAGTCTCTTTGTGAAAGGATCTATTAAGTTTTTACTTGATTGCACATATACAATAGTGATAATACCATCACTTATTAATTGCTTAATATATTCATGTCTTAAGCTAATATGTCTAGATTTTTCATTATAGACTTTACTATTAGCCTTAGACATAGTAGCTTCACTATCACAATGTAAAGAAATGCCTAATATCGGTTGTGGCACAATTTTATGTCAAATAACAAATTCCTCAGTCATTCTCTCTCTTTGCTTCATATTCCATTGTTAAATGTGAAATACATGTCTGTTTCTTACAAACCCATGAAACAACTCGACTACCACTAGTGAAAATCCAACTAGACGTAGCCTTATTATCACTTACACTAGTTATCCAACTAGGATCACAATATCCTTCTACTACAACAGGAAAATTGGTATAATACAATCCTAACAAATTAGTTCTTTTAAGGTATCCAAAGACTCTACCAATTGCTTTCCAATGCTCCTTATTAGGATTACTCGTATATCTACAAAATTTGCATACTGCAAAGGAAATATCTGACCTAGTGCAATAAATTGCATATAAAGAATCATATGGGGTATTTGCTTCTTTATTTCTAAATGTTGAAATTCAAGAAGCATTTTCTCAACATAATGAGATCAACATAAAGCATAGCCCCTACTATGTTTCTTTACTTTGACACCATAAATAGTGTCAACTTCATTAAGATCTTTCATTTTGAACTTTGAAATCAAATACTTCTTAGT
>QEOT01005165.1:146261-159296 GCA_003123785.1 Pterocarya stenoptera | reverse complement strand
CGGTAACACATTAGCAAACTGGAAAGTAGAAATGAAATAAAGAATCCATTGGATGTGCATTTTGAACAAAATTCTTTAAATTTTACGGATATATGGATTTTATATTATCCATTGATAATGCTTTTACAACGGTAGAGTTTAAAAATTAAAGTCTGTTTGGATATTGAAATCATTTTAACTCATTTTATCTAATTATTATAATTTTTTCAAACATTCAAACAAAATATAATAAATAATTCAACTTTTTCAAATCTCAAAATAAAAATAATATTAAAAATAATATTCTAATAATATTTTATTTAACTTTCATCTTATTTAATATCATCTCAACTCACTATCCAAACCAGGCGATGTTTGGAAACAATTTTCATTTTATCTCATCTCATATTATTCCCATCAGTAAAACATAAATATTTTCAAATTAATCATTATAACATTTTCAAACTTTCAAATAAAAAATAAAAAATAATTCAACTTTTTCAAATTTCAAAATAAAAATAATATTAAAAAATCATATTCTAACAATTGTTTAATTTTAAAATATTTTTTATTCAACTTTTTTTTTTTCAAAATTCAATAAATACTTAACTCAAATTATTTCACTTCTATTCACAAACCTTCTTACTACTATTCACAAAGAGAAAATATATTTGTAACTGTGAATTATGCAACTGCCGCGTAATCGCTTTGAAAAAAGTGAATAAAACATGAGACCCATATAAAAAAAAATTAAGTTTTTAATAGTGGATCCTACTCTTTTTCAAAGCGATTACACTGCGTTTACGTATTTTACGGTTATATGTAGAATTACTCATTCATAAAATTCTTATCTTATCTTTCCAACCATCATTTTTTTATTTAAAAAGAAGAAGAAAAGGAACGGTACCCCTAGATATTATTAAAAACCCCCACTTTAGGTAGAGGAAAACCAAACCAATACTCCCCAACCATCCTCTTAATGTAGGGAGAATTATTACAATTGCCTTCAATTTTCAAACAAATGAAAATGACTTGCAACGGGCGAGCCATAGGGATTTGAAATAGGTCAAATTCACCAACCTAATTCAGTAATTCCTAGTGAAAAGTTGGAGGAGAATATTACATAAAAGTTAGCTTGCATTACTTGATGTTACCTCTCATAGATAATGTGGCAAATGACTAAGCACTCTGATGATGTTTGTCTCCCCGGATTCTACGCATCCTAACTTTTGTTTTTTTATAAATATATATATAATTTTAATTGTACACCAGTAACTTCCACAAGATATTGAAGATCAATGCAAAATTCTTACATTTTTCTTATTAAAAAGATGGAAACCTTACAATAGGAACCATGTTTCTTGCTTCCTTTAAAACCTCAAATTGGTAAATCCCAGATTCTTTTATTTTCAACCAGTCAAATTTGCAATAAAGTTTCATACTAATAATAATTGCTTGTCCTATTCTCGTTGCCTAAAAAGTCTTCCCAATTTGAAACTTTAAATTCTACACAGTTTATAGTATTTATGTTAACGAGATAAGATGGACCCACATGAGTGGAAAGACTTCCACGTGGTGGACATGGCAACTCATGTGAACAGTAGTGGATCACCCATTACTCGGAGGAACAGGTCCAAACTCCAAAGTGTGGCCGGTAAAATGTACACCAAGTTACCGGTTAGAACAGTTACTTGCAGTTACGAGAGTCAAAGTCTACAAAACGCTGTGGGGTTTAAGGCTTAAGAGCACAGAGGTTCGTTGGTTTTCTGGGGTTTTTTTGGATGATCAGACAGAACCCAATTTGATCGGTGAGAATGATATTATAGTTTCCCCGTACGGTGTTTCAGACAGGAAAAAAATTATTGCTTTTCCTGTTGGTGTAAATGTAGTTGTGTTTTTCAGGCATAGAAGTTTCGTTCACATGGAAAACTTTTATGATCCGTCATGAATTCCTTCATCAAGATGGGACCCAGATCGTTTTCCTGTTATTCTTACAATTTCTTCTTTAAATTCCACCAATTTACCATTTTTTGTGTCGTTGAAGGTTCTAAGGATTCTGTCAGGGTTCGAACTTCAAAGTTCAAAGTTCTTTTGTTTTGTTTGGATTTTTGCTCTTCTTCTTCTTCTTCTTTATTTTTAAGATATTTATTGTGATTTTTATTTCTATTCTGATTTACAGAGACTGAAGGGTGTATATATCTTAGGCTCAGGTGGGCGTAAATTGTCCCCAAGTGGGGGTGAATGAAATGAGGGTTACTCAAATACCCATTTAAATGTAAGTTTTTTTGTCTGCTTCAAATGGACGGTTACTCTTTTTTAGCTTAAGAGATTTTTTTTTTTTCCCTTTTGTTTGTTTATTCAAGTGCAATATTAAATTTTTGTTTGGTCCTCCTATTGTATGATGCAGTGTCTCTGGCTATTTGTTTCGACCTTGCTTGGATCATCATCCATAGACGGTGATAGTTTAGACAAATTGTAAAATCTACTATCCTTTTTTTTTTATTATTTTTTTTATTGCAAATGTTAATTTATTCTGGGACTTGAATGTGCCAAAGTTTAAATGATTTTTTCTAATCCATTGGTGAGTGAGGATTTCAAATGAAATCTGGATGTAGAACAACATTCACGCGGGCAAGATGATTTTGCATTATGTATCGTGCTCAAGATTGTGGTATTTTATTGTAATTTTTTTTAACTTTAATGGTTCGCAATGCCCTTTCTCAAGTAGTATGTTTTGAACCTCATGAGTTATCTGGCTAGCAAGACATATTCGATATGAAAAACTTGATCATCTTTAATACGGTAGAAGAAATCATATCCTTGTTCTGATGGTTTAACAGGATGTTATTCTGGCTTTCTGCAACTTAGAAAGCTGGCCATTTTTATTTAATGAGGAGGTTAGACTATGGTTTCACTGGCTACCAGGTTCCTGTGGTTCCTCGAGCTTCAAGATCATCCAGGGTAAACAAATGCTACCATTCCAAGGTTCCCTATTGGCCTATTTTTGCTTGGAAATTTATAGTTTCCTGATTTTAGGGGAGGGGACGAATCAGAAAGAAATGCGAGGATAATCAGAGACGAGGATTTGGAATTTTATCTAGTGTAGCAGGTAATTTATCGCAGGGGAGTGAAAGCTCGGTCCCAACCAATGCTGCTTGTGTACAGGATTTGCATCACATTGTTTATGCTAACTCTAATAGAGAGAGAGAGGCTGAAGGTATATCATTGAAGGAAGACTCCCTTCAACGGCGAAATTGTGATGATAAATTCTTTGCCTTCCTGCCTAGTTTGCAGGGACACCATAAAAGCTACAAATTGAATGAATTTTGCCTTGGTCGGAACAACCTTATTCTTGAGGTTGGTTCTAAATCAAGTGCCTATGACCAATCAGAGATGATATTTTTTGATGAGAAGCTAGCTACTGTTAACAGCAGAAATAATTGTGGATCTTCCTCAAACAGTGTAATTGGTGACTCCCCTTGTTTTGGGGAATTCTTCAAAGATAAAGTTGGAGGTGTGCTTGAAGGGAAATTAGGAGATAAATCATATACAAGTATAAGCGAAAAAGATGGAATTATTCCCATTACAGGCAGTTCAGAGGATTTGATCGAACTAGACAGGGAACCTCATGCCCTGGTTGGTTCAGAAAGTGATGTAAAGCCGTCTTTGTTGGATTGCATAAATCATGTTCCTTGTCCTAAGCATTATGATAATGTGAAAGTAATTAGTAGAGATGATGACGAAAACTCAGTTCTGTGCACTCAACACAGCACCGTATCAAAGTCCTATACGCCAACAACAGGTATTCGAGAAAGAAGAACGAAGAAACTCTCTGCTTCTAGACACTGGAGAGAAGCTCAAAAATTGAAGGGTCAGGAGTAATTTTAGAATTTGTTATTCGCATTATGTTTTAGCTTAGTGGATTGTACACTATTATTATGAATGTAAATTAGGTCTTATTATACAGTTTGTCCCACATATGATATAATTAATAATAGATTTTTTAGTTGTATGTGAGGTTGAGAACGCATTCCATTTTTGTGCATGTCTTAGTACAGTGAACTGCCTTTTTTGTAGTTTCATGTCTAGCTAATGGTACCTTTCACTTCTGGGTTGATTTCTTTAGATGGGCAAATGAAGCCAATGTACTGCAATGGGACAAATCATCATATGGATGAAAGATCACAGAATATCTATCCTTTCAAGAAGAGGAAATTCTTCAGTCAAAACCCACCATGCACATCTAATGGAGGAGATAATCACTCCACAGGTGAAAACAATGCATGCATGCAAATTTTCCTTTTTTGTGATTTTCTGTTTGTGTTTATGCTTTATGGGATATATTCAGTTTTGGCTGAATGGTNTGGCCCCATTTGGATACTAAGAATATCTTAAAATATTTGTAAATAATAGTAAAATGCTTTAGGTTAAGATGATTTATTGGGTTTTGGGAAAGGAGAGAAATAGTTGAATAAAAATATTATAAAGTTATATAATTGTTTCAATATTTTTTTTAATATTATTTTTGTTTTGAAATTTGAAATTGTTTTTTGTGTTTTGTTTGGGAGTTTGAGAAAGTTCTAATAATTAGGTAATGATTAGATGAAGAAGTAGAAGATTTGAAATTGAAAAATGTTTTGTTTTTTAGTGATGTTTGGGAAGGACATATCTGAGAATGTCTTAGAATACTTGTGTTCCCAAATGCACCCGAGTACATCATGTTTAAGAATAACCCAGCAAGTAATCACTATGCATATTCTTTAGATTAAAGTCTTTTATTGGACCTGTAAAGACTTTCTTTGCTTTCATCAGCCAGAGTCTTGGAATCAGTTATTGAGTCTCATAGTGTAGAATCATCTATGAACTTAATTTTTGCAGAAAATTAATCAATTATGATTATAGGTCATGAAATATTCACTCTTATGACATATATGCAATAGGGACTGCCTTGGTGGTGAGGTGATGGTTTTTGCAATGCTATGGACTGATTTTTCATATATATATATATATATACATATATCTCCCTAAATCTTGGCAGTTGTATTTTTTAAGGGTACTTTTCAGCTCGTGGTTGAAAGTAGAAGGCGAATAAACCTTATTGGAGTTATTCTATTGCTCCATTGTGCAGGTATGGAGAGTTGCCGATGCTCCAGAAAAAGACAGATTCCAGTATACACATTTTGCAAACAAGCTAAACAGCTTTGACACTGCTCCCAAGAAGCTATTGGCATCAGATTCTCGTCTTCGTCCTGACAGATATGCACTTGAGAAGGGTGACCTATCCCAAGCTGGTTTTGAAAAGAGCAAGTCAGACTCTCTCTCTCTCTCTCTCTCTCTCTCTCTCTCTCTCTCTCTCTCTCTCTCTCTCTCTCTGTGTTGTGTGTTTGATGCACGCACTCACAAACACACAATACATGCATGGTGTCAGCATTCTCCATTACATTGGTACTCCGTGGTAAGTGATTGGCGGTCATGCACATTGCCACAGCTACTATTACCATTAGGGACAGGATGGCAAGAATTGCCATGCCAACTGCACCCATTGTAGTGTGAGAAACAGGATTTTTTTTCCTTTTTGTCGAAAAATTTATTTTATCCAGTGAGACAATGGGGTCTCCAAGTGACCGGTGTTTACATTTAAAATAAGAGAATTCTCAATCCTTGGACTGAACTTTGATTGGTGAAAGGATTGTGTATTTATTCTAGCTGAGTGGGGAAACTGAGGGCTTGTTTGGACGCTTGGAGTATTTGAAAATTCTAGGAATAGTAGTGAAATGGTTTGACTTAAGATGTTTTATTGGAATTTGGGAAATGATATAGAAAAAGTTGAATAAAAATATTTTAGAGAAATATTTGTTTGAATATAATTTAGAGAAATATTTTAAGCACAAAGAAATTTTACAAATGTAAACCTACAAACTGACGTAACTTAATGTAGTATATTAGATTATAAAACTACTTTTACTTTTATATTTTGTGGGATTTCTTTGTAGTTGTAGCACTTATCTTTTTAATATTATTTTTGTTTTGAAGTTTATAAATGTAATATTAATTTTTGTGTTTTGTTTTGAAATTTGTAAAAGTTGTATTGGTTTTTGTGTTTACATAATGATTAGGTAATGATTAGATAAAAAAGTTAAAGATTTAAAATTGAAATGTGTATTGTGTTTTGAGTGATATTTGGGAATAAAATTTTGTGAAATTTTGAGAATTTTGTTTCTCATCTGTGTCCAAATGTCGCCACTGTTTAAATTTGGTCTGGCTGTTTATTTTTTTGTTCCAGGCTGGAGGAGAGGCAGAGGAGTGAAAAGAGAAACCGAGAGGCTAGTGGCCATCAGTTCACTCCAAGATGGTTCGACTTTACTAATGAAGTCACTCCTACACCTTGGGGTGACTTGGAAGTGTACAGCTACAATGGCAAATATACTGAACACCGGGCTGCTGTCGATGATAATTCAGATGGCATCCAAGAGACCAACATTACACCAACAGAGTTCAACCCCTGGCAATACGAAAACTTGGCCTCAGAATGATTGGTGTACATCATATGTATTTTTTTTTTTTTTTTTTTAATCTCTATGGGCTATATATATCATAAGTATTCTTAGGTGTGCTTAGCAACTGCTAATGTTTTCTTCGTACTCACTCCTTAAATTTGATACGCAGTTTTGTTTGTTCAAGCATTAGATTTCCTAAATAATTCTTCAGTGATCGCTCTGGTCTTTTATTTTTTTCTATATTATTTAAATATTATATTTTTAATATTTCTTACTCATTCTAAATATTTTATCTAATTATAAATGATGTCCTCATACATTTTAATATTTACAATATCTCTTCGTACACAATATCATATTGATTACTCCATATTTATAAATTAAACCAAAACTGAAATTGATTCCAAAAATAAAAAGAGATTATATTAGGAAAATATCAAAATATATTATGGATTTGTGTGATTTAACTTGAATAAGTTTCAGTAGGTTTGAGTTGGTTTGTCAATCTTATGTGTTATTTAACTTCTATATTCCATCCATTTTTATTAAATTACGGCCTGGAGAATTGTTAGGCCAACCCCACCAAGCTGCAGTCGATAATCACAAAACAAATATAACGGTAACACATTAGCAAACTGGAAAGTAGAAATGAAATAAAGAATCCATTGGATGTGCATTTTGAACAAAATTCTTTAAATTTTACGGATATATGGATTTTATATTATCCATTGATAATGCTTTTACAACGGTAGAGTTTAAAAATTAAAGTCTGTTTGGATATTGAAATCATTTTACCTCATTTTATCTAATTATTATAATTTTTTCAAACATTCAAACAAAATATAATAAATAATTCAACTTTTTCAAATCTCAAAATAAAAATAATATTAAAAATAATATTCTAATAATATTTTATTTAACTTTCATCTTATTTAATATCATCTCAACTCACTATCCAAACCAGGCGATGTTTGGAAACAATTTTCATTTTATCTCATCTCATATTATTCCCATCAGTAAAACATAAATATTTTCAAATTAATCATTATAACATTTTCAAACTTTCAAATAAAAAATAAAAAATAATTCAACTTTTTCAAATTTCAAAATAAAAATAATATTAAAAAATCATATTCTAACAATTGTTTAATTTTAAAATATTTTTTATTCAACTTTTTTTTTTTCAAAATTCAATAAATACTTAACTCAAATTATTTCACTTCTATTCACAAACCTTCTTACTACTATTCACAAAGAGAAAATATATTTGTAACTGTGAATTATGCAACTGCCGCGTAATCGCTTTGAAAAAAGTGAATAAAACATGAGACCCATATAAAAAAAAATTAAGTTTTTAATAGTGGATCCTACTCTTTTTCAAAGCGATTACACTGCGTTTACGTATTTTACGGTTATATGTAGAATTACTCATTCATAAAATTCTTATCTTATCTTTCCAACCATCATTTTTTTATTTAAAAAGAAGAAGAAAAGGAACGGTACCCCTAGATATTATTAAAAACCCCCACTTTAGGTAGAGGAAAACCAAACCAATACTCCCCAACCATCCTCTTAATGTAGGGAGAATTATTACAATTGCCTTCAATTTTCAAACAAATGAAAATGACTTGCAACGGGCGAGCCATAGGGATTTGAAATAGGTCAAATTCACCAACCTAATTCAGTAATTCCTAGTGAAAAGTTGGAGGAGAATATTACATAAAAGTTAGCTTGCATTACTTGATGTTACCTCTCATAGATAATGTGGCAAATGACTAAGCACTCTGATGATGTTTGTCTCCCCGGATTCTACGCATCCTAACTTTTGTTTTTTTATAAATATATATATAATTTTAATTGTACACCAGTAACTTCCACAAGATATTGAAGATCAATGCAAAATTCTTACATTTTTCTTATTAAAAAGATGGAAACCTTACAATAGGAACCATGTTTCTTGCTTCCTTTAAAACCTCAAATTGGTAAATCCCAGATTCTTTTATTTTCAACCAGTCAAATTTGCAATAAAGTTTCATACTAATAATAATTGCTTGTCCTATTCTCGTTGCCTAAAAAGTCTTCCCAATTTGAAAGTTTAAATTCTACACAGTTTATAGTATTTATGTTAACGAGATAAGATGGACCCACATGAGTGGAAAGACTTCCACGTGGTGGACATGGCAACTCATGTGAACAGTAGTGGATCACCCATTACTCGGAGGAACAGGTCCAAACTCCAAAGTGTGGCCGGTAAAATGTACACCAAGTTACCGGTTAGAACAGTTACTTGCAGTTACGAGAGTCAAAGTCTACAAAACGCTGTGGGGTTTAAGGCTTAAGAGCACAGAGGTTCGTTGGTTTTCTGGGGTTTTTTTGGATGATCAGACAGAACCCAATTTGATCGGTGAGAATGATATTATAGTTTCCCCGTACGGTGTTTCAGAAGGGAAAAAATTATTGCTTTTCCTGTTGGTGTAAATGTAGTTGTGTTTTTCAGGCATAGAAGTTTCGTTCACATGGAAAACTTTTATGATCCGTCATGAATTCCTTCATCAAGATGGGACCCAGATCGTTTTCCTGTTATTCTTACAATTTCTTCTTTAAATTCCACCAATTTACCATTTTTTGTGTCGTTGAAGGTTCTAAGGATTCTGTCAGGGTTCGAACTTCAAAGTTCAAAGTTCTTTTGTTTTGTTTGGATTTTTGCTCTTCTTCTTCTTCTTCTTTATTTTTAAGATATTTATTGTGATTTTTATTTCTATTCTGATTTACAGAGACTGAAGGGTGTATATATCTTAGGCTCAGGTGGGCGTAAATTGTCCCCAAGTGGGGGTGAATGAAATGAGGGTTACTCAAATACCCATTTAAATGTAAGTTTTTTTGTCTGCTTCAAATGGACGGTTACTCTTTTTTAGCTTAAGAGATTTTTTTTTTTTCCCTTTTGTTTGTTTATTCAAGTGCAATATTAAATTTTTGTTTGGTCCTCCTATTGTATGATGCAGTGTCTCTGGCTATTTGTTTCGACCTTGCTTGGATCATCATCCATAGACGGTGATAGTTTAGACAAATTGTAAAATCTACTATCCTTTTTTTTTTATTATTTTTTTTATTGCAAATGTTAATTTATTCTGGGACTTGAATGTGCCAAAGTTTAAATGATTTTTTCTAATCCATTGGTGAGTGAGGATTTCAAATGAAATCTGGATGTAGAACAACATTCACGCGGGCAAGATGATTTTGCATTATGTATCGTGCTCAAGATTGTGGTATTTTATTGTAATTTTTTTTAACTTTAATGGTTCGCAATGCCCTTTCTCAAGTAGTATGTTTTGAACCTCATGAGTTATCTGGCTAGCAAGACATATTCGATATGAAAAACTTGATCATCTTTAATACGGTAGAAGAAATCATATCCTTGTTCTGATGGTTTAACAGGATGTTATTCTGGCTTTCTGCAACTTAGAAAGCTGGCCATTTTTATTTAATGAGGAGGTTAGACTATGGTTTCACTGGCTACCAGGTTCCTGTGGTTCCTCGAGCTTCAAGATCATCCAGGGTAAACAAATGCTACCATTCCAAGGTTCCCTATTGGCCTATTTTTGCTTGGAAATTTATAGTTTCCTGATTTTAGGGGAGGGGACGAATCAGAAAGAAATGCGAGGATAATCAGAGACGAGGATTTGGAATTTTATCTAGTGTAGCAGGTAATTTATCGCAGGGGAGTGAAAGCTCGGTCCCAACCAATGCTGCTTGTGTACAGGATTTGCATCACATTGTTTATGCTAACTCTAATAGAGAGAGAGAGGCTGAAGGTATATCATTGAAGGAAGACTCCCTTCAACGGCGAAATTGTGATGATAAATTCTTTGCCTTCCTGCCTAGTTTGCAGGGACACCATAAAAGCTACAAATTGAATGAATTTTGCCTTGGTCGGAACAACCTTATTCTTGAGGTTGGTTCTAAATCAAGTGCCTATGACCAATCAGAGATGATATTTTTTGATGAGAAGCTAGCTACTGTTAACAGCAGAAATAATTGTGGATCTTCCTCAAACAGTGTAATTGGTGACTCCCCTTGTTTTGGGGAATTCTTCAAAGATAAAGTTGGAGGTGTGCTTGAAGGGAAATTAGGAGATAAATCATATACAAGTATAAGCGAAAAAGATGGAATTATTCCCATTACAGGCAGTTCAGAGGATTTGATCGAACTAGACAGGGAACCTCATGCCCTGGTTGGTTCAGAAAGTGATGTAAAGCCGTCTTTGTTGGATTGCATAAATCATGTTCCTTGTCCTAAGCATTATGATAATGTGAAAGTAATTAGTAGAGATGATGACGAAAACTCAGTTCTGTGCACTCAACACAGCACCGTATCAAAGTCCTATACGCCAACAACAGGTATTCGAGAAAGAAGAACGAAGAAACTCTCTGCTTCTAGACACTGGAGAGAAGCTCAAAAATTGAAGGGTCAGGAGTAATTTTAGAATTTGTTATTCGCATTATGTTTTAGCTTAGTGGATTGTACACTATTATTATGAATGTAAATTAGGTCTTATTATACAGTTTGTCCCACATATGATATAATTAATAATAGATTTTTTAGTTGTATGTGAGGTTGAGAACGCATTCCATTTTTGTGCATGTCTTAGTACAGTGAACTGCCTTTTTTGTAGTTTCATGTCTAGCTAATGGTACCTTTCACTTCTGGGTTGATTTCTTTAGATGGGCAAATGAAGCCAATGTACTGCAATGGGACAAATCATCATATGGATGAAAGATCACAGAATATCTATCCTTTCAAGAAGAGGAAATTCTTCAGTCAAAACCCACCATGCACATCTAATGGAGGAGATAATCACTCCACAGGTGAAAACAATGCATGCATGCAAATTTTCCTTTTTTGTGATTTTCTGTTTGTGTTTATGCTTTATGGGATATATTCAGTTTTGGCTGAATGGTCCTAGCTCTTACATGCAGCAATTGAAGCATCATCCTCAATAGCAGGTCAAGTACCTCCTGAGTCCAAGGGTTGTAATGGTAGGAAAGCCTGTCATGTAATGAACTGGAAGATCTGCTTCCACTTGAGAGGCTCTTATGCATTTATTTTTGTTATTCAGTGAAGCTTAGCATAAAATCTTTCAAGGTCCCAGAACTCTTCATAGAGATTCCTGCAACTGCAACTGTTGGTTCACTTAAGGTTTGGAAAGTTGCCTGATTTCTTTGTGATTACTTATATGCCTCAGTACTTCTATACTATCGTTATTATTGTTATTGTTATTATTATTGTTTCAAATATGCGTGCAAACTTCANCTCTCTCTCTCTCTCTCTCTCTCTCTCTCTCTCTCTCTCTCTCTCTCTCTCTCTCTCTGTGTTGTGTGTTTGATGCACGCACTCACAAACACACAATACATGCATGGTGTCAGCATTCTCCATTACATTGGTACTCCGTGGTAAGTGATTGGCGGTCATGCACATTGCCACAGCTACTATTACCATTAGGGACAGGATGGCAAGAATTGCCATGCCAACTGCACCCATTGTAGTGTGAGAAACAGGATTTTTTTTCCTTTTTGTCGAAAAATTTATTTTATCCAGTGAGACAATGGGGTCTCCAAGTGACCGGTGTTTACATTTAAAATAAGAGAATTCTCAATCCTTGGACTGAACTTTGATTGGTGAAAGGATTGTGTATTTATTCTAGCTGAGTGGGGAAACTGAGGGCTTGTTTGGACGCTTGGAGTATTTGAAAATTCTAGGAATAGTAGTGAAATGGTTTGACTTAAGATGTTTTATTGGAATTTGGGAAATGATATAGAAAAAGTTGAATAAAAATATTTTAGAGAAATATTTGTTTGAATATAATTTAGAGAAATATTTTAAGCACAAAGAAATTTTACAAATGTAAACCTACAAACTGACGTAACTTAATGTAGTATATTAGATTATAAAACTACTTTTACTTTTATATTTTGTGGGATTTCTTTGTAGTTGTAGCACTTATCTTTTTAATATTATTTTTGTTTTGAAGTTTATAAATGTAATATTAATTTTTGTGTTTTGTTTTGAAATTTGTAAAAGTTGTATTGGTTTTTGTGTTTACATAATGATTAGGTAATGATTAGATAAAAAAGTTAAAGATTTAAAATTGAAATGTGTATTGTGTTTTGAGTGATATTTGGGAATAAAATTTTGTGAAATTTTGAGAATTTTGTTTCTCATCTGTGTCCAAATGTCGCCACTGTTTAAATTTGGTCTGGCTGTTTATTTTTTTGTTCCAGGCTGGAGGAGAGGCAGAGGAGTGAAAAGAGAAACCGAGAGGCTAGTGGCCATCAGTTCACTCCAAGATGGTTCGACTTTACTAATGAAGTCACTCCTACACCTTGGGGTGACTTGGAAGTGTACAGCTACAATGGCAAATATACTGAACACCGGGCTGCTGTCGATGATAATTCAGATGGCATCCAAGAGACCAACATTACACCAACAGAGTTCAACCCCTGGCAATACGAAAACTTGGCCTCAGAATGATTGGTGTACATCATATGTATTCTTTTTTTTT
>QEOT01005165.1:109038-141413 GCA_003123785.1 Pterocarya stenoptera | reverse complement strand
GGGGGGGGGGGGGGGGGGGGGGGGGGGGGGATGGTAGATTCGGGCTATGTTTTTCATAAGTTTTGTAGTTAGCACTGGAGGAGTATTACCTTGTAGTTGTGGATAGACATGTTACTTCTTTATTTTAGTGCCTGATTGTGGAAAACAAGCTGGCTATGGATATTTTGTTAAGTTCAGGTTGCTCGTGTATTAACAATGTTGCATACTGGGATGAAGATCAGATGATACTTGCATCATCTAAACAATAATAATAAACTTCTAATAGTTGAACAACTGGTGCTTTGATTTCTTTTACGTTTTTATCATACTTTATTGCAAGTGGCATTTTGTGTAACACTTGGGAAGGAGAAAAAGTTCCAATTAGTTGCATCACCTATTTGGTTGTCTGTGATATTTGGTATTTGTTTTTTTTTTTCCCTTAGAGGACAGTTATGGAGGCAATGACTGCTATACTTGGAGACGGACTGCATGTTGGTATCCTGCTTCAGGGAAAGAAGGTGAAAGATGACAACAAAACCCTACTTCAGACTGGGATATCTCAAGATCGGAAGAGTCATAGTTTGGGTTTTATATTGGAGCCCAGACATGCACAAATCTCCCCACCTGCATGCACGGAAGACCAATCTTGGCTACCTGGTTGCACACCTCAGGACTTATCTAGGTTGTACAACTTTTAGTTTCTGTACTCTTGAGCTATCTTTTATGTGTTCCAAGTTTGTGAATTAACAAATTTATCTTGTCTAATTGTATTAGTATATTCTATTCTCAGGCATTCTGCTCCGTTGACACTACAACTTGGTATATCTTATGTCTCCCCAAATCCTCTGTTGTTGAATTTAAATAGATGTCCTGAAAGTATATCAGCATAGTTCCCTCTCTTGCTGATAATTCAACTGCAATTGACTGCCAGAGACCCAGGCAATGGTTGCAGTTCCATCAATTGGTATGGAGGCATTGGTTGTGGTTCCCTTTTGTAGGAAATCAAATCCTGAATTTGTGCAGAGGCGAATCAGGAGACCGTTCTCTGCTTTAGAAGTAGAAGCATTGGTTCAGGCAGTTGAAAAACTTGGAACTAGAAGGTACGTTTGATGATTACCTAGTTACTTTAGTTCAGAATTTGAATTGCCTTTGTATGGACTATAACCAGTTGACTTGGGTTGTAGGTGGCGTGATGTTAAATTGCGTGCTTTTGATAGTGAAAAGCATCGTACTTATGTTGATTTGAAGGTCAGTGATTTGAGGTTCATAAACTTGCAGATGAGTGCCTCGATTGATCGTTGCACCACTTCTTGGTGCCTGGTATTTCTTTTTTGTAGATGTTTAAAGAGTGTGACTGTGTTCAAATATTTAATGGTGCTATCCCCATAACTTCCCCAACCCACCCCCTGTTGCCCACCTGCTACTTGCTATTTTATTTTCGGGTTGTTTCCCACAATCCGTTTAGTTCTTGTCAAATTCTTTGCTATAGTCAAGGCTTCGTTGAGTTGAGCAGTTGCTGAGCTACCTTCAAGGTTTTAATTATATCATTCTACCCTCTAGATATAGTTTTGGATTGAAATGGCTTAGATTTAGGTTGGTCTAGATTGACTATGCCGTAAATCAGCAGATTTATTGATATTGTTGTGTTTACAACATGACAGTATAACAATGCAGGATAAATGGAAGACATTGGTGCACACAGCAAGAATCTCATCTCAGCAGAGGAGGGGAGAACCTGTTCCGCAGGAGCTTTTAGATAGGGTCCTAGCTGCCCATGCCTATTGGTCCGAAACATCAGACAAGGCAACAGGTTAAAACAACTGTATGAGGGCTTGCCTTCTTGGGAAACACAAGGATCAGGCAGAAAAGGGTTTGAGTTAGATCTTTGGTTATTTTTCAATACCATGTAAATGATTGATTACGTCTTCTTGCAAAGGGATTGGTGGTTTGTACATGATTTGTTAAAAAAATGGCTGCGTGTTGAAGAGAAGTCACCAAATCCACTCTCACTCTCTGGGATGTAGAAAGTTGGTGATATCTTGCTGCAATTGTGTCGTAGGTTTTTTAAGTGTTGTCATTCTCTATTATATTAGAATTGTTGATCCCTTTTATTGAGACTCTGTCAGTGGTAGATGAAGAATCCGACTTTATGACACTTCGTCCATTTTTTTCTCTTATTGTATGATCTCTCTTTTTCTCTGACACCCTACTTTTCTTCTTGTCTTGTCCCATTCCTCTATTTTCCACTTGCCTCTTAATGATGACCCTTTGGTGGGCTGGGTTTGATATATTTGAGCCCCCTACTTTTATCCTTCTAGTATGCTTGTAATTTTTAAGGTTGATTATTTCAACAAGAACGCTGTGAGAATCTTCAAGTCAAGCAGCGATAGAGATAGTCTGTGAAACAATGTAGAAAAATAAATGCTGAGAACTGGTCCCCGGATTTCTATTTGTTTGCGCTAAGCAGTGAAGAACTTTGAGCGTCGAACTCGGCTTAGCGGAAGATGTACTTGACCGCGCTAGGTTCTTAGAGGGAATAGGGTGAAATGATGGTTTCGACTTAGTTTTTAACTTACAAGGAAAGGGAGAAAAATGAAGATCTTGTTGTGGCATTCTAACGATCATAATTAATTTTTCATTGATTCGTTTGCCTAGTTTCAAAAAGCAACACCAACCTTTGGCTAATAGCTATGTTATGTAGCTCTGCTTGGAGAGAGAGGTGGGAGATGCACTGGATCGCACTAGGTGCGAAGGCGAAGCTCGGTTTTGAGAAATAAGCGGGAGATGTACTCGGCCGCGCTAGATATGAGCATAGAGCTTGGCCTAGAAAGCTAGGTGAGAGATGTACTCGACTACGCTAGGTGCGATCACGAAGCTCAGCTTAGAGAGATAGGCGGGAGATGTACTCGACCACGCTAGGTTCGAGCGTAGAGCTCGGCTTAAAGAGTTAGGCAGGAGATGTACTTGACTGGGCTAGGTGTGAGCGCAAAGCTTAGCTTAGAGAGCTAGACGAGATATGTATTCCATTGCACTAGGTGCGAGCTTGAAGCTTGGCTTAGAAAGATAGGTGGGAGATGTACTTGATCGCAATAGGTGTAAGTGTGGAGCTCGGCTTAGAGAGTTAGGCGGGAAATATTCTTGACTACCCTAGGTGTGAGTGCGGAGCTTGTCAAAGAGAGCNTTCAAATATTTAATGGTGCTATCCCCATAACTTCCCCAACCCACCCCCTGTTGCCCACCTGCTACTTGCTATTTTATTTTCGGGTTGTTTCCCACAATCCGTTTAGTTCTTGTCAAATTCTTTGCTATAGTCAAGGCTTCGTTGAGTTGAGCAGTTGCTGAGCTACCTTCAAGGTTTTAATTATATCATTCTACCCTCTAGATATAGTTTTGGATTGAAATGGCTTAGATTTAGGTTGGTCTAGATTGACTATGCCGTAAATCAGCAGATTTATTGATATTGTTGTGTTTACAACATGACAGTATAACAATGCAGGATAAATGGAAGACATTGGTGCACACAGCAAGAATCTCATCTCAGCAGAGGAGGGGAGAACCTGTTCCGCAGGAGCTTTTAGATAGGGTCCTAGCTGCCCATGCCTATTGGTCCGAAACATCAGACAAGGCAACAGGTTAAAACAACTGTATGAGGGCTTGCCTTCTTGGGAAACACAAGGATCAGGCAGAAAAGGGTTTGAGTTAGATCTTTGGTTATTTTTCAATACCATGTAAATGATTGATTACGTCTTCTTGCAAAGGGATTGGTGGTTTGTACATGATTTGTTAAAAAAATGGCTGCGTGTTGAAGAGAAGTCACCAAATCCACTCTCACTCTCTGGGATGTAGAAAGTTGGTGATATCTTGCTGCAATTGTGTCGTAGGTTTTTTAAGTGTTGTCATTCTCTATTATATTAGAATTGTTGATCCCTTTTATTGAGACTCTGTCAGTGGTAGATGAAGAATCCGACTTTATGACACTTCGTCCATTTTTTTCTCTTATTGTATGATCTCTCTTTTTCTCTGACACCCTACTTTTCTTCTTGTCTTGTCCCATTCCTCTATTTTCCACTTGCCTCTTAATGATGACCCTTTGGTGGGCTGGGTTTGATATATTTGAGCCCCCTACTTTTATCCTTCTAGTATGCTTGTAATTTTTAAGGTTGATTATTTCAACAAGAACGCTGTGAGAATCTTCAAGTCAAGCAGCGATAGAGATAGTCTGTGAAACAATGTAGAAAAATAAATGCTGAGAACTGGTCCCCAGATTTCTATTTGTTTGCGCTAAGCAGTGAAGAACTTTGAGCGTCGAACTCGGCTTAGCGGAAGATGTACTTGACCGCGCTAGGTTCTTAGAGGGAATAGGGTGAAATGATGGTTTCGACTTAGTTTTTAACTTACAAGGAAAGGGAGAAAAATGAAGATCTTGTTGTGGCATTCTAACGATCATAATTAATTTTTCATTGATTCGTTTGCCTAGTTTCAAAAAGCAACACCAACCTTTGGCTAATAGCTATGTTATGTAGCTCTGCTTGGAGAGAGAGGTGGGAGATGCACTGGATCGCACTAGGTGCGAAGGCGAAGCTCGGTTTTGAGAAATAAGCGGGAGATGTACTCGGCCGCGCTAGATATGAGCATAGAGCTTGGCCTAGAAAGCTAGGTGAGAGATGTACTCGACTACGCTAGGTGCGATCACGAAGCTCAGCTTAGAGAGATAGGCGGGAGATGTACTCGACCACGCTAGGTTCGAGCGTAGAGCTCGGCTTAAAGAGTTAGGCAGGATATGTACTTGACTGGGCTAGGTGTGAGCGCAAAGCTTAGCTTAGAGAGCTAGACGAGATATGTATTCCATTGCACTAGGTGCGAGCTTGAAGCTTGGCTTAGAAAGATAGGTGGGAGATGTACTTGATCGCAATAGGTGTAAGTGTGGAGCTCGGCTTAGAGAGTTAGGCGGGAGATATTCTTGACTACCCTAGGTGTGAGTGCGGAGCTTGTCAAAGAGAGCTAGGCAGGAGATATAGTCAATCGCACTAACTGTGAGCATGGAGCTTGAGAAGACTTGGAAAATTTTGTAGCAAGAGCCTTCGAGGATGCAACCATCTGAACATTTATTGTTAGCAAAGAGTGTGATTTTTGAAATCATTTTGCTTTTGATGTTAAAGTTTGCTTGTAGAACTTGCGCTAAGTGGTCAGGGAGCTCGTTGTCCCCCTGGGTCTATCTCAGGCAGTTGTAGAGCCTGTTGACTCGTTCCCAAAGAAAACCCACTCAAGGCTGTTGTGGAGCTTGGAGGCTCATTGCCAAAAGTAACCACCCACTGGTGGCACTTGTGGCACAAGTGTAAGGCATTTGTTGGAGAAGATGCTAGGAGGAAGATGACTCGACCCTAGAGAGATGGTGAGGAGAGATGGGACACTTAAGAGATGTGTTCCCTTCTTTGTTCTTCGGTGCAAGCGTGAAGCATCAGTTTAGATAACCAGGCAGGAGATATCCTCGACTGCATTGGGTGGCGAGGAGAGATGGGACACTTAGGAGAGGTGTTCCCTCCTTTGTTTTACAAGTGCGAGCGTAGAGCATCGACTTAAATAAACAGGCGTGAGATGTGCTCGACTGCATTGAGACATTTGGGAGAGATGTACCCTCTTCTGTTCGCCGGGTGCGAGCGCAGAGCATCGACTTAGCTAATTCGACAAGAGATGTGCTTGATCGCATTGAGGCAAGGAGAGATGGGACACTTAAGCGAGGTGTTCCCTCCGTTGTTCACCGATGCAAGCGCAGAGCATCAACTTAGCTGCTTTGGTGGGAGATGTGCTCGACTGCATTAAGGTGAGGAGAGATGGGACACTTAGGAGATGTGTTCCTCTGTTGTTTGCCGATGCAAGTGCAGAGTATCGACTTTGCTGCTTTAGCAGAGGTAGAGCTCGACCGCACTACTACGACGGGAGACAGAGCTAGACCACGCTAGGGGGTTTCCACAAAAAACCAAATGAATGAGTATACATAATCCAAATTATAAGTTTGAGACTTTGCAAACCTGAGTCAAGTGGCATGATGTCTAGTTAGCATCCGATCCGTGTAGTGGAAGTGCATCTGGGCAAGGAGCTTGCCTTCCATGGTGATGAAGTCTACTGGGTGGGCAAGGAGCTTGACCACCGTGAAGGTGCAGTGCACTAGGCAGGTAAGGTGATGCATGTCATGGGTGGCCGTGGAACAGACCATGGCTGAGCAAGGTGGGGCACATTGCACGCCTCATGCCATGTGCTCATGGGCGAGGAACCTGTGAGGGTGGCGAGGAGCCTCCTCTGTGAAGATGGTGAGGAGCTTCTCCCTTAAGGGTGGAGAAAAGGCATGGTGCATGTAACACCGCAAGAGATGGGGTTGGCGAGGAGAACAACACAACTCAGTGGTGAGGAACGCCGCGTGGAGGCATTGGCAGAGATGCCACAAGGGGGTCATGGAGCCAGACATGTACACTGTGCGCGTTGAGGCTGGGAAACTGTGCCCAGGCGAGGTTCGTTGTCCCCAACCTACCTTCCTTCTGCAACTTGAACACAAACATGTTTGTTTCTCATAAATCTTAGTCAAATAGCTGGAAAAGATATTACTTTTGAATTATTTTATTTAATTGATGAACAAATGATGTGTGGTGGAAGAAAAGAGTAGTAACAATGACGCCAACTGGGGCAATTTGAATTATTTTTGAATTACATAACTATGTTTTGAAATAAAACTCCGATTGTGGGAAATATTCTCATAGACCAAATACAATGGCCGTAGAAACTCAGAAACGAGTAGCGATTTGGGAAAAGAGAGCCTTAAAATCTTTGGTCGGTGTCCCAACACCCTCAGGCTTTGAGGACAAATCAAAAGCCTTAAATTTGGCATCCTCAAACTGTAATGCCTGTTGGAAACAAAGAAACAAACACAGAAATATACTAAATACTAAGGTAATAAAGAGTAGGAAGAATCAAATGCAGCTTTGCAGGTAACAAAGACTAGGAAGAATCAAAGAAACCACAAATTAGCAGAAGCACAACTCAAGTAAAACAGAATACCTGAATGCACACTTCTGCCACATCCGCCCTGGAAATGGTTCTAGTTTCTGTCTTAAGAAGCTCATCATCCTTTCCAATAAGTAATTCTCGGATACCGCCTTCTTTATCTTGCAGGCCTCCAGCCCTAACCCAACCATATAAAGGTTGTCAATGTTAATTTGCAAGAGACAATAGCACAGTTACATAGTGACAAATCTTTCAGAATTACTCTGTTAAATTTCTCGTGGACGAGTATCTTGTTTATTCAAGTAAAGTTCAAAGATCAAGTTTGAAGCTTAAGAAACTTAAATACATTAAAAAAAAATTAATAACCAGTCCTTGATTTAAAAATAGACATTGGATTTTTAAAAGTTTCTTTTGATTCCTTAGGTTTCAAGTTTAAAAAACAAAAATTATCTCTCCATCAACTATCCCAATTCGAGTCCGAATCACTAGCAGCTCGACAAATTACCAAGACATGCTGACATGTGGATAAAAAGATAAAAATACTTTAGTTTTAAAAGACCAAAAATACTGAAAAAAAAAAGAAAAAAAAGAAACAGGGAAAAATAGAAAAACACAAAAACAAATCAAACAACAAAGAAGTAAAAGAAAAATTAAAGCCAAAATATTTACATATAAAACATAACATTTCATGGGATGGAACTTTAAAAGTTAAAAAATAAATAAAAAACAAGAACATAAATAAAAATTAAAAAAAAAATGAAACTACAAAAAAATAAAAACATATAAAAAGCCAGAAAATAAATAAACTAAATAACACCATTGCATGGAATGGAGGACCCCTCCACCCTTCACTACTCTCCGTGAGGTTGGATAGGAGAGGGAACTGTTTAATTCCCCACCCAAGTTTAACCGTTAAGTCAGAGCAAAATAGGTGACATGACACAATCTTGATTATCAGATATCAATAGAAGATCTTATTCAATAGTCAACAGTAAGTGAAGAATGTAATGTATCAACTTTGATAGTTTGATATGTAAAGCCTAAAATGTCTGTTCGTTGAAAGGGATCAAGGGTACTTTTCTTATATATGCCATAGGAAATGATCCTACCTTATAATAGTGTATGGAATACCAGAGTCGGCCAAATACTGCTCAGCCTTCCTCTTCCATACCTGTAATATAGTAAACAAGAAAAATGTATTTCTGCAGCATTGTGTGCTCATTAATTATAATATTAACCATGAAATAAACAACTATAGAAACCAAAGAGAAGTAATCTGGCAGTAAAATATAAAGGGACCACGAACCAATATATTGCCGTTACCCAAGCTGTTCAATGGATTATTTAAATCTGTTCCACCCATAGACCCAACCAACACAATTTGCTTCACTCCCGCAGCCTTAGCTGTCACATGGACCATATAACTCAAGAGAAACAAAAAGTGCAGTAAACATAATTTATCTAAGCGAAAGGGGGGGGGGTGGGAAGAAATGCTCACCAGCATCTATTTGATTTTTCTGCCCAATCCAATCGACCTAAGAAGCAAAATCCCAAAAACTTAAGCTTCATCGTGTAAATGGTGAAGTTTAGTCATAAAATTTTCAATTTTTTTAAAATAAAGGGTTAGAGAGTATGCAGACTGTCTGATATGGTCCAAGATTGCCACTTTTGTTTTATTTAATCAGAAAATGGATATTCTAAGCAGAAGGAAAGTTATATAAAAACATAAAGCTGTCCAAAGATCAGGAAATGAAATGCAGAAGTGATTACCTGTTCAGGATAAGCTCCATCTTCAAAATAGAATTCAGGACGTTCACCTTTGGTTGGATCAAACCCAGGTTTCATCTTGGGCACAGCGCTTGTGAGGATTACGAGTGCATAAATACCTTGGATTGCAGGAACTATGGTGCTGCCATCCCTTATATCCCCAACAAAAATATCATCTGCTCCACCTATTTTTTCCTTGCTCTCCTCGGTTCGAACTAAACCTCTGGCAACATACTGCCCCGACCTCTCCTTCAATTTCTTATAAACTATTTGTCCTGCAAGAGCCAAATTACCAATAAAAGAAAATCCATTTCACTTCGATACTCTTCCTTCAGAAAAGAAAACAGGAAAACATAGAAAAATAGAGAAATAAATGGAAGGGGCACCTGTTCTACCACCAGCTCCGGTTACCAGGACCGTGCTTGGAACCGAGTCCGCCATTGCTGCCGATACCACTCCAACTCCTCTAGATCCCCTTCTCTGAAGAAATGGGTAACCAGAAGCATTGAAATTAAGAGGGGAGAGCGGCCTCGAAGTTTCTGGAACCCGCAGTGATAGTGAGCTGTGTTTATTATGACATGAACCGGACTTTAACGAGAATGGCGTTGCGGTGGTTGTGGGGAAGCCCAGTGGGACCCGTGTAGCGATGGCCATTGAGCAAAGACTAGTAGGATGGACTGCCATCCATGCGGCCGACGGTGAGATAGTCGGAGGCTTAGAAGTGTACTTCCCTCACCGGAGCTTTGAGTGTAATCGGGGTTCCTTCTGTTCGGATTATCTTATCCTACGACTAGTCTACTACCTTATCTTTGTTGTGTTTAGTATTTACTGTTCGTGAAAAAGGTCCGTGACGTCACGCTCTTTCACACTGAACAAAGTGTTGCTCTTCGTTATGGGCTGACCAACATTGAGAGTTGGCTTTGATCCGTTGGGCGTGTCTCTGGGTTTGCAAGTTGGATAATTTGGGCAAGGATCTATTGGAAGATAGGCCGCTCATGGTGGGCTTGATGAGTTGGGCTGTATTCTGCAGAGTTTATCAATGGCCCAGTAGGAAATTGGATCTGTTGGAAGATTTTGCTAGCTAGGATCGATGCTGAACTCCGTTAGTCGATCTGTCTCCTTCTGCGTACGATTCATGAATCATAATCAAAACTCAAAATCCTATGGCCATATTAAATGTTATTTAGTTCTTTGGTTCTAAGCTAAACCGAAAATTTTGGAATTTGAAGTAGTTTTACGTATAAGTCTCAATTGTGTGTCATGAACGCAGGAAAAGCAACTGTAGATTAGGCCAACGGTTGAGTTAGTTGATTGTGGAGTCAAAATATATGCGGTGTTTAGTTTTAAGAATACAGTGCGTTTAGTGTGTTAGATGGTATGTGCGAAGGTAATAAAACGGTATGTTTTGTGTAAGCATAAAACGTTGCGTTGTATGTGTTGGGATATGAAAAGGAAGGGTCAGTTTACTGTTCATTATTTGAGAAGTGTTTGTGAATACACTAGAGGTTGGGTTTGCCTCGAATCAGATCCTTGTTGCTTAGAGAACTCAATCAAGAATTTTTCTTGACTCATTCTTGTTTCTCTATCTTCTTCTTTCTAAGTACCCTCCTAATAGTTGGTATCAAAGAGGACGATCCTCTCATGGCGGAAGGGACACAGTCGACAACTTTGAAGGCCCATCAAGAAAACAACCAACGCCAGCAAGAAGCCATCCAGATCCAACTTGATGGCCAACAACAAAATATCCAAATGCTTACTGACAGGTTAGATCATATGAATGACATGATTCATACTTTAATTGAGCATCATTGAGTTCTTCCTTCTAGGGAGGGCACTCAGGATCAGAGAGTATTGTTTCAAAAGGAAAGGCCTCTCTTGGCTAGAGGAGTACGTTTGGATTTTTTCCATTTTTAGTTCCATCAAATTGCCCCCAATCAAAGGTTGTTATTGGCCTTGTATCATATGGAGGATAAGACTCTGATTTGGTATCACGATGCAGTAGATGGGGGGCCATTTTATGGGTGGGATTCCTTTTTCAAGGCTTTACTAATAAGATTTGGACCTACAATCTATGACAATCTCATGGATGCCTTGATAAGGCTTAAGCAGACATCCACAACAGCTGCATATAAGACCCAATTTGAGAGTCTTTCCAATAGATTGAAGGGCCTTTCTGAGAACCAAAGTTGAGTTGTTGAGTGGCCTGAAAGATGAGATCAGGTTACCAATTAAGATGCTCAACCCCATTAATCTGAGTGCAACATTTGGCTTAGCCAAGATTCAAGAAGAATATGTTTTGAGTTCAAGAAAAGCATTCATAACAAGAGGATATGGTGGAGATGTTCAAACTGTTGGATCTAGTGATAGATTCTAGAAAAAGTGTGTAGGAAGACTTCTTCTTCTAAGATGGATGAAAAAATGAGGAAAGGGTTATGCTATCACTATGTCGAAAAATAGAATCATATCCATGTGTGTAAGGATTTGAAAGTTTACTTGCTACAAGTAGAGGATAGTGGTGAGCATGGAGAATGTGATTAGGAGATTGGGGTAGAAGAAGAGAGAGTGAAGGGAAGTTCAGTGGGATTACCTGAGGAAAACCTGGAAATTTCAATTTATGCTATTTCAGGTTCTGCTAGTGCTAATTCTATGAGATTGTTGGTAGTCATTGAAGGATAGTTTGTAGTCATTTTAGTGGATTCAGGAAGCACACATAACTTCCTGGATCCTGGGGCTGTTCGTGTGTCAAATTTGAAGTTGGAAGAGACTGCTAAGCTATAGGTCAAGGTGGCCAATGGTGAAAAGCTGCTAAGCACAAGTAGATGTGGAAGCATTCCTCTTAAGGTCCATGGGAAGAAATTCTTTGTTTCCTTCCATGTATTGACCTTAGGTGGGTGTGATATGGTTCCTGGAGTAAATGGTTGAAAATGTTAGGCCCTATTGTTTGGAATTTTCTAACAATGTTAATAGACTTCCAATTTTTGGGAAGAAGAACTATTTTGTAGGGCCTGTGTACTGGTGATACATCAGTGGAGGATGAAAGCACTTTCTTTAACCCATCTTCTGTGGGAAAGAAAGGATGGTTGTTACAAGTTGTGCCTGAAGGAAGTGGAGAACAGTTTGATAATGAAAAGAAGAAAGCGGTAAACTTGCTTGAGGAGCTTAAAGGGTTATTTGAGGAATCTACTGGGCTGCCTCCCTCTATAGCTTGTGACCATCAAATTAATTTGAAAGAAGGCACCCAACCCATCTCAGTTCGACCATATAGGTTATTACCAGAAGACTGAGATAGAAAAGATGTTAAGAGAATTGTTGCAATATGGTGTGATCAAGCCAAGCCAAAGTCCATTTTCATCATTTATTCTCTTGGTTAGAAAAGTTGATGGAAGTTGGAGGATGTGCATTGACGACTACAGAGCCTTGAGCCAAGAGACTATCAAGGATAAATTTCTAATTCCTATGATAGATGAACTTTTGAATGAGTTGTGTGAGGCTCAGATTTTCTCTAAGCTTGATTTGAGATCTGGCTACCATCAGATTCGAGTAAGAATTGAGGATATCTCTAAAATAGTGTTAAAAAATGGTGCCCATACTTGCTTGGACAATCATTTAAAATTAAAACTGACCAACAATTCTTGCTGGAACAGAAGGTGGATTCTGAGGCTCAATAGAAATGGATCATAAAGCTCATGGGGTATAGTTTTTCAATTAAGTATAAGAAGAGCAAGGAGAACAAGGTTACTGAAGCCTTGTCAAGGAAATTGGANCAACTTTTTCAAATTTCAATTTAACTTTTTCAAATCTTCAAACTAAAAAATAATATTTTAAACTTTAAAACAAAACACAAAATTCTCATCTCACCTCCCAAACATAATCTTAGTCTCAGAAGCTTCAAGCAATTTACTCAAAAGTTCAAAAGCACGGAATTGTTAAGCACTATTCTATTCAGCAGAGGTTGTTGCTCAGAAAAGGGAGGATGGTAATGGTTCTAGGTTCTAATTTTTAGAACACAATTCTATAATATGTTCATCATAGCCCCTAGGCTAGCCATGTGGGCTATCAGAAAACTTTGAAAAGAACTAAGATAGACTTTTATTGGGAAGGGATGATGAGTGATATTAAGAAGCTAGTGAGGGAATGTGACACATGTTTGACAACAAAATATGAGGCCATACATCCTGCTAGCCTATTACAACCATTGACAGTTCCAGTTTCCTCAATGGCTGATATATCTATAGACTTTGTGGAGGGATTTCCACTTTTGTATGGATATAGTGTCATTTTCTCTGTCTTTGATAGATTGACCAAGCATGCACATTTTTTTCCATTGTCACATCTTTATACAGCCAACAAAGTAGGTCCAATTTTCTTCTCTATTTAAGTTGCATGGGTTGCCAAAAACAATAGTCTCAAATAGAGATGTCGTTTTCACCAATGTGTTTTGGAAGGAGTTGTTTTAGTTGTAAGGGATTACCTTAACTTTCAATTCTGCCTATCATCCGCAAACAGATGGGCAAAATGACGCTCTTACCAAATGTTTTGAAGGTTACATATGATATTATATTGGGTCTAAGCCAAAGGATTGGACTATGTGTCTTCCAAGGGCTAAGTGGTGTTATAACACTACAACCCATTGTTCTTCTGGTATGTTTCTCTTTGAGGCTTTGTATGGATACCCTCATCCAAGACTAGTTTCATACTTCCCAAGCACAACAACAAATGAAGTTGTAGATAAACAACTTAGATCAAGAGAGCAAGTCATGATCTTGCTTAGGGAGAATTTACTAAAGGCTCAATAGAGAATGAAACGGTTTGTAGACAAAAAAGAGAATTGAAAGCATTTTTGAGATTGGTGATTTGGTTTATTTGAGACTGCATCCATATCGACAGAAGATAGGAGTACTTCATCACAACCTTAAAATTAGCGCATTGATTCTATGGTCCTTTCAAGGTTTTAAAGGTCGGGGGCAATGGCCTATAAGTTGTGTAACATCCGGCTCATAAGATAATAATAATAAATAAATAAAATTAGGACAATAAAAGAAGAATTTAACTTTAGTTTAGTTATTATTTATTTATCAGACATTTTTAATTCCAAATAATATTTTTATTTTTATTATTATTAATGGATAGACTCTTCCTCGTTTTAAATTATCTTTTTAGATTCTACTAAGTTCGAACCCAAATCCATTGATAGAAATCTCCTTAGAATTTACTATCAACTTTTATTTAAAACTCTTACATTTCTTAAAATCTTAACCGTTTAGTCAATAAATTTTACATGTTTAACTCACCTCCAAATTTCACAACTATCTCATTATCCGATTACACATATTTATTAGAGGAATCCTTGTACACTTTCAGAACAAACCCCCTACGTTCTTCACCTTCCCTCTCTCTCGATTGCGTTTTCTCTCTCTCTTCCTCTCTAACGTAATTCGCTCTTTGCTCCCTCTCTCAATGGAGGAATATTATACTTCATACTCCCATTCTATTTTCATTCAACTATATAAGATGTGGCATATTTATGATCATTGAATAAATAATCATCCAATGGTGATAAATGTGACACATCTTACATAGTAGAATGAGAGTGAAATAATAGTGTAGTGTATAGAATTTTCTAAAAGTAACATCATATCACACTGGAAGCTAGTACATAGGAAGGTAGTCAAAAGTTTCTAGAAACTTTCCGTAAAGCAGGTGGAGCCTAATCTTAATTGGAAAATATTTTAGTTACAAATGAATTACACAAAAGTAAACCCACAAACTGATGTGGCTTGATGTGGTACGTCAGATTGTAGAATTATTTTTATTATTAAAGTAGATATAACTGATTCCATGTAACCATATCAATTTGTGAGTTTACTTCATGTAATTTCTTTATGTCTGTTGTAATTCTCATTTTAATTTATGTGCTGTACTTCTTAGGTCTTATGATGTTAATGCCCTTATTTGATAACCTTGGCAGGTTAGAATTGGTCTGAATTTTGCTGATAGTCTCACGTGCACTTTGCTTTTACAATGGGCTCAAGTTTTGTATTGAGCTCAACTTAATTTTTACCGAAGTTATTTTATGCGGGGTTGGGCCTAACATTTTAATTTGGGTTTAGTCGTAATTAAATAAATATATTAATAAAAAAAAACTTTATTTTATAGAAAATATATAAGGGACTTAAAATATATTCCCTTTTAAGTTATAAATTGAAAGCTACGAGATGATATTAGTAGGTAGAAGTGAGTAATTATTAGATAAAATCTCCAAGTGTCAAATTAAGTAAATAGAAGATTATAACACGACTTTCTAAAAATTTAGTGACGTAAGTAGGTATAACTTAGTAGAGAGAATTTAAAAACAACACTGCGAGGTTAGTAGTTTGATTATACATTAGGATTAGCATACGTTAACTAGTTATATATATTATTATTAAGCCAATTCTTTGTAAGTCAGTATTTATGTACTACGCATATCATGATATTTGCAAGCACGTCATTCATCATGTTTTCTTCTACATATTATAGTTATGTATGTATTATGCATCTCACGTTACATCAGACACGTAAGTCTTCATAAGATCAATTGTAAGATAAGATCAGAACAATTAATCAGATGGTCATTCAAATACATGGTACCGATGCAGTAAGGGTGGATGTGCAAGCCACAGACTCAAGCATGGTCCACCATAGTATTTTATCAGATCAGATCAGATCAGTGATTCCCCTTGTGTCCATAGGATGTGAGACCAGTGCACAACCTTGCACGTAGGATTAAGTGTGTTGACTAGTCCGACAAGTCCATTAATCCAGATAAGTTAGATCAGTTAATATACCAGAAATATTTCCAAATCATGCATGTCATCAACCTATTTATGAACTATCATGACTTTAAATTCTCAACACAAAATATTTTATGAAAAATCTTATGTTAAGTATGTTTATGTTATGATGAGTTTCTTACTTAGTCATCTACTCATTTTAATTGTTTTATATTTATTTTTTTTACCACCCAGGTGAGGATGATAAGTACGAATAAACAACCCAGGTTTAGAAAGAGCAGTTTGATTTAATTCTAGGCTTTTTAGTTAATTTTATTCAGATTTCGATTATATTTTCAAAATATATTTTATTTAATAATTATTTTTATAAATTAAATATTTATTTTGTTATGAAAGGCTCTTGTCGGGTTATTTTTATGAAAATATGTGATATCACTAACATGTTGGAAAGGTGAGTTACAAGCTGTATCTGCCAACTTTATCTAGAATAAACCCAATTTTTCACGTTTCTTGTCTTAAAAAGAAACTTGGGCAACATATTGTTCCTTTACCCACTTTGCCACTAGTTGATTGTGAGGGGACTACTAAGCCAAAAACTNATCTCACGTTACATCAGACACGTAAGTCTTCATAAGATCAATTGTAAGATAAGATCAGAACAGTTAATCAGATGGTCATTCAAATACATGGTACCGATGCAGTAAGGGTGGATGTGCAAGCCACAGACTCAAGCATGGTCCACCATAGTATTTTATCAGATCAGATCAGATCAGTGATTCCCCTTGTGTCCATAGGATGTGAGACCAGTGCACAACCTTGCACGTAGGATTAAGTGTGTTGACTAGTCCGACAAGTCCATTAATCCAGATAAGTTAGATCAGTTAATATACCAGAAATATTTCCAAATCATGCATGTCATCAACCTATTTATGAACTATCATGACTTTAAATTCTCAACACAAAATATTTTATGAAAAATCTTATGTTAAGTATGTTTATGTTATGATGAGTTTCTTACTTAGTCATCTACTCATTTTAATTGTTTTATATTTATTTTTTTTACCACCCAGGTGAGGATGATAAGTACGAATAAACAACCCAAGTTTAGAAAGAGCAGTTTGATTTAATTCTAGGCTTTTTAGTTAATTTTATTCAGATTTCGATTATATTTTCAAAATATATTTTATTTAATAATTATTTTTATAAATTAAATATTTATTTTGTTATGAAAGGCTCTTGTCGGGTTATTTTTATGAAAATATGTGATATCACTAACATGTTGGAAAGGTGAGTTACAAGCTGTATCTGCCAACTTTATCTAGAATAAACCCAATTTTTCACGTTTCTTGTCTTAAAAAGAAACTTGGGCAACATATTGTTCCTTTACCCACTTTGCCACTAGTTGATTGTGAGGGGACTACTAAGCCAAAAACTGAATTAATTTTGGGAAGGAGAATGAAGAAGGTGAACACTTAGGCCCGAACAGAGGTTTTGATTAAATGGAGAGGTAAACCATCTGAGGATAGTTCATGGGATTCACTATGGAAGTTGCGGCAACAGTATCCTCACCTTGTGGGCAAGGTCCTGTGAGAGGGGGGAAGTTTGCAGCCTTGTGGTCAAGGCTCTTTCAAGGTAGGGAGAATGTCATGAAAGCAAGAAAAGCAATGGTAGATTAGTCCAACGGTGGAGTTAGTTGATTGTGGAGTCAAAACGCAACGTTTAGTTTTAATAATACGGTGCATTTTGTGTGTTAAATGGTATGTACGAAGGAATTAATAAAAATGTGTGTTTTGTGTAATTAATAAAAGGGTGTTTTGTGTAAGCATAAAACGCTGCATTGTATGTGTTGGGATATAAAAGTGAAGGGGCGGTGCAATGTTCATTATCTGGACAGTGTTTATGAATAAAGTGGAGGTTAGCTTGTTTCTTTGTCTTTTTCTTTCTAGCTGTGCAAGTCTTGAACAAATTCTTTAAAAAAAGAGGGGTGTCTTTTCGGATACGCTTTGTTAAAAATTCTTGCAAGAGTCTTGTACGCATAGAATTTGTATAAAATCATTATTGTAAAACAAATAATCTAGTAAGTTGATTATTGTCCAACTTCTTTCCTATGGTATTGATTGATGCATTATATGTTGCTTAAGAAAAGGGATGGTTTAAGGGCTTTTGCGAAATCTTCTTTATATAATTGCAACATCATCACGTGAAGGATGGACCAATTTCTTGCCTCAGTGATGCAAACAGTGGGGACTCGACTCTACCCCCCCCCCCTCTCACCTAAAATCTTATTATATAATCATAATATTAGCATAATATACATTTTAAAGAAACCGAGTTAGGATGGATTTTAGGCTCTTTGTGATATTATATACTTTGATATATGGATTCTGTTTGGTTTGAAAGAAATCAGATTGAGAAAAATTTCAAGAATAAACGATACGAAAAATTATTCTCATCAGTTACTATTTATTATCCCACACCATACATCTTACGAAAAACACTCGCATACCCTAAAAAAAAGTTATAAGTGTGGAGTGAATAGTAGAAGTGGCAATATGTGATACGACCCGTTAACCCAACACGAATACAACATGATAAAAACAGGTTAGCGTTTAGTCTTAATGGGTTCGGATCAAAATGGGTTGATCCGTTAAGACACGATTACTTAACGGGTTGATAACGGGTCAACACAGTTATGACCCGTTATGAAAGTTAAAGTTATAATTATACCCTTATATCTAAAAATAAAATTGTTGAAATTTTAATTTCGATATTTTTATTGTTTGGATTATAATTTTGGACTTGTAGTTAGTTTTATATTTTTTTATAGATATTGTGATTTTAACATTTATATAAAAATTATGCTAAACTTCACTAGGTCAAACGGGTTAATTTTGGATCTGTTCAACCGATTTACATAAACGGGTTGACACGACACGACACGTTATGTTAATTAGTCGTGTTAGGGTTTGAGATTTTGACACGATAAGCTTAACGAATTAGGTTAGGGTTGACCTATATAGTATAATATACATGTCTTGACACGACACGAACACGATCCGTTAACACAATTTGACACCCCTAATGAATAGTAGCTGATGTATAGTAAATCTCTAAAAGATATATATATGGGCACATGTATGTAGAGCACACTAAAAACTCTTTGATGGGCCCATTGAACTTCATTAGGTTCTGGTTGAAACAAACCAACCAACAATGGGCGCCACCTCCTGGATGGTCAATTGAAATTCATTTCGATGTTAACTTCAAATCAAGTTTTCCACTTTGCAACAAATGGGCACGATTGTAAAGGGTGACAAGATATTTGTCTTTACAACAAAATAGCTAAAACAAGTCCAATTAAGGATGAGATTTGGGCAACAATGCGAATAGATTCTGGCTTTGAATCCGAATATGAATTCATTTGGATTATTGTATTAGCAACTTAAAAATTCATTAAATTTCTTACTTGTTTTCACCAAATAGGATGCTAGTACGTTAATGCATCTTTAAAATTTGAAGAAATTTAGATAAAATGATCTATATTGATTTATTCAAAAAGTAAAAGTTTGAAATATGAGCTACAGTAATTTTAAGTATTTCTTCAAATTTGAAGATGTACTGTTCATCTTCAAAAATAATATTTTATTGTAAAAAAATTTTCAATTGTTTTGCTTTTCAGTTTTTATTTTCCACGGTTTTCACTTCTCCCAAACACCTTTCACTTTCATTTTTGTATTCAGTTTTGAAATATGTGAAAGAAAAAATATTATTATTAATTAATATATAGTCAGTGTAATTGCAAAATATGAAAAAAATTTAAAATATTATTATTAAAAAAATATTATATTATTATTTTAACAAATCCAATATAAGGTTATAGCTAGAGAGGTTTTAGATTTATAAAAAAAAATGTATTTTTTTATCAAATTTTGAAGATGGCTTCGATAAAGCCAATGCTAATGTAGGTAGGAAAGCCATCTGCCAATACCCTTTCTATCATTCTTATAAAAAGAAAAATACAAAAATAAAGTCGCTTTCTAAGACCATAGCAAAACGTAATTTAAACGGATTATAGCAATGAGCCATTCTTCTTTTCATTCATACACTATACACCATGCTTGATTTTTTATTTTTTATTTTTATTTTATTCTTGCTAAACTAAAGGAATTTTTATATTCATCATTCATACACCACAGATTTAGTAAGAAAAAAAATAAAAAATAAAAAAATTATGTATGATGTGTGGTATAAGAATGATGAGTAGAATTTTTCTTTAGGGATATATTCTATGGTAATTGTGAAGGCAATATTAATGTTGGCCGATTCAAAAGAAAAATGAAATAGGACTTTTTAAAACCGCTTTAAACATTTTTAAAAATAAAAAAATAAAAAAATCATTAAACACTTCTTTAATTACTAAGTAAAAAAAATTTAAAAAAAATAATAATTCGGTACAAAACATGCATATAGAATTTCGGTAACTCTATCATTTCTCTTATCAAAATAGTGATCACCATGCTCACTGGCTTGCCAATGGTGGGAGGGAGAACTAGAGTTAGGCCAATACTGCCATTGATTATTTTTTTGCGAACATAAGTTCGCTTTGGAGGTAAGTAATTTTTTTTCGCAGTTTGATGTTTCTTAGGCATTATTAATCTCTCTCTGTGTTGCTTAGAAAAACAGGCCTAAAGTACATTTTATACACCTGTAATCTGGGTCAATAACATGATTAAACAACTCAATTCCTCCTACTTAAAGTGCATCTCTCTCTCTCTCTCTCTCTCTCTCTCTCTGTGCATCTTTTCCACATGTATATTAAATATAGCTTGTGATTAGACCGACTCCAAACCTTCAATTTTATATTCCATGTTGATTGTGATGATGCATTCTATTCTATTGATTGTATTACGTCCAATATATTTTTTATTCACATGCTATTGCTATCTAGGAAAAAAAAAAAAACGAGTAAACAAGTCAATACATATTCCTCTTACCTACACGGTCCTTCAAATCCGCTTCAGATTAATAATATACCTTTTTTTTCCCCTCTTCCCCCCTTTGAGTGCAACGATATACATCGCTCTCACATTAATAATGATCAAAATATACCCGGTTTTACTTATATGTCAAGTATGTTTCGTTTGTGGTTGCATGTTGACTAAGTTGGAGCCAAGAGAAAATGACAACTTTTGGGACAAAATAACTAATCAGAAAGAGACATCTACATCATCTGTGCACAATGAGATGGGCCATGGGGTTGGCTAAGATCCCAAATACATGATTTTCTCTTTCTTTTTTCGATGGCTAGCGGTGGTAACATATAATTTAAGCTGTCACAGAAGTCTCAACTGCAACCTTGCCAGAGTAAGCAACTTCTGATTTCATGTCATCCTCCAAGAGCTCTGGTATTGCTTCCCTGATGTTGTGGATGCTTTCTAAGGCGTAATCTACACCTTTAACTCTCTGGGAACTGCAACCTGCATTCCAGAATAGACACAATAGAATATGGGGTGAGTTGTTGTAACCAATGACCCATTTTCAAGGGTACAAGATTTTCCAATGGCTTACCAAAACAGTGTGGAGACCCACACATTTTCCTACTTGTATGTTGCGTACACTGTCCTCAAAGAACAACTGAAAGAACAAGAATATAAAATTATAAAAGAAATGTCAGTAAAAAAAATTGACAGAAGGAAAACCAAAAGATGATAGCAAGTTCAAGTTCTAAAAAGATGATCATCTTACAGTTCTCTGAGGATTTATTTTCGCTATTTTGAGAGCCTTTTCTATGGCGTCAACTGATGGTTTGCAGACAATTGGTGACTTTGGTAATGCCAAACCAAGATCAGGTCGAGCAAAGTGCCCAATGATGTCAAATATTTCAGTGGTATTTGTGGCAGGAATATCAGGATTATTGCATAATCCCACAAACTCAATGTCATCTTCATCATCTGAAACAGTGCTTTTGTGAGTTGGATTCAGGGTCTCAAAGCAGATAATTCCCTCGAAACAGTCTTCTATTCCAAGCCTTCTAAGTGCTTTGACTGCATGGACCTTGTCTGCGTTTGTGAAAATCTATTTGCACAGCAGAAAGAAATATCCTAAGAATACAGTCACATCATACTTATTGCCTTTACTAGGCTATCCATTTGGTAATTTAGTAACTTACAACTTTACGGTAAGGTAGGCTCTGCAAACATTTTCTCAAAACTAGGTCGGGTTTTAAGTTCTCATATGGCAATCACCCATGAACGAAACTGTTACACAAGAAAGTGAAAGGCCAATCACTTTTAGAAGAATGCACACCAGCATAGTGAAAGATAACCACAAAAGACAGGGAAAATGAAGGGGGACAAGAAAAACCCAAGGAGACTAATTTCCATACCTGTGGTATTCATCATAGTCAAAGTCATAGCCAATTCCCTGCAAAGAAGAATCACATAAAACGTAATTATCAGTGTCCACAAGTTATTCCAGAAATAAACAAAACAATCAATCAGAACCATACCCTAAGACCAGCCATTGTTGTTCCGTAATTCTTGTACAGAAGGTTGCACAAGTCGGGGATTTTGCTCTTATCTATGCCAAGCTTTTCGACCATATAATCTACAACAAGGGTATCATCCATATATATATATATATATCAAAAATGTAGAATTGATCGTATAAGAGAGAAATCTTACAAATAAACTGAAAGAAATTGATAAGCTTAACTCATCTCATAAAACCGGTTCTACAAGAGAGGATTTTTCATTCCTTATAAATATGCTCAAGACCTTGTTCACACACAATATGAGATTATTCCTCAACACTCTCCCTCACATACAGACCAGTATTTTTTTCTAGTTCTTGTCATAGGGTAAGTAGTGTGGGCCCCCATTTATTCTGTAGCAGGCTCTGATACCATAAAAAAATTCATGAACTTAATTCATCTCGACATAAACTGCCTTTTCGGACTTACCTTTTATATTCTTGAGGCATGCTGCGGCAATACCGGTACTAAGAGGATGCAGAGTATCATCCAGATCTGCAAGTTCAAACACACGGTTAAAATCATTCTTGAGTGAATTCAGATTGGCATGAAACATGTGTCATATAAAATGGCTCACCAAACAGCAGGCATTCATATATAGGCCTCTGAACCTGCCTGTAGCGTTCCTCGAATTCCATTTTTTTTATCAGAAAGAACTGTTGATCAAAGAATGAAAACAAGTGAATACTAGGCTCCGCAATAACTTGAACCCACCAATACCAAAGTTTTAAATGCAAATTCATTTTGAGTTTCAAAAGACGAACTTTCATGGCTGCCAAAAAATTAAAGGCCCCCCTATTGACTCAGATTACAACCAAAAGAAGAAAGGTCTATTTAGGATAAGGCTTTGTTAAGTTTTTGAAGGGATAATCCACAACCACCATCACATATTGAATGAAGAGCAGGTGGACCAGCGACTTTATGTAGTTAGAAAACCAAAATAAGACATCCAAAATCTCAAAAGTTCCCTTATTAAACAACTTGCTGGCAAGAAATATTAGGTCCGCCAAACAAAGAGAGAGCCGCAAAGGCATATATAAAAAAGGTGGGCATCATCAGAATTCTCTAACCAAAGTTCATATGATTTGGCAAACCACCTTTTGCATCTATAAGAATCAAATACACTCTTGATTACAAATCAAAAGTAAAAAAAATAAAGATGAGACATAACCCAACATTAAAAAAAGTTGAAAGCATTGGAATCCCAACAGTAATACAAGAACAAGAAACTCCTAAGCCAAAAGGACACATGAAAACCGGAGTCAACAAAAGATAATATGCCCTGGACAACCATTCGTTGCTGAAAACTTATGAATAAGCTTCGAAGCTTTATGAGTAGTAATTGGACCCAAATACCCAGAACGAAAATGAATAAAGCTTCGAAGCTCTGTGACAATGAAAACTGATATGCAAGAAAATACAAAAAGCATGGAGCCGGAAGAAACTTCTTACCAAACTCAAAATGAGCAATGAAAGGAAAAGGAAAATCGAGAATTTGCAAAGATGGAGAGCAATGCCAAGAGAATGTGAACAAGGGAAGGAAGAAGTGGGAGGAGGAAGAAGAGGTAGAGAGGTGGGTTTAAATAGGCAGAAAACCGTTGCTTCTTTGCTTGAGGGGTCATGGTCATTGGTTTTAAAATTAATAAACTTTACTTATTTGCATTGAACACGTTTAACGAACTCAATAATTTAAGAAAGTGACTGCAGGGAGGGAAGGAAACAGGAAGGCCTCAAATTTTTCTTTAAATTCTTCAACTTTTTTTCAGATTCTATCAGGTTAATAATATCTGTTATTTTGTTCTATTTTATTAATTTGGGTTCAGGAATCCTAACTTGATTAGGCTTAATTCTTTCAGGAATGCCAGATCTGCTAATCAAGGACAATTAATTTGACAAGGTCCGAGTATAATGATTTTTTATTTTTTAAAAAACAAAATGCTAATCACTGTTTTAATCGTTATCTGTTATCATCTTTTGGATGTGATGTTTAATAATTCTATAAAAAAAAAACTTTATTAATTAAAACATTTTCATATTTAAAAAAAATAAAATGGTGAATGGAAGAACTAAACAAGGTATGTGCCTTGGGCACAATTATTCCAAATTTGGCTGTGTTTTGATTGTTAAATACATCTTAACTGATCTCAACATCTAAACGCAAGCTTAGATAACGCTCAACAAACAATTAGATGAATATCGAATTGGGTTTATTTAGTAGAGAATTAAAGATTAGATAAATGTTGGGAAAAAAGTATGTAGCTTTTGATGGCATTATCTTCCTTTGGTGGAGAAGATAATTGTAGGAAGCTTAAACTTTTGGTTCTATAGCCATTCATCTGGATACTTCTAGAGAGTCTGGACACATGGTGGATCTTGATAGGGATGCAGCATGACTTTTAATTACTTTATTGGACAAAAATCAGAATTAATGTGCCTGAGGACAAAGGTGGCTTAGTGGATTTTGTGATTGAGGAAGACAAAAGTGAAAAGAATTTGATTAATTAGTTGAAGTTCACCAAACATACTGGTAAACATATAATGTAGAAGTGGTAACGTGTCAACATTGAATTTACTTTTAGAATAGATGATTGAGTATTAATTCATTAATTGGCAGTCCATTATATTGTTTTATTTTTAATTTTTTTTTTTTTACTGAGTATCAAACCCAGGACCAACGAAGGAATTATCCAATGAAGTTATTAACAGCTAAATCTCAATTGTGCTAAAATCAAGTTTTTATCATTAATCAAACTCAGTGATGAATATGTTACACTTGTAAACCTCTGTACATATGATCCTAACTGTAAGGGGATTTTCCCCTCACTCATAAACCCACTAGGTGCTAAGCCGAGAGGAATGGGCTTTGCACCTATACCTGGCCTCAGGGCTCAAACTTGCCCACGAAGTAACTCACCTGCAAGGGAAAATAAGCAATAATGATTGATGGGACGGACAGGTTTGACGCCGCTCACTGCACCGCACTCATGGGGTCTCCTACATGGCAGAATAGAAAAGATGGAGAACCTTTGATCTTCTGACAAGGGAATATCGACGAACAGCCAAAAGGGCTTGCAGAATAAAGCGACCAGGAAGCCACGCCACATTAATGGCACCACTACTTAACCAACACGCCACATTAATGACGCTGTCGCAAAGGCACACAACATTAAAAGACTCTGAGAAAGGGAACAGTAGTGAGGGCGTAGGTCCCACGGGGGCAAGCACGATCTATCCCCCCCAAACTCCCGGTATAAATAGCGATCTCTAGGTATGAGAAAAGCTCTCTAGACTCTCTAATTATTTATAAACTTCCAAAATACTTACTGACTTTAGTATTGGAGATTCCTCGGCCCCAAGACTGCCCTCTCCCAGCTTATTCTTCTTCATTTTCGCAGGCCTAGCTTTGAAGACCCAAGTAGTTAGAACCTGCTCCAAAGGCATACAAAACACGACTTTAATAGTGGTGCCGTTTGTGGGACCTTTATAGATCTTGCGTGTACTTCGTATGCTTACGACAACCTGTTTTAGACACATCAGGTTTTCAAAAAACAATAGTCTTGACGAACATGGAAGCTCACCAACAAGAAAACAAAGCTCCCAAAATTGGAGGAGGAGGCACTGCGGAAGAGAGTCGAGAACATAATCAGGAAGAGGTGCGTTCGAGTGGCGGGGTGAACATGATATGCTATGGTTGATGACTACACCTTACCACTGCCGCCCGTCTATGCCCCAGCAGAAGGTGAAATCCAAGATGAGCAAAGACCCATAAAGGTGGAACCAAACGAGCCATTGGAGTTCATTCTTTTAAACTCAAATTGACTAGAAGCCACTGCAAGAATCGGTAGCAAGATGACGCTTGAGGTGCGGAACGCTATGCAGCAACTCCTCATTGAACACTAGGACGTATTCGCTTGGAGCCACACAAACATGCCCATAATAACCCCCCATAGGAAGGCTCCTATGTGGTCACTGCCACCAATCACCCGAGCTCCTATAGACTCCGAGACTCCCAAGGAAACAAGCTGCTGCCCCCTGGGATGCCGAACACTTACAAAAATTTTATTACTCAAGCTAACTTAATTATTGTAAATTTATGTTTTCGTGTATACACTACAAATCATAATGAAAGAGGTGTTGTGTTTCAATGTTGAGTTTCAAGAACGTTAAAGAATCTCCATCAATGAAATCTTCATCAAAGTAATCTTCATCAACAAAGACTTCATCAACTGTTTACCTCTCTGTGGGATACCAAAGGGACGAGTCACGTCAAAGGCTGCTTTGTCCCTCCTACAGAGGAGTATGGGTCAACCCTCGGCCACCCAAAGACAAAACATTACCTTCCTTGTGGGTGTCAACAAGCAGGACCAAGTCCAGTTACAGACTGCTCGAATAACGTATCTCCCGTAGGGCCAAAAGGGCGGGTTGAGCCAATGGCCACCTTGTCCCTCTTGCGATGGAGAGCGAGTCTAATCCCAAGGCTACTCAAAACATTTACCCTGACCTCCGCCACGACGAAATTTGGGATTAGTACCAGCCTAACCCAAACTTACCATTTCCTACGATGTCAATAAGTTGGAGTGGGTCCAGTCCGAAACTGCCCAAACAGCCTACCTCCCCAGGGGGATGTCAGTCAATGGGGTCGTTGGGGATGGGTTTGGCGCTAGCGGGGTGAACTGTAAAGTTTTGGATGAAGGCAATCCCCCTCGCCCGACGGGGACCCCATAATTCCCTGCGTGAAAACCCCCAAGCCGGTTGTAAAAAAGAGTGAAAAAAGAAAGGGGAGACCCCGAAAGTGAATGGCCACATAAGATAAAATCGAAAGCAAAAAGGATAATGTTATTGACAACACAAAGCCGCAAGCTTACAATGAAAAAGTTACAACGTGAAGCGACAAGTTACAACATGAAGTTGCAAGCTTTACAATAAACAAGTCACAATGAACAAGTTGCAAAAATTGATTAATCAAGGAAGGAAATGAAGAATTTCCATCGGATAGGAATTGGCGAGGTAACTGTAAGGATATTTCCCGCTCACTCGTAAGCCCACTAGGAGCTATGCCAAGAGTAATGGGCTTCGCCCCGATTCTTGGCCCTAGGGCCCAAACTTGCCCACGAAGCAACTTGCCTGCAAGGTAAAGTAAGCAATGAAGCCTGTTGAGATGAACAGGCTTGACACCGCTCAGTCACATCCCTCTCATGGGGACTAGTACATGGCAGAACGGAAAAGATGGAGAACCTTTGATTTTCTGCCAGGGGAACATCTACGAACAATCAATAGGGCCTGTAGAATAAAGTGATTAGGAAGCCATGCCACATTAATAGCACCACTACCTGAGTAACACGCCACATTAATGACGTTGTCGTAGAGCCACGCCGTATTAAAAGACCCTGACAAAGGGAACGATAGTAAGGACTTAGGTCCCACGGGGGTAGGCATGATCTGCCCCCCCAACCTCCCAGTATAAATAGTGATCCCTAGGTACGAGAAAAGCTCTCTAGACTCTCTCATTATTTACAAATTTCTAAAATACTCTACTAACTTTAGCATCGAAGACTCCCTGGCCCTAAGGCCGCATTCTCCCACCTTCTTTCTTCTTTGTTTTCACACGCCCAACTTTGAAGACCCAAGTTGCTGGAACCTGGCCCAAAAGCGTACGAAACACAACATTAACACTAACTATTCAATGCATTGATACGATTCTCTTTTTATTATTGTTATCATTAGAGAAATGATATTTGCAGCTCTATGCTATATAAGTTTCGTGTACTTTCTTTTGAAAAAAATAGATAAAATATGACTCATATGAAATAATATTTTTTTAATGATGGATCCCAATTGTTTTTAAATGGAATGCACGTGACTTGCACATGCCATAAAAATGTATCTAACATCACTCTTATTATTATTATTATTATTTGGAATAACTAGATTTTTTGTTGTTGGTGTTTTCTTCCTAGGTTCGTGCATTGAATTATTTTCTTTCCAATGAAAGGAAGATGCCATCAAAATTTAAATTCCCCTAATTTTAGAATAATCATGTACACCCACAAATACGTTGAAATATCTTCTATATATATATATTTAAATGTTATGTGCAGCCACTTTGTATACTATATATATAACGATTGTGAACATACCATATAAAAGCCAACTTGTAGAGAACAAAACACACATTAAAGATGTCATTTCAACTTAGATTACTAACATAGGCCATAGCAATGGGCCACACAACAGGAGAAAAGTGGTTAAAGTTGGAAAACTTTATATATCAGTACCCAAGCAACTTGCCAATGCAATATGCATATTAATAATACTTAGCCATCGCTTGCACCAAATAAAAAATACATATATGTACATGCAAGACCACTCTTTTCAATGTTGTGGTTGTTGTGCAAGCCTCTTGTGTGAACAAACATGAAAAATGGTATATACTACAGCGATGATGTTATTGCTTATCGTTGATGATCCTTTGATTTTGTCATTTTAAAAACAACAGTCGGTCTAATGTTTAATAGGTATTACCGTATTGCCATATTAAAAACAACAGTCGGTCTAATGTTTAATAGATATTGCCATATCAGTACAGTGAGATGAAAGCGGGATGCGAGTATCGTCTAAGACACAACTCAACAAACAAACATAATTTGAACAATGACTAGTAGTACTGCTGCCGCCATTAGGGTGAAAATGACTAACTAACCTAAGGTAGACCAGAGCACAACTGGATGCTCATTATTTAATGTACTTGGAGGAAATAATTGGAGCTCTAAGACCACAGAGTAAGAAAAGTACAAAGGAAGTAGATTTAAAAGGGGGGTGGCAGAGGAAAGTAGTGATCAAGGAGATCTTTCTTTAAGCATTCTTTCTTGTTCACAGAACCTTAATTTATATAGGTGGGTTAGCACAGTTGGGACTTGGGAAAGCACCATTTCTAACTCTTTCTCTCAATCATACGAGGGGGGTGGCTGGCCATGAATATGACCCATATTTTATCATATTGCCATTGGATACAATTATTAATACAATTCCATGATTGTTGATGGGGCCTCCCCTCGATCCTTGCCCTTGGCTTCATGAGTGGGGGTTGGTTCACTGGGAAAGCTACAGCAACGGAGATTGTAGCATTCTGTGATCTGGCTCATGACAAGTCATACAACCTGCTATAATGTTATTTTTCAGGTATCTTTTACTTTCAGGTCGGCTTTAAAATAGTGGGGGAAATTCCTGCTTCCTATGAATTCGGTGTACCTGGTTAGTTATTAAATTGCTGGGATTTTTTTGTTTCTACATGGGTTTTTTTATTTTTTTATTTTTACATTTTTTGGACTGTGCTAATATATCATTCAGATAATGAAAAATTAGATACATGAGGAGGGGTTGAGGTTCTCCAACAAACACCCAATTACAACAACCACAGCACTTAAATTGATGAAAAAAGGGGTCTTAGAACCAAATATTTGGTCTCCACCCATACCCTCCAAAGAGGACGTGTCTTCAATGACAGTTTTTTGCAGTTCGCGCAGTTGTTTGAATTGTGGAGCCACCGCTAGAAGCAGTGGAAGCTGAAGGTGCACTGCAGTTTATTGTCTTGAGATGTTTTCTGGAGATAATCGTATTCCCTTCTTCAATATCATCGATTAGAAAAAACGAAAACATAATAAGAAGACCGGCATCAATTTGTGCAAAATTCTCTTGTTTATATATGTCTATACAAAGCAACTAGACAATAATGCAAATAATGATATTATCTTAATGATATAGATAAGAGTTGCGTGTACAAATTATTGGTAGAAAGTCGAGTGTTTTTTGAATTTTATATAAAAAAATTGCTAAATATTAAAAAAGAGAGATTAATATCAAGCATAAAAACCTAGAAAAATGAGTAAACAATGACCATGGGTTGTTAGGGGGCTGGGGTGGTAGGATCTGAGCCGATGGCCTGTCCTTTGGCCTTTTGTGGTTGTCGGGAACCACCCCAGGAGGGCAGACAACGTCAACGAGGAAGTAAAGGGGGGAGAAAGAGAGAGGGAAAGGGGGAAGAGGGGAGGCATGAAAGAGGGAGAGGGAGAGGGGGAGAGAGAGAGAGAGAGAGATGGCACATTACTAGTGTGCTACATCAGTGTCTTGGATCCTTTGTGTCTCTAGCAGCCCTTGATTAGAATTGGTCTGAATTTTGCTAATAGTTTCACTTGAACTTTGATTTTACAATGGGCTCAAGTTTTGTGTTGAGCTTGATTTAATTTTTATCGAAGTTATTTTATGTGGGGTTGGGCCTAACATTTTAATTTGGGTTTAGTCACAATTAAATAAATATATTAGTCAAAAAATAAACTTTATTTTCAGAAAATATTTAAGGGACTTAAAATAAATTCCCTCTTAAGTTATAAATTGAAAGCTAAGAGATGATATTAGTAGGTATTACTGAGTAATTATTAGATTAAATCTCCTAGCATCCAATTAAGTAAATATAATATTATAACACGACTTTCTAAAACTTTAGTGATGTTTAACACTTTGTATAGGTGACGAGTTACAAAGGGAGAATTTGAAAGTAGCATTGCGAGGTAAGTAGCTTGATTATGAATTAGGATTAGCATATGTTAGTTAGTTATATATATTATTATTAAAGCTGATTCTTTGGAAGCCAGTGTTCATGTACCATGCATGCCATGATATTTGCAAGCACATCATTCATCATATTTTTTTCTACATATTATAGTTATGTATGTATTATGCATCTCACGTTGCATAAGACAAGTAAGCTTTCATAAGATCAAGTGGAACAATTAATCAGATGGTCATTCAAATACATGGTACTGATATAATCAGGGTGGATGTGCAAGCCACGGATTCAAGCATGGTCCACCATAGTATTTTATTATATCAGATTAGTAGTTCCCCTTGTGTCCACAGGATGTGAGATTGGTGCACAACCTTGCACATAAGGTTAAGTGTGTTGGCCAGTCAGATAAGTCAATTAATCCAGATAAGTCGGATAAGTCAATATACCAGAAATATTTCCAAGTCATGCATGTCATTTGCATATTTATGAACAATAATGATTTTAAATTCTCAGCACGAAATATTTTATGAAAAATCTTATATTAAGTATGTTTATGTTATGATGAGTTTCTTACTGAGTCAACTCATTTTAAGTATTTTATGTTTTTTTACCACCCGAGTGAGGATGATAAGTACGAGCAGGCGCCCAGGCTTAGAAATAGCAGTTTGATTTAATTCTAGGCTTTTTAGTTAATTTTATTTAGACTTAGATTATATTTTCAAAACATGTTTTATTTAATAATTATTTTTATGAATTAAATATTTATTTTGTTATGAAAGTCTCTTGTCAGGCTATTTTTATGAAAATACATCACATCCCTAGCCTGCTGGAAAGGGGAGTTACCAACTTCATCTAGAATACATCCAGTTTTTCACGTTTCTTGTCTTAAAAAGAAACTTGGGCAACATATTGCTCCATTACCCAATTTGCCACTAGTTGATTGTGAGGGGACTATTAAGCCAAAAACTGAATTAATTTTGGGAAGGAGAATGAAGAAGGTGAACACTTAGGCCCGAACAGAGGTTTTGATTAAATGGAGTGGTACACCATCGGAGGATAGTTCATGGGAATCACTATGGAAGTTGCGGCAACAGTATCCTCACCTTGTGGGCAAGGTCCTGTGAGACGGGGGAAGTCTACAGCCTTGTGGTCAAGGCTCTTTCGAGGGAGTGAATGTCATGAAAGCAGGAAAGCAATGGTAGATTCAGGCCAATAGTCGAGTTAGTTGATTGTGGAGTCAAAATGCGGCATTTAGTTTTAATAATATGGTGCATTTAGTGTGTTAAATGGTATGTACGAAGGAATTAATAAAATGGTGTTTTGTGTAAGCATAAAACGCTGCGTTGTATGTGTTGAGATATAAAAGGGAAGGGGCGGTGCAATGTTCATTATCTAGAAAGTGTTTATGAATAAAGTGGAGGTTAGATTTGCCTCAAATCAGATCCTTGTTTCTTTGTCTTCTTCTTTCTAGCTGTGCAAGTCTTGAACAAATTCTTTAAACAAAAAGGGGTGTCTTTTCGGATACGCTTTGTTAAAAATTCTTGCAAGAGTATTGTACGCATAGAATTTGTATAAATCATTATTGTAAAACAAATAATCCAATAAGTTGATTATTGTCCAAATTCGTATTTATTGATGCATTATATGTTGATTAAAAAAAGGAATGGTTTAAAGGCTTTTGCGAAATCTTCTTCACGTGAAGGATGGACCAGTTTCTTGCCTCAGTGATGCAAACAGTGGGGACTCGACTCTAGGCCCCCCCCCC
>QEOT01005165.1:73119-93776 GCA_003123785.1 Pterocarya stenoptera | reverse complement strand
ATATATATATACAACTGCAAACCTCTCCAAGGCTATGCAGGCACCACGTCTGGTTCCAAAGGTGGCGGTGGTGATCTGCCATCGTCCACTGTCCTGCCCTCTGTGGTGGGGGTTTCTTTACCCTCCTTATCTTCTTCTTGGAACCCTTGCTTAAACCTATCATAATTTGTGGGCTCGCTTGACTGGAATGGGCGCTCTCCTAATACTCGAATCAAGTCATCTTGATGAAGGACCTCCTTTTCAAGCAGAAGCTCCGCAATCTGCGTAACATGCTTCTTATGCTTCTCTATCAGCTCGACAGTGCGTTTATAGGCCTTAGCCACCCACTCTCTAACTTCACCATCTATGATTGCACCAGTCTTGCTGCTATAGGGCTTGGCCATCTCAAATGTATCCTCCCTTTGAGGGAAAGAAAGAAGACCCACCTTGTCACTGAAACCGTACACTGCAACTTGAGCGTAGGTCATCTTGGTCACTTTCTCCAAGTCATTCTGTGCTCCAGTTGAGATCTTTCCCAACAAAACCTGATCCATGTGAAAAAAACAAACAACAGAGTACCACCATTAATTTAATCAATCAGCAGTCTATAGAGTATACTACTCATCATCCCAATTCTCATCATCTCATGATGTGGCATTAGATGATAGATTCACCAGTGAGAAGATGATGAGAAAATGGATGATGAATAAATTTTTTCAATTTGTTTTATCTTTCGTGATGGAAAAACCAATGTATTTGGGGCAAGATTTGATGCATTTCACAATGCTCATAGGTGTTTGCAATTCTAAGGTAGACCATTGTCCAAAATTGCATTCCAATATTAGAGTTAATTAAATGTTGTGGCAATCACAATATTATAGTTATTCACATAATGGACACGCAATCAGTTTTAAGCTGCAAGGAAACATAAAATTCAGGAAAACGTCCCCTTGCCATTCTGCAAGGAAAAATCTGTTTCAGAGCACGATCTAGTTCTGACGGAGAAATTGAGAAACCAGGTATTAACATTCCCTAGTGTCTAGATGTAAACCTCAAGGGTTGAGTCTCAAGAATCATGATCCATCATTTTCAAACTGGTAAATCAATTGCAAAACAATATTCATTTAAAGATAAAATTATGATTTCTTCCACAAATAATTGAACATTAATGCAAACCGCTATCTACTAGTGGTAGCATCAACTTTCTACTCTTGACACACACACATGGAGACGCGCATGTCAAGTTCTATGCAGTGTCTATTGAGACGTCACTGGAAAAAAGGAGAAAAATTAGAATCTTGTATATTTCCAGCAATATAAGTTCACATTACTTATGCCTTCTAAGCAATGAAAATGATCAGTATCTATTGTTAAATAAGCACCACATGTTCCTGCTGTCCATGGAAGAGTTGAAGCTAAACTCGCATTTGACAATCTCGAATAAGAGAAATTTAAAAGACAAAACATAGAAGCAACGTCATGGATAGATCAATATTCACCATTTCTAAGCAAGTCCCTATTCACTCATCCATAACGAGGTGGAAAGTATGGAAGGGGGATCTGTAAAATCACCTGCTCAGCAGCTCGACCACCAAGGGTCATGCAAGTCACGTCAAAGAGCTGCTCTTTTGTCATCAATAGATTTTCATTGGGAACATACTGTGCAAACCCCAGGGCCGCAGTACCACGGGGAACAATAGTAACTTTAAGCAAGGGTTCTGCATGTTCCAAGAACCAACCAGCAACAGCATGACCCGACTCATGGTAGGCAACGGTACGACGTTCCAACTTGCTTATTACCTGCAGAAGAATGAAGAAATGGTTCACATATCTTGATAAATGAACTTGGCAATCGCTCCATTCTTAGAATTTTGAGTCAAATGTCAAATTAACAAGGTTGTTTGCACACAGAATATATATAGTCCATGCCCAAATTAATTGATGCATTTGGCAGTTAGTGAAATTATCCTATATTAAAATCCCTGCAAACTGCTTTAATACTCGGCCATAAATCCTAAATGCAAAATTCCAACACTGGCAAAGAAAAATGTAGATACCATTTACAACATGTAAACGCCAACCAACCAGGTTAAAATTCCTGCAAATTGCTTTTATCATAGTTTGGTGTTGTTTCAATAAAAAATTTAAGAGAGAAAAAAACTGCTTTTATCCTTGGCATCTGATTTCCAGAACTGAAAGAGTACATAAACAAATTCATGAATTATAAGGTTTTTATCGGTAACTGTCAAAATTAAGTTTGTGTTTCTAATATGTGCAGGAAGGCCAGGCTTTTATAGGTAGTAATTTCGTTGCCAAAACCCATTCAATGGATCCTAAAACTTATGATTGTTGCAAAATTTTAATGAACTAAATCCAAAGAAATTAAGTGAAACAAAGAGATATGGTCTTCTTCCATTTAAATTTCATTTGCACTTTGAAATAAGTAAATAAGATTCTGCAGTGACTTCAAGTTCTCACAAAGGTGTCTTTTCCATTAAACTATACTTATGAGTCCAAGGTTCAAGGGCAGATTTTACCAGGTATGTCTTAAAGTGACAAACTAATTGGGAAGACTCCTAACATATAAAGTCAGGATAACATTAAAGCAATTTAAAATATCCCTTTGGAGATTAGAGAAACATTTGCACCCAAAACCAACTGCTCTTTTTATTCAGCATAATCAATCACACCAAGTATATGCAAAAAAAAAAAAAAAAATAGTAGTGTTCTAAATAAAAAAGTGCACGAGTGAGATAAAGTTTACCTTGTTCTTCTTCTCCAAACCACCTATGACACGGTCTATGGCTGCCTCAAAATGATCCATAGTGATCTCTATGCTCTCATTCCTTGCAGCAATCAAAGCAGCTTCATTGCAAACATTTGCAATGTCTGCTCCAGCAAATCCAGGAGTAAGAGCAGCAAGTCTTTGAGAGTAAAATGATGGCTCATGATCCAGTTTTAGCTTCTTCAGATAAATTTGAAAAATCTGATGACGACCTTTAATATCAGGTTTATCAATTGTAATTTGACGATCGAACCGACCAGGCCTCAGCAGGGCTTTGTCCAAAATGTCAGGCCTATTAGTGCCAGCAAGTACAACCACCCCAGAAGTTGTTCCAAAACCATCCATTTCCACAAGCAATTGATTGAGAGTACTTTCACGCTCATCATTGCCACCCGAGAAACCTCCACGGCCCCTAGCTCGACCAATTGCATCGATCTCATCAATAAATATTATACTTGGTGCACATTGCCTTGCCTCTTGAAATAAGCTTCTAACCCTTGACGGCCCCACACCAACAAACATCTCCATAAAATCTGACCCAGAAATGGACAGGAAAGGAACTCCAGATTCACCTGCAGTTGCCTTTGCAAGAAGCGTCTTCCCAGTGCCCGGAGGGCCCACAAGAAGTGCACCTTTTGGAATTTTCGCCCCCAACTCCTCATATTTCTTTGGATTCTTGAGGAAGTGAACAAATTCCATGATTTCCTGCTTTGCCTCATCGCATCCAGCTACATCATTGAAATACACCTGGACACCATATAGGACATCAAAGCGAGTGAATTGAATGTTGATATTACTGTGACAAAAGAAATAAGATAAAAGTAGAATAGTAACACAGATCAGAGTAATGAAACCAGGCTAACCTTGTTTTTTGCATTCTTATCCAGTTTTGTTATATGAGCTTTCCCTATGTTGAAAATTCCACGGCCGCCTTTTCCACCAGGACCACCACCCAGTCCACTTTGCATTCTTTTCCCCATGAACCAGAGCGTTCCTAAAAGCAATACTGTTGGTGCTAACCTCAACAATTCTTGGAACCAATTCACCTGAGATACATATGTGACAGGAACATAATCATGTGGGTCCATTCCTAATGCTTCCTGCGCTTCCTCCAGCTTCTCCTCAAAAGATTCAACACTTCCAATGTTGAAGTAGTATTTAGACCGGCTTAAGTTTCCTCTGGCAGGATTACCATTAATTGGACTCTGGACATCTTCATTGGTTTGATCTTTAGTACGTGGCGAGCTCCTCACGTATACTTTAGCCACTGATTTGTTTTCAACAACAATGCGATCCACTAAACCAGGTTCAAGTAGCTTATTTTTGAACTCTTGAAAACTAATCTGAGGAAAACATCAACAAGTGAAAAAAAAAAATTACAAAGTATAAAATAATAAAATGTAACCGAAAGACACATCAAGAATTATTTTATTTTATTTAATAAGTAAGGGGAAAAACAAACAAGATTCAAGATCATAAAGTTTCTATCTTCACCCATAAAGGGTATGATCATGCCACTTACCTCTTTGCTTCTAGCGATAACAAACGCGTCAATAATCACCTGCTCGAAGTTGCTGGAAAAGGGTTTGGACTTGATACGGTGAGGTTGGTTTTTAAATCCCCTGGAATTGCAGGAACTTTCCTAGGGTTTTCTTTGAAAAAGCAAGCAAGGACTTCAAGAAACAATGCTGATTGGTATTTGCAGCAGTTATCTAGGCTTAGGGATTGGTTTTCTTGAAGAACATCACAAGGGATTGATATGAAAAATCTCTAGACTTACAGCAGCCTCAGTTTTCTAGTTTTCAAGCCATACATTCCTTTTAACGGGACCTGAAAAACCTAATAATAGGGCTGTACAGATTTATCTCAGTTTCTTTTGAAAAGGGGTTCAAGCACTGGCATTGGATTACACAAATGCCAAAGAAACGCAAAATTTAATTCATTTTACATAAAATTGTGTGCATTGGATTATCCAAATGCAAATTATCACGAATTTAGCAGCCAAAAATCAAATGGGCTTTGGCCAGAAAATTCTTGGGCCAATCCATCCATTTATGGGCCAAATCTAATCCATTTTTAACCTTGGTCCATAGTTTCATCTCCAATCCGTTCTCTTCAAATAACACATATGGGCTAATGGGCCCAATAACATAATATTCCTTTCTAGCTTTAACAAAATTGGGCCTGTGGTCCGAACTTATAAAGCCTATAAAATTGCAGTCTGAATGTTACATGAACGGAGGCATAGATATTCTGGGTGTTACAATAGCAAAGAAGTGTAATGTAATATGAGTCACAAATTACTGTAGTGATCGATTTCAAATAATGGAAATTAACTAAAGGCAGCAACTTGAGATGACCTACATATCTATTAGAAACCAATAAATCAACCACTGCAACAATACTGAAAAATTAGGACCTGCTTCTGATCATGAGGACCAGCAAAAAGTGATGAAAACATAAAGGCAATGATCCCTAATGGCCCAAGGGCATTTAGGAGCATCCTCCCCACGTTCTCCTGGGAATTGCCATGATCACCAGTATTTGAGTCCCCTGGAAAATTAAGTAAAAAAAAGAACATCTTCAGTCTGCAATGAAAATTTAGCATCAAAATTAAAATTAAAAATGTGAAAAATAAAAGAAGAGGACCAGAAGCAAATAGAGAGCATTCAACAAAACATCTCATCTCATCTCATCTCATCTCATCTGAACTATGTAACCAAACGAGGCTTAAATTTTCAGTCCAGATATCACATTTAGTAACCATCACCGTCATATATAGGATATCACACATCGCACAGCTTCAGGTTGACACATCAAATTAGCGAAGACAAGGCCAAATAATGGCAGCATACCCTTAGACTCGGATTTCTGTTCATTCGCTTTTGGAATTTCCTTCTTTTCCTTGGGATAGTAATTCTCATACTCTAAATTAAAAAATTATACAAAATTAAAATAAGTATGTGTAATCATTCAAAAATAAAAATAATACCGAAAATACAATAGAAGAAAATTGAAACACATAAAACGTACGTTATTGCCTTACTTTTCTTCTTGGGCGCGTCGCTGGAGAAAAGGCGCCGAACCCTAGGGTTTGCGAGGACGGAATTGAAATTCGATAAGAACGAATTCGAAACGAGCTGCTTCCCAGCTCCAACGGATGTTATATAACCCCTCACAAGCCCTAAACCGCCATCGACGCGTGAAATGCAAGCATCGCCGGTCGAGGCCAAGAGCGAATCATTCGGTAACACAGTCCTCCCACTGGAAATTAAATGCTGCACATCAACAAAAATAAATAAATACACATAATTAATCATCAGAAGAGATATAAAAACTGGTCCAAATTGAAAAATAAAATAATAAAAACAAATAAAGGAGGTTACTCTTTGGGATGAGGACCGAGCCGACCGACACAGAGAGCGTCCGATTCTTGAGAAAATCATTGTATCGAAGATGGGGACATGAATTGGTTGATGCTAGTGAAAGAAAGAGTATTGGAACCTGTTTGGTTGCTGAGAAAATTATTCACTCACCAGGGCAACGCTCCGGCTATTGAAATATAAATGGAATGCGCTTACACGGAATGGATATGAGGGAGCAGAGATGGGGGAAAAGGAAGTACTGTAGTAACCGGAACGGGAGAACGCCTCTGTTTGGATTTAAATAACGCAAATAACCTTATCATGTTAAATAGATTTTGTTTTTAAGTGTGGTTATTCTGGTCATTATACCATTGGACAGAAATTTCAACTAAATGGGCCTGGGCAATGAAATTTGCTTTGACATGAGCTCTAAGTTTTGTAAGAACGGCCCACTCCATTCTTTGTATAATAATTTGATGGCAAATTATACGTTTCTCATCTACCTTTCATTCTATTATAATGATGTGATATTATTCATTAACATTTGAGTTTCTCTTTAAAAACACACAAAATTATCCAAATACAATGAAAGTGTCATATTTTGCAACTAGGAATGTTAGTTTCGTATATATCATTAATAATTTTAATTAAGTTTATGAAATTCCTAATTGCTTGACTAAATAGGATAGTTAAGAAAGACATATCATATAAATCTGCTGATATTTAATGCAACTTGTTTGAGATTTTTGGATAATGTGAACATGATATGAGCATTTAATTTTATATTCAATCCCTTCCAAGCAAACCTTTCAACACCATGAACCTGATGACACATGATTCGATTCTCTAAATAAAAAATTTGGATTCAAACCCAAATTTTTGGCCAAAACAGACGGAATTTGCAATTCCAAAACAGTGTGGCTGAATATTTCGTACCGGATTAAATTCTGGCTGTTTCAGTGTGTTTTGGGTCATTCCGGCCGAAATGACCATTTTCATCCGAAATCTAACTCGTGGTTTTGTTGTCATTATTTTGAATCTCATGGCATATCTATAATTTACCTCATCTTCTTATTTCCCCTTCACCGCTTTTCTTTTCTTTTCTTTTCTTTTTTTTTTTTTTTTTTCCCTGAACTCTCTCCCTTCCCTTTTCGAACTCAAGTCTCAAAGAGTCGAAGACAAAAACAGATTATGTGATGATTTGTGTGAAACACATAAATTTCAAAATTCAATTCTGTAGATCTTTAAGGCAACAGCGTCTGAGATGTAGGTTTTAGAAACAGCATGCAACAGGTTGAGTTCCTCGGCTAATAAATGCCAATAGGTGAATGCTTCTCTCTCTCAACTGTGAATCCATTTCTTTCATGGATTTAACCCATGAATTCCAATGTTTCACTAGCACACACATTAGCATAAGGGTGTGCTCTGTTTCCTGAAGAGCAGCAAAAGAAGTTTTTGTCCTTTGAGCCCGAGGTATTTTCTTGTTAGAATCATCAGATAGAAAGTCTGGTGCATCGAGATGATAAAGTATCACATAAGCTTTCTCCGAGAAGAAGTAAGGTATCATCTTGTCCACAATATCATCACAAAAATATTCATTGAATATGAATAAATGTGATCAGTTGAATCTGGTTCATCATCAACATTACGAAGGAACCCTAAATGTGGACCTCATATTTTTTTAGGTGAGATTCACTTTTTAACAAGGGCTTTTATAAAATTTGTCCATTTGAACTTTTACAAATAATTTATATAAACTATATCAGTTTGTGAGATTATTTTTATGTAATCACTTTGTGACTAGATTATTTCTCTTATATATATTATCTATAAGCTGGAATCCATGCTCTATCAATAAGCTGAACCACCCCCCTCATTAAAATATTAAAAAAAAAAAAAAAGCAACCCTTTCAACTAGGAATTAGAGAAAATCTTTGTTGTAATTTTGCATAAGATAAAATACTAAGAATGGATTTCTTGGCATCTTTAATAATGATTAGTGATCATTGATCACATTTCCAACATGGGTGGGGCTACTCGGCAGCCCACTCTTACCGTTGGGTGTACCGTCCAGTAGTTTTTTTTTTTCTCTTTTTTTTCTTTTCACAATTTTTTATACATTTAAAGATTTTTAAAAAATAAAAAAAATACATGAATACATCTAAAATCATTTCTTTAATCACTAAGCGAAAAAAAAAAAAAAATTTAACCAAGTGGTCAAATGGAAGTGTCAAATGCATGGGGCAAAGTAGTGTTTTCCTTCTAACATACGGTGGTCCACTGATTTTTTTTTTAATTTTTTTGGGTTTTTGTTTTTTGTTTTTTTTTACGTAATAATTAAGTAAGTATTTTTAAATGAATATATGATTTTTTTATATTTTAAAAAATCTAAATAGTTTTAAAATTTTGTGAAAGTAAAAGTTAAAAAAAATAAAAATAAAATTTTAACTGATCGGCAGAGGATTTCGGTCTTTGTGGACGTAGCAACGTCCATTGGAGATCTTCAACCTCTTATTGCAAGAATTCCTCCCAGTGGCCGATTCAGAGCAATATTCCAATAGTTTGATTGTTGGATTGCTTCAAATGACGGTCATTTATGGCACCAAACTATCTTTTCGGTATTATTGTCCGAATATTTTTATTTCACGCATTGTTTGTATCTACCGTTTTGCAGTAACTATCGGGATTCGGGAACCCCACCGGCTGGATTGTTTTCAGTAAACATTTTATTTTATTTTATCTAATATAATTATTATAAATTTTTTAATTTTCAATACAAATAAATAACTTAATTTTTTCAAATCTTAAAATAAAAATAATATTAAAAAAATATATTTTAATAATATTTTATTTAACTTTTTAATTTTAATTTCAACTCATCTCATCTCATCTATAAAAATAAATGAAGCGTTAGNACTTAATTTTTTCAAATCTTAAAATAAAAATAATATTAAAAAAATATATTTTAATAATATTTTATTTAACTTTTTAATTTTAATTTCAACTCATCTCATCTCATCTATTACCCATAAAGAAAATAGTAATACTGGTACGATTCTTTATATATAATTCTGTTTGAAAGGCACATATAAATGATCCTAAAATAATGTCTTCTTCTTAGATCAAATTATTTGATCCATATTAGAAACAGAACCATATATAAATGTTTACTGGATTTTCACCCATACATGAATAATATCTAATGCTCGATGCCTATATCAAAACATGCAGAAGAATGAGTAGTACATGACCAAAACAAAGGAGGTGAAGGAGGAGGAGGAGGAGAAGGGTAAGACGAACAAGAAGAGTAATTTGGGGATGTATTATTGTTGAGAGGATTTGGAATCATGAATGGCATGACCACATCTTCAAGCAACCCTTTTGGGACCATTCCTTCTGGGTCCCATTCCTGTGGACAGTCCAAATTAGATGTTCTTAAGCATAGATGCTGCTGCTGCAGCAGATCAGGAGTAGTAGTAGTAAGATCTGCTGAGCTTTCTTGGAGTTCCTGCAATATTTTCTGGGTTTCATGTGTCTTCTTGGCCTTCTTGATGGTTGGATTAATAGGCTCATGGGTTTCAGGAGGTATGAAGTGTGGGTAGGCAAAGTGTAAGTGGAGTCCTTCATAGGTGATGAGGAATGTCAGTGGGTCCTCGCTCGACCTCTCTACCTGCTTCTTTGCATTGCACCTCGGGTTGGTACACCTGTAATAGCTCCTGTATGCCATCAAAACTCACATATTAAGAAAAATGAGAATTAAAAAACCTGTAAAATGAGAACATTCATCGTTTATATAGTCTTTTTAAAATATAAGTTTATGTATACGTGACTTGGACCTACATTAAACATTGACAGATAAATAAAAACAATAAAATCTAAAAGATCGCATGGCCAGCTATTTAGTGTGAAAAATGATTATTTTTTATTAAAATAAATTTATTTTCATCACAAATAATCTTTCTTGTCGTAAATAATTAATCAAATACTCGTTTTTCTTATAAAGAGAGTCCAATGCTACACAGAAAAGATGACAAACAGGATGATAAGAAGACATACGAAACTCTTCTTAATATTTTATTTTTAACAAGTAAAGGTAAAGCTTACTTGAAGCAACAATTAAAATGTGTCATATTTGGGGGAAAAAACTAAAACGAGGACATTCTCCATCATCTACCACAGTTATTCCAATGATTGCAGGTACGTGCTAAAGAGATGATGCAGAAAGAGACAGTAGTTTGAATCATTTAATAATGAACATGCATGACAGAAATAATTTCCTTAATTTGTTTGCACCAGAGCCAATCTAGATTAGTTCAAAAAGATTCAACGGCATATCACGTGTTTGGCTTCCAACAGCTAAGACAAACATCTAGCTAGCCCGTTTACCGAGGTAGAAGCCGAATTATACATTAACGTCTATTTGAATCAAGAAAAAATCCAAACAAATCTATTTAGAGTAATGTCACATCTCACAAACTAATTATATAAAAATAATGTCATAAATTGATGTAGATTCATTTGATTTTTTATATTTATTTGATAATAAAAATTATTTTATAATCTGACGAAGTACATCAAATCACACCAATTTATAAAATTATTTTTATATAATATCTTTGTAACTAGAATATTTTCCATAAAATAAATATGGTAACAATATAGAAGGCAGAAAGAGTGCAATCCCGATAGATACTCTATGGCACTTTTTATTTTTTACAGCGCAAAAATAATAAAGACAACAACTAGAAACAGAGCTTGCATGCTATGTATCATACCAAGCTCTTGCTCTTTGGGTCCTCAAACACCTTTTTTGGGCCCTTTTTGTGGTCAAGAAAGTGATGATCAGAGGGAAAATAAAGACGGAGGAGAAAGATACCTAGGATGTGGACTATTCTTAATGGCTTTCTGTCCGTATTTCCTCCATTTATATCCGTCATCAGCCATCGCATTACCGTAGCTCTTGATTTTCAGCGTGTTCTTATTCTCAACCTTGTTCAGACCTCTTTCCATTAGCGCAGAAACTCTGCAACAGAAATTATGTAAACATGCCACGATCAGACGAGACTCGGATTATCCATAATCTTACGTTTTACAATTTAAAAAAAAAAAAAAAAATCTTTTGAAGGGATCGAAGTTAAACTTCAAACCTGGGTTGTGAAAGTTCTTGGTGTTGGTGATCCTTTGAGGTCGTCGCAGAAAATGCATCCTCAAGATCTTCAGATATTGTTGGCTCCGAGTAGACAGTACTAGTGGAGATGAGCTGGTTCACAATAGCATCTTCGGCCGGTTCGGTGGTCATCTCCGGTAGCAGAAAGAAAGGAGACTGATTGTCAAGAAGCTCTCTAACGAGTTCATCTTCCAAACCATCTGGCCACGTCGCCCTTAGTTCCTCCATTGTTATCCCTATCAAGGATAACTAAATATCCCAGCTGTGCCTTAAGAATAGGAACCAAATTTAGCCGTCAATACAAGAAGAAGAAGAAGATCGTGAGAGAGAGAGAGAGAGGAGGACATTGTGCTGTCTACGTGGTTGCATCTTGACTTTAAAAGTAAAGAATTGATATGTTTCTGTTTTGTCTGTATTCGGCGTTGACTTTAGAGTTACTTGCACAGAAAGGTAAATTGACTGAAATTTAGTAAGATCTTTGTCAAATTGATGGTTCAGAATGGACTTAGGTCATTTAAAGGCTGGAGTCCATACGTTGGTGATATATATGAACGCTGAAATACTAGAGCTGTAACTGTCATCAATGTTTTGTAGTACATATCTTTTGTTGCATACTCTGTATTTTCATATGGTGTCTCACTGTCTTTGACTTTGTTGCATACTCTGTATTTTCATATGGTGTCTTTTTCTGTCTTTGTCTTCTTGTTGTGTTCTGATATGGGATGGCTCGATGCATTTTCGGTGGACCATAGCCAAAGTTAGCCACTAAAGAATTAACGATAGATTGCTTCAAATTATCTTTTGATTTTGTTTTTTGTCCAGTGGGATCAGTTCTCCCTTCAGCTTGAGATTTTTTAAGATAATTCGATAAAAATAAAAAAATAAAAAATAAAAAAAAACTTGGATTTGGGATTGAAGTTATATGGGAATTTATAATTCAATTAAGATTGATAATCATGAATTGGGATATCAAATGATTTACTGAACCGTTGAATCAAAGTAAAGGAAGAATGAACGTTCAATTATCAAACCAAGCTTCAAAAACACACTTGAGGGAGAATGGTAGATATACATATGAAGTCCTTTTAATAATGAGCTTTTTCAAATATGTTATTGTCAAAGTAAAATGGGTGTGCATATTGTGAAATCACCACTTGTCCCAAATACTTAAGTTTATAAGAAGATATAGATTTTATATTTATTTTATATTTTAACACTCCCCTCATGTGTGGACCAGACATTAACACTTCTCCTCACGTATAGGCCAAACTCCCCTCAATGTCTGGTCCACGCATGGAATATTTAATTAAATGGAATAAAGTATAGAGTCAAGATCCAAACTCAGGACCTCTACTTTGATACCATGTGAAATTATCACTTGTTCCAAAAACTTAAATTAATAGGAAGAGGTAGATTTTTTTATTATTTTTATATCTTAACACATGCGTGTGACAAACATAGTTCAATTGAGTTGTAACTTTCTTGGGTGATGATTGGCTCAAGAAAATTGACAAAAAGACAAAGAAGTGGCATCAACTCGACAATCGCTCGTCAGTGACTCAAGCGAACACTATATAGAAAGTCCACTCGACACCCACTCGACCATTTGCTTGAGCTAAAGATCAGACAGAGAAATCACTCTACGTGTGCTCGACTTATGGCTCAAGCGAGTGTCTAGAATTTTGATTTTGACTAGGTTTATGAGCCGTGTGATTCGGAGCTGCCTAGAGTTTCTTTGGCCGGAAGGGATTTTGAAGTTTCTGTTGATGTAGAGATCAAGATGGTTCACATGGTGAAACTAAAGAAAGGTCAATGGTCTGGAGCTGCCTGGGTGCAGAGATCAAGTGGGTCGCTCGTGGACCTTTTTACCCTTTTGAGTACTACTAGGTTTTTGTCCCTTGCATGACGTTAAGCTTTCATGGCCGCCATCACCCCAGCCCCTCCCAGAGGTCGTTATTTCGATGAAACCTTCAAAGTTATTGATGGAGAAGTTTGTGTCATTTTTTCCTAAGAGGAGGTCAATCGCTCTGCAGAACCTTTTAAGTTTTCCATGGTTTTGAAGTTCATGCGGCAATGTCCAACGTTGGATTCAATCCGTTCATTCATTCGGAGTCATTGGGGATTGGGATCATAATCTGTGGTTTCTTCAATGCACAAACCTCGAAACGTTTTCGTTCAGCTTTCAAATTAGGCTAATTTTCTAAAGGCTTTGTCCAGAAAAGCTATCGAGATTGATGGAGTGCCTTATCAAGGATTTCAATGGCATTCGGATTTTAGTGAGGATAAGGGGCCCTCTCTCATTCCAGTTTGGGTAGTTCTTCTAACAATATTTTATTTAATTTTTTAACTTTAATTTCAACTCATCTTATCTCATCTCATCTGTGAAAACATATGAGGCTTGTTACCCATAAAGAAAATAGCGTTACTGGTATGATTCTTTATATATAATTCTGTTTGAAAGGCACATATAAATGATCCTAAAATAATGTTTCTTCTTAGATCAAATTATTTGATCCATATTAGAAACAGAACCATATATAAATGTTTACTGGATTTTCACCCATACATGAATAATATCTAATGCTCGATGCCTATATCAAAACATGCAGAAGAATGAGTAGCACATGACCAAAACAAAGGAGGTGAAGGAGGAGGAGGAGGAGAAGGGTAAGACGAACAAGAAGAGTAATTTGGGGATGTATTATTGTTGAGAGGATTTGGAATCATGAATGGCATGACCACATCTTCAAGCAACCCTTTTGGGACCATTCCTTCTGGGTCCCATTCCTGTGGACAGTCCAAATTAGATGTTCTTAAGCATAGATGCTGCTGCTGCTGCAGATCAGGAGTAGTAGTAGTAAGATCTGCTGAGCTTTCTTGGAGTTCCTGCAATATTTGCTGGGTTTCATGTGTCTTCTTGGCCTTCTTGATGGTTGGATTAATAGGCTCATGGGTTTCAGGAAGTATGAAGTGTGGGTAGGCAAAGTGTAAGTGGAGTCCTTCATAGGTGATGAGGAATGTCAGTGGGTCCTCGCTCGACCTCTCTACCTGCTTCTTTGCATTGCACCTCGGGTTGGTACACCTGTAATAGCTCCTGTATGCCATCAAAACTCACATATTAAGAAAAATGAGAATTAAAAAACCTGTAAAATGAGAACATTCATCGTTTATATAGTCTTTTTAAAATATAAGTTTATATATACGTGACTTGGACCTACATCAAACATTGATAGATAAATAAAAACAATAAAATCTATAAGATTGCATGGCCAACTATTTCATGTGAAAATGACTATTTCTTATTAAAATAAATCTATTTTCATCATAAATAATCATTCTCATCCCAAATAATCAGTCATAAATATTTGTTTGTGTTGTAGAGAGAGTTCAATGCTACACAGAAAAGATGACAAACAGGATGGTAAGAAGACATACCAAACTCTTCTAATTATTTTTGTTTGTTTGTTTTGTTTTAAGAAGTAAAGGTGAAGCTTACTTGAAGCAACAATTAAAATGACGTGCCATATTTGGGGGAAAAAAACTAAAAAGAGCAGATTCTCCATTATCTACCAGAGTTATGCCAATGATTGCAGGTACGTGCTAAAGAGATAATGAAGAAAGAGACAGTACTTTGAATCATTTGATAATCATGAACGTGACAGAAATAATTTCCTTAATTTGTCTGTACCAGAACCATTAATCTAGATTAAGGTTATGTTTTGGGGAGAGATAAGATTTCTCATCTCTATCTCATCTCATCTTATCATTACATCTTTTTCAAATCTCTATATAAAATATAATAAATAATTTAACTTTTTTAAATTTTAATTTAATTTTTTTAAATCTTAAAATAATAATAATATTAAAAAATAATATTTTAAACTTTCATCTTAATACTATTTACAAAATTTTTAAAAATTCTCATTTTATCTCGACATTCAAACCTAATTCAAAAAATTTTAACGGAATATCACGTGTTTGGCTTCCAACAGCAAAGACAACATATAGCCCGTTTACCGAGGTAGAAGCCGAATTATACATTAACGTCTATTTCAATCAATAAAAAATCTTTCCATCGTCAATTTTTCTTTTCAATTTACAAATGAAATATAATAAATATTGTCGCGCAGAAAGAGTGCAGTTCCGATGGATACTCTATGGCACTTTTTACTTTTTACAGCGCAAAAATAATAAAGACAACAACTAGGAACAGAGCTTGCATGCTATGTATCATACCAAGCTCTTGCTCTTTGGGTCCTCAAACACCTTTTTTGGGCCCTTTTCGTGGTCAAGAAAGTGATGATCAGAGGGAAAATAAAGACGGAGGAGAAAGATACCTAGGATGTGGACTATTCTTAATGGCTTTCTGTCCGTATTTCCTCCATTTATATCCGTCATCAGCCATCGCATTACAGTAGCTCTTGATTTTGAATGTGTTCTTATTCTCAACCTTGTTCAGACCTCTTTCCATTAAGGAAGAAATTCTGCAACAGAAATTATGTAAGCACATGTCATGATCAGACGAGACTCGAATTCTCTCATAATCTTACGTTTTACAATTTAAAAAAAAAAAAAAAACGTTTTGAAGGGATCGAGTTCAAACTTCAAACCTGGGTTGTGTAAGTTCTTGGTGTTGGTGATCCTTTGAGGTCGTCGCAGAAAATGCATCCTCAAGATCTTCAGATATTGTTGGCTCGGAGTATACAGCACTAGTGGAGATGAGCCGGTTCATAATAGCATCTTCGGCCGGTTCGGTGGTCATCTCCGGTAGCAGAAAGAGAGGAGACTGATTGTCGAGAAGCTCTCTAATAAGTTCATCTTCCAAACCATCCGGCCACGTCGCCCTTAGTTCCTCCATTGTTATCCCTATCTAGGATAACCAAATGTCCCAGCCGTGCCTTAAGAATAGGAACCAAGTTTAACTGTCAATAGAAGAAGAAGATCTTGAGAGAGAGGAGAGAGAGAGAGAGAGAGAGAGAGGAGGACATTGTGCTGTCTACGTGGTTGCCTCTTGAATTTAAAAGTAAGAGCTTGATATGTTTCTGTTTTGTCTGTATTCGGCGTTGACTTTAGAGTTGCTTGCACAGAAAGGTAAATTGACTGAAATTTAGTAAGATCTGTATCAAATTGATGGTTCAGAATCGACTTAGGTTATGTAAAGGCTGGAGTCCATACGTTGGTGATATATATGAACGCTGAAATACTCGAACTATAACTGTCATCAATGTTTTGTAGTACATATCAGTGACTTTGTTGCATACTCTGTATTTTCATACGGTGTCTCGCTGTCTTTGACTTTGTTGCATACTCTGTATCTTCATATGGTGTCTTTCTGTCTGTCTTCTTATTGTGTTCTGATATGGGATGGCTCGATGCATTAAGGTGGACCATAGCCAAAGTCAACCACTAAAGAATTAACGATAGATTGCTTCAAATTATCTTTTGATTTTGTTTTTTGTCAAGTGGGATCAGTTCTCCCTTCAGCTTGAGATTTTTTAAGATAATTCGCTAAAAAAACAAAACTTGGATTTGGGATTGAAGTTATATGGGAATTTATAATTCAATTAAGATTGATAATCATGAATTGGGATATCAAATGATTTACTGAACCGTTGAATCAAGTAAAGGAAGAACGAACGTTCAATTATCAAACCAAGCTTCAAAAACACACTTGAGGGAGAATGGTAGATATACATATGAAGTCCTTTTAATAATGAGCTTTTTCAAATATGTTATTGTCAAAGTAAAATGGGTGTGCATATTGTGAAATCACCACTTGTTCCAAATACTTAAGTTTATGAGAAGATATAGATTTTATATTTATTTTATATTTTAACACTCTCCTCACGTGTGGACCAGACATTAACACTCCCCCTCACGTATAGGCCAAACTCCCCCTCAATGTCTGGTCCACGCGTGGAATATTTAATTAAATGGAATAAAGTATAGAATCAGGATCCGAACTCAGGACCTCTACTTTGATACCATGTGAAATTACCACTTGTTCCAAAAACTTAAGTTAATAGGAAGAGGTAGATTTTATTATTATTTTTATATCTTAACACATGCGTGTGACAAACATAGTTCAATTGAGTTGTAACTTTCTTGGGTGATGATTGGCTGAAGAAAATTGACAAAAAGACAAAGAAGTGGCATCAGCTCGACAATCACTCGTCAATGACTCAAGCAAACCCGATATAGAAAGTCCACTCGACCATTCGCTTGAGCTAAAGATCAGACAGAGAAATCACTCTACGTGTGCTCGACTCATGGCTCAAGCGATGCTTGAACAAAATGTTTACTCAATACTTCGCACAACACTCACTCAAGCGAGTGTCTAGAATTTTGATTTTGACTAGGTTTATGAGCCGTGTGATTCGGAGCTGCCTAGAGTTTCTTTGGCCGGAAGGGATTCTGAAGTTTCTGTTGATGTAGAGATCAAGATGGTTCTCATGGTGAAGCTATATAAAGGTCAGTGGTCTAGAGCTGCCTGGGTGCAGAGATCAAGTGGGTCGCTCGTGGACGTTTTTACCCTTTTGAGCTCTGCTAGGTTTTTGTCTCTTGCATGACGTTAAGCTTTCATGGCCGCCGCCACAGTCCAGCCAGGGCCACAGGCGAAGACTAGGTAATTGCAAACTTTCGCACACATGGTTGTGCAATCACCCCAGCCCCTCCCAGAGGTCATTATTTCAATGAAACCTTCAAAGGTTATTGATGAAGAAGTTTGTGTCATTTTTTTCTAAGAGGAGATCAATCGCTCTGCAGAACCTTTTAAAATTTCCATGGTTTTAAAGTTCATGCGGCAACGTCCAACGTTGGATTCAATCTGTTCATTCATTCGGAGTCATTGGGGATTGGGATCACAATCTGTGGTTTCTTCAATGCACAAAGCTCAAAACGTTTTCGTTCGGCTTTCAAATTAGGCTGATTTTCTGAAGGCTTTGTCCAGAAAAGCAATCGAGATTGATGGAGTGCCTTATCGAGGATTTCAATGGCATTTGGATTTTAGTGAGGATAAGGGGCCCTCTCTCGTTCCAGTTTGGGTAGTTCTTCCAGGTCTTCCTCCAAACTTTTACCATTAATCCTTTTTGAAGAATATTATTGCCCCTGTTGGAAGATATTTGCGTCGAGATAATACCGCAAAGTGTGCGACTCGAATGGACGGGGCTCGGGGTGTGTGTGGAAATGGATGCAGCGAAGGAACCACTTCAAGGGCTCTAGATTGGAATCCCCTATAAGCCATCTAGTTTGTATGTGGAGATAGAGTATGAGACCCTCCCAGAGTATTGCTGCAGATGCAATGTCCGAGGGCACAATGTTAAAACCTGTCATCAGAAAGATGGAGGGTAAAAAGAAGTGGAAAGGAAAAAGAAAGAATGGGAGAAACAAAGGAGGAATTGGGTACCGAAAACACAGGAGGAAAATGACAACCAAAATGTAGAAACAATAAAGAAGGGACAGAGCAACATTGAAACAAAGAGGGACAACAATAACATAACTGTGGTGCAGGAGACTCAGGTGGGAGGATTGTTTTTATGTGTGCTGGAAACAGTCTCTAGAAACAAGGATGATGCTGAGGAGGGAGAGGTGGGGTTAGGAGAAAAGAGGTTGTTGTGTGGAGAGTTTTGGTCAAATAGTTTATTGATAGAGGAGGTTTCTTTGGTGTTGGATTCCTGTCCGCTTCTCTTAGAGGGGGTTCTGGGGAAGGCAGCAGAGTTAGTGGGTGGGGTATGTGGTATGGAGGATGATGTATGTGTCTTATTGCTTGAGTTGCATTGGGGGGGGATAGCATGGGATTAAGGGAGGAGGAACACGTTGGTAGGGGGATCTCTGTGGGATTCTGAAGGGGAGCTTGGACAGCATATGGGGAAATTCAAAGATTGCCCGTCAGATAGCGAATTGTAGCCAAGAATAGAGATAGACAAAAGCAGGAGACAGTTAAGAAGCTTTATCAGGGTTCCTAGCAAACCCTTACGATTGAATTTATAATGTGTAGGCATATGTTCTGGAATATAAGGGGTTGAGAACATCAATGAAGAGATTAACCAAATTTATAAAAAGAATAAAGCCTAACTTACTTATGTTGGCAGAGCCTTTTGCCAATGAATCTAAATTGAAATTCTTGCAAAGTATATTAAATTTTAAGTTCTTCTTTTCAAATCAGAGTATTGGTGGGAAGATATGGTTGTTGTGGGGGGAGGGATTACAATTTGAAGTTCTGAATGCTAGTGCCCAACACGTGACACTTTCGTTGTTGTTTGAGAACAAGCGGGTTTATATCTCGGCTGTGTATGCGAAATGCAATTACCAAGAACGCAAGGAGTTGTGGTAATTTCTACAGCAGGACATTCCACATGATGCAGCATGGTTAGGCCTTGGAGACTTTAATGTTATTCGGGGAGATGAAGAAAGGCATGGGGGCAGACCTCGTTTGAGAGTGGTGATGGAGGAGTTCAATGCCTTCATTGATTCATGAGGATTACGAGATGGAAAAATATTGATAGAAGCCACTGTTTGCAGCATCCATTTTGCACACACCATGTGGCTTCATCCAAACCGTCCATTTCTTAAAGTGAAAAAAAAAATGAGAGAAGGAAAAGAAGCCACATAGTGAGTGCAAAGTGTGCACTCACAATAGTGGCTTCTCTCTAGCATTACTCTTACGAGATATGAAGTCACTGGGAAGCTTATTTTCTTGGTGTAATGGAGATTTGGGCTTGGCTCAAAGTTGGTCTAAATTAGATAGGTGTCTAATGAATTCGGAGGCCATTACGCTGCTCCCAGAGGCCACGTTGAGTTACTTACCAAGGACATCATCAGATCATGCCCTTATGGCCATTGAGCTTCAACCAGTTATTTTTCGGTATGGCCCATCTTCATTCAAATTTCAACAAATGTGGGTATCACATGAGGGGTTTAAGGAGGTGGTAAAGGAGATATGGTAGAAACCTTTACAAGAGTTGGGGCTTAATCATTTTGCTGGTAAACTAAAAAAACTTAAAGTGGCTCTAAAGGAATGGAACGTGAGGGTGTTTGGCAACATAAAGAGAATTTGGAAAAGAAAATTGAGAGACTGGAATCCCAGCTACAAAAGCAATTCTCGGGAGACACCGAAATGGACTTGCTGGTTACAAGGGATGTGGCGCCCCCAACTTCCATGTACGGACACACACGGAAATCGAGACACCCGGGATGATGACAACACGGTCACGCACCCCATCGACATGTGCTGAGTGTGTGCAATGCAACACGTGTACAATAAAATACGCAGCGGAACGGTAAAGTCAAATAACTAAGTACCAGAGTTTAATACAATATCAGAGTACTGAAAATCCACATGTCAACATAATACAATTTTGTT
>QEOT01005165.1:45206-72229 GCA_003123785.1 Pterocarya stenoptera | reverse complement strand
GTCAAACGAAGACTTGGGAACGGTAGGGTAGGGCCTATGGGAGGTGGTGAAGCTAATGGTGGTGACCTTTGGCCGTGGGTGGCGGCCGAAATGGCGGTAGAAGGCGGGAAAGGCCAAATCGGGTATGAGCTCGGCTGGGCTTCACCGGTGACGGATCGGGGCCGGGTTTGGGTCCATTGGGTTGCTTGAGGGCCGGTGGTGATGTGGTTAAGAAATGGTGGCCGGAGGTGGCTCGACGGCGGCGCGCAAGCTCAAGGAATGCCGCGACTTCGGACGGCATTTGCGGGCAAACGGCGGCGCAAGAGGGGCTGGGTTTGGTGGTGGGAGGTCGCCGGCCGGTGGGGATGAGGTTGGGCTGGGCGGTGGCGACCACGAGCGGCGCGCGGCGGAGCATGGGTGGGGAGAAGCATTCGGCCGAAGGAAAGAGAGGAGGGAGAGAGAGCTGGTCGCGCGCGGAAGCAGGGGAAGAAAAGAAAAAGGAAGAAAAGAAAGAGNAATCTAACTAATTTAAATTAAATATCAATTTAAATGCACAACAATAATTAATATCAAGAAAACATATAAAATAAATAATTTTCACAACTTAAAATATTATAAAATAATATTCTAAAACTCTCAAAATTCTAAAACAAGGGAATTAATCTTTAAATTAATTAAAATAATCCTTCATTAAAATGTACTAAAATACGGGGTGTTACAAGGGAGAAGCTGGCTGTGTAGAACCAACTGGGAGAAAAAAGACTAGCCCAACAAGTGAAGTGTAATTGGCTGGAGAATGGGGAAGCATCAGCCTGTTTTTTCAAGTCCTTCAAAGTCATGTCGAAAACAATGGTGAATGAGATGAGACTAAGGGATGGAAATACTCTAAGGTCTCCGAAGGCTATCCACCTGGTTGCAATGGAGTTTTTCTGAAATTTTCTCCCAGCAAGGCTGAGGAAGGAACCACCGGATTTGTCAGATTATGTGAACATTGAGGTGGTTGAACATGAGAACTGTATGCTCAAGCAGCTCCCTTCAATCCAAGAAATTAAAGAGGCCATGTTCTCCATCTCGATAGACAGCAGTTCGGGTTCAAATGGGTTTGGGTCGGGATTTATAGATCATGTTGGGATTTGGTGGAGGTGGATGTGGTGGAAGCTGTTAAATAATTCTTTAGTGGCACTCTATTACCGAGGTTTTATTCGGCCTCGTATATAGTCCTAATCCCGAAAGTTAAAGCTCCAATGGGCTTAAAAAAAATTCGACCCATCAGTTTGTACTTGGTGGTGTATAAGGTTTGCTCTAAAATTTTAGTGAAGAGGTTGTCCCTAATATGATGTAGACTAATTTCTCTGGAACAAGGCTCCTTCCTGCCAGGCTGTAGTATTTTTGAGAACATTTTTTTGGCCCAAGAGCTGGTGCACCAGATTAGTAAGCAAGCTCATGGTGGAAATGTGCTTATTAAAGTGGACACGGTAAAAGCATATGATAGCATAGATTGGGATTTTTTGGAGCATGTGTTAAGGTCATTTGGCTTCTCTCCCAAAGTATGTGGGCTAATTAACCAGTGTATTTCATCACCAGGGTTCTCATTTGCCATGAATGGGATTACAGAGGGTTTTTTTTTTCCTAGTGGTTGTGGGTTACGTCAGGGAGACCCTTTGTCGTCATATCTTTTTATTTTGGTTGAAGAAATACTGTCCAGGATGATGAAAAAGAATTTCGCCATGGGGAAAATAAAGTCGTTCAGCCACCCTCGAGAAGCACCAATTATCTCACAGTTGTTTTATGCAGATGATATCATGGTTTTTGTTAATAGAGGCAGTGCGTCGTTTAAAAAAATTTAAGAAGATTTTCCAAGAATATGGGGGAGTGGTCTAGACAAGATATGAGTAAGGAAAATCAGCTATGTTTTTTGCCAAAACAATTCCTGCGGGTAGAATAAGGTCCATGTTGTATTTAACAGCTTTTTCAAAAGGGACTTTTCTTGTCAAATATTTGGGAACGCCACTAGCGTCTGGAAGGCTTAAAGTGAGCCATTTTGATGAGATGGCCCCTCACATCAGAGAAAAATTGGGGGGGCTGGCGGCGTAGAATTTTGTTGGCTAGAGCTCGGGTTCTTCTGTTGAGGTATGTGGTCGCCAGCATGCCGATACATTTGCTTTCAGTAGTGCAAGCGCCCAAGGCTGTCTTAAGGAAGACAAATCAGTTGATGAGAAATATTTATTGGGGGTCCTCGGAGGGTAAACCAAAAAGGAAATGGGTAGCTTGGTCATCCGTATGTGTGCCAACTCGGGAAGGTGGTATGGGATACAAAATTTATAGGAACTCCAATGCTCGCTCTTCATGAAGTTTGCTTGAAAATTATTGTCTGAAAACTCGATGTGGGCACAATTGTTCGAAGCCAAGTATGTAAGATCAGACCACATTTCTTTGGTGGAGCCGCACAGTGGGACACGATTCTAGAAGAGCGTGATGTTGAGTATGCTGCATATTCCTAACAATGTGAGATGGAGAATCCAAGAAGGCAATGTGTTCTTCTGGCGTGATAAATGGTTGAGGCACAGAACGCTTGAGGATGAAATGCCAATTACCGCACGATCCTCTCTTAAAGTTCGAGAGTGTAGAATTGAAAACGGATGGGATGTGGATTTGCTTAGGAGCCTAGTGGGGGAGAATAAATTGGAAAAGATCCTAAAGGATCTGGGTCAACATAAAGAAGGTGAAGATTTGTTGAAATGGACTCCAAACGTAAATGTTAGTTTTTCATCAAAGAGTATGTGGGAGTGTGTTAGAGTTAAAGCACCAAAAATGGACTGGGCGGATTGGGTTTTGAATGCGACTCTTCCAAAAAAATACTTAGTAACTATGTGGAAGCTATGAATGCTTGCCTTAGTGTGGATGAAAGAATACAAAAGCTAGGCATACCAATAGTTTCAAAATATGAATGCTATGGAGAGGGGTGTGTGGAGGATCAAAGTCATATGTTGGCCACAAGTAAAATTGCAGAGGAAATATGGCGTAGAGCGTCTATACAAGTGGGCATGCCTTTTGATTTGCATAAATCTTGGAAGGAAAAAATAGTAGCTTGGTTCAGGCACGCAGCTCGGTCATCCCAAAAAGGGTGCTTGATTGGTCTTATGTCTTCTATCCTAACTTGGTCTCTTTGGTTGTGGGGTTGTAAAGCGAGAATGGAAGGTAAGGCAAACTCAATGGAGTCTCTATGGCAGTCAATAAAGGCTGCAATTGCTTGGGTTGGGGTTCCTCTTAAAGCTGGAAATAGAATGCAAAATGGGGACGAGAAGTTATTAAAGGCACTGTCCATAGCTTTTAAGCCCCTCCAGGGGAAAAGAGTGCGAATTATAAAATGGCAAAAGCCGGCGAAGGGATAGTTCAAATTGAACATGGATGGCAGCAACGTCGAAAACTCGGGCTGTGTGGGAGTGGGAGGGGTGATAAGGGATGATGAGGGGAGGTTGAAGCTGGTGTTTTCTTTATGACTGGGTCACAATACAAACAATGTGGTAGAACTCATGACTTTTCTCCATGGTCTAAGGTCCTGCAGAGATCTCGGTCTTGTGAAGCTAGAAGTGGAGTTAGATGCTCTCTTGGTGGTGCAGTGGTTGGAGAAAAAATAGTGTGGGATTTGTTACCTAGAGGATTTTTAGGAAGAAATACAAGGGCATCTATCAAATATGCAGCTGGTGGTAAGGCATGTTTACAGGGAGTGCAATGCTGGAGCAGATTTCTTAGCCCGTTTACCGACTAGTCTGAGTCCAAGGAAGTGGCAGCAGTTCAATGATCTTCCTCACCTCCTCAAGGGAATTCTTAAGCTAGATTGATTAGACCTTCCTCTGTTGCGTTTTTAGGTTTTCTGGTATTTCAAAAGTTCTTGTACATAGTTTTCCTCCCTTTACTAAAAAAAAAAAAAGTCTCTTCAAATGGGAATTACATGATCAGTAAGTATCCATCAAGATTCTTTTACCCATGCTGCACCGTATAATATAGTCAATTTAGAATGTTATCTTCAATTGGTTGCTTCAGAATTGGGGAACTTTGTCTTTTTTGGGAGGAGGGGGTGTCCTATTAGTAATATTAGATGTCATTATAGATTGTACAAGTATCTCATACTCATTCAAAAAAATAGTAGATTTTACAATTAAAAAAATTAAATTTTTTTATACAAATCTCAATATTATTTGCTTTTTAAAAAAGTGTGTGTTTGCATTATGCACAGTCTCGTCTCTTAGAGTACTCACAATGACTCTTGTAAAATACAGTTTTTTGTATAATATAAAGAAAATTGGTCAAAAGAAGCTTCCAATGAGTTTTGTATTTTTTTTCTTTATTTTACATTTTGTAATAGTAATTCTCTACATGTAGAGAATACTATTCATCTTTTAAAATATTTTTAATTACTTTCTCTCTCATTTGATAGTTGTTTGGTATTATGAGGTTCATTTGAAATAAATAAAAAATATTTAAATGATATAAAGAAAAAATAGATAAGATGATGTATGGTATATTGTAAAAATTAGTATATAAAATAAATAAATAAAAAAAATAAATTTTAATCATATATTTTAAAGAATAAGATACATCAACTATTGTGATTGCTCTTATATATCCTATAGGGCTGTAATCGAGCCGAGCCGAGCTTTGGCTTGTCGAGCTCGGCTCGACTCAAAATACTCGAGCTCGAGCTCGAGCCTGAGCTCGAAATTTTTTTTTATTCTCTGTTCGAGCTCGACTCGATAAAATAAATTCTTAACTCGAGCTCGAGCTCGAGCTCGTCCCATAAACGAGTTCGAGTCGAGCCGAGCTCGAGCTCGAGCTCGAGTTTGAATTGTTTTTTTTTTTTAATAAGATTTAATAATTAATAAAATAAAAAAATAAAATAAAAGATCTAATATTGAATTTATACAACTAACAAGTATACCTGTATTGAATTATGAAATCTTAAAAAATTTATAAATAATTAAAATATCTAACTAGTTGATATTTATCCAAAATAACAATATATTAGCCTACATATATTATTAATATATACACTTAATATGATAGCATATATCTATTTTATATATGATTTTCACATACTAGTATATAACATTATTAAATTTTATCGACTAATTATTATACAAATTATAAAATATACCTATAAAGTATATTCACTATATAGACATAAGTAATTAGATTACATATTATATATTTAATTACAAAAGTGGTATGCTTATATTATTAGCTAATACATATATATGTATATATATAGATGTATGTATATATAGATGTATGTATATATTTATCAATATATGAATGAGTTTTAATCGAGTCGAGCTAACGAGTCGATTCGAGCATAAACGAGCGAGCCTTGACGAGCCTTAATCGAGTCGAGTCGAGTTTTGTCGGGCATGTGTCATTTACTAATCGAGCGGGTATCTGCTTTCACGAACGAGCTTTTTTTTTTCACGAGTCGAGTTCGATTCGAGTTTAACCGAGCGAGTACCGAGCGGACTATCGAGTAGACTGGTTCATTTACAGCCTTAATATCCTATCTCGGCTTTGACTTTGTGCATTAAAGAGAACCAATAGCAGGGCACTGCGACGGACCCTATGCTTAAAAGGACAATGGAGTTGACTGTCGGAATTATTATATTATATATGGCCTTCGGTTGTCCGCTGTGGCGTCGCTTAGCGAAGTGGGGGCATGTTGATAGACCAAATCTTGACAAGAAGAAGAAGAAAAGAAAGTCAACACAGTTGCATGTGGTTGCGCGGTGGGCTCGTGTGAGGATGAGGTCCCACGTGTCGAGAATCACGTGTGCGGAGCATGGAGCGGTTCGAGCTGTCCATGTCCCTGCTGCCTGCTAGCTAGCTGCTACAGCATCAGATGAGAGCTCCGGCCCTATCCATGCACAAGAAGTAACCCGATCGTTAGGGGCAAAAGTGTCGGGACCTAATTCTTCCCCATCATCTTCCTTTGGCATCTTCGAATATAGACGGCCACGATTTTCTCTCTTTCCTTCTAAATAATATTGTTTGTCTTTGTCACGCTTATTTCATCCATTAATTAAAAGAAAAAAAGCTGGGGAGGAGCAACTCTTTAAGGAGCAACCGATGCACACAATATGTGGCTTAATTGAAATGATTAAAAATATCTCTCTATAATATTCATCTCCTAAATTCAAAATTACTCTAGACTGAAAATCTTGATGGGGGAGAGGGGATATGAGAGAGAGAGTAACGATGAGAGAGATCAAGATGAGTGAGAGAGCTCGAGATGAGAGAGAGTAGAGATGAGGAGAGAGAGACCGAGATGAGAGAGAGAGAGAGACTGAGATGAGTGAGAGTCGAGAAGAGAGAGACGATGGGAGAGAGAGCTTGAGATGAGAGAGAGAGTCGATGAGGGATGAGAGAGAGATTTGATGAGCGAGAGAGTCGATGGGATGAGAGAGAGTCAAGGAGAGAGAAACGATGAGAGAGAGAGAGTCGAGATGAGAGAGAGATGATGGGATGAGAGAGAGTTGGAGAGAGAGACGATGTGAGAGAGAGAGAGCTGATGAGAGAGAAAGAGCCACTGATGAGAGAGACAATGGAGAGAGACGAACTGTCTGGTGCAAAACCAGAAGAAGAAAAAAGAAAAAAAAGATATGGACCACATGCATCCACGTAGTGTGTGCATGGTGTGCACCACTACAGTGGATGCTGTATAGAACGACTCTTTGTTATGAATCATGTAACAATTTCGCTTATTTTCTTTCACCAAGATCTTCTCGATTTTTTCCACAAATATTAACACATAAAATAAGTTCCATGCACACATTCTATTTATGAGTAAAATGAACCATATCTCAAACAACATGTATCATCGCCCTCGCAAATTACAATTTCTTTTTATAAATCAAGATTATAATTGATTGGTCACGTATCTCATTCTGAAAAGTTTCAAATAAGAGGTACATTTAAATTATGTTATAGTTTCAATTCTATGCTCTTAAGATTATCCTCATTGGCTTAGTCAAATTCATCTTCAAAATTTAACCAATATCATACTTTTTTACATTTGTCTATTTTATTTAAATTCAATCCACATATTGTATTATTCATTCACTCTCTATATACTAAAATATTATTAATTTAATAATTTTTTTATTTAATTTATTTTTATCACATTTTATAATTCTACCAATTAAATGTTAATAATAATTAAATTCTAATTAAATTAATATTAAAAAAAATCCTATTTTCGAAATTCATTTAATGTTAATAACAAAAATTATTTGATTAAACTCATCTAAAATTCTATCTAAATTTCTTAATTACAAACCAAATAGTATTTTTGCTCGGAGTAAGAAACTAATATTTTAATGTTTGCTTGGAATGAGAAACTAGTATTTTAAAATTTGATGAACCAACAGTAGTCTTCTATCTTTGGCCAAGCACTGTAGCTGAAATCCAAATTATTTTAGATATGCTCAACCCAATGTGAAGACTTTTTGGCACATATTATCCAAATTTTGGCCATCATTCTCATTTGGCCAGGCCAATGAGGATGCTCTAATATAATGATAAATAACTATCCTCTATTACACAATAACTCCCATTCTCCATGTCCACACATTTCTGAAAGCTTTGGGGTCTATCAAGTTAGCCTCACATTCTGCTTTGCAGAGGATCGTATGTTGGAATGGGATGATTACAAATAACAAGCTGTTTTACATGATCTTCTTGACAACAATCATAAGACTCGCATGCATATGCAACAAAAAATATTTAGAAATAGACAAGCTTTCAGTTAAACTATTTGCTACAACATAAGCTTGGAAAAGAACTGCTCGAATTCTTGATCGATGGTTTGTTTCCTAGTGCCTGGTTGAGTATCTGCATACAAACAACGAAGTTATTTCTCCACCCACTCAGTTAAATTATTCTCACATGTACACTTCCAATATATTAATTCCAAAATTACCTTGGCCTACAGTCCATCTTCCGGATGAAAGAACGTACATATTTGTTGGGTTAACCCCATGGGAGTAGAGAATATCTTCAAGTTTGTCATCTGTAGGCTGTTCAATGCAGTCGTTTCCATATCCAGAGCTAGTGTAGTCTACTTGATCACACAAATCTACGAGGTGCTCCTCAAGAGTCTGAAATGCTTGTAATTCATCATGATGGCTTGGATGCTCTTCACTTAGAAATGCAAGTTTGTCTTTTCTGAAACCAGAAGAGTAGTTGGCATATTTGAAACTATTGCTGTCACATTTAACAGATGAAGTTGAGGGCCTACTGAAGTTTGTTTTACATACTCTAATTGGACTTTAGCTTCACCATATGAAGACGTTGCAGAGTCGGAATCTCCACCAAAACTATTGCTGTCTTTCTCTGATTCAGGTTCTGCCTCATAATCCATGGCTGCTCCTTCTGTTTTCCCAGTTATTATGTTTGGAAGTATGCTTTCCACCTCAGGATTTTTGTCAAACACAAACACCGGTTCAGAAGCAAAGCTGCGATCCCAGCATTTATGCTTTGGTATAGGCAAATCCGATTGCCCTGCCTGTAATTTCCTTTTCTTGTTCAAGTGAATAGTGGTATTCTCAAGTCCTTTATTGTCATGGAAGCTGAAAAGTAAAATCGATATATTTAGAGGAAATAACAAAGGGCTGTGAGGAAGGCTAAATATTGCAACAATTTTGTCAAAACATTTTCAAGGCAATAATGCACATAACAGAACCTCCTTCCATATTTCCTAGCACATCCTTTCTTAATCATCATGTTCATCCCATACTTAGTTTGGGAACTGCACAAAAAACTAAGGCCTGAAACAATCACTAAGGAAAAGCAATGACCATGGTCTAATTAAGATAATCTTTTTACTGAAGAACCTTAAGTTACAAGCACTAATCTTTTTATCATAAAAGGAACAGCAGCTTTATTTTGGAGAGGAAATAGAAGATCATCGGTAGAAAATTCAAGTTATGAAGACAAATCTTAACAGCTACATCTTCAGATCATAAAGAAAACGTTAAAGTCCATTAATCAACCCAGAAGCTGCTATAGATCACAAACCAACAGATGAACATATGGCAGGCATATAAGCAATCAAACTGCTCCTTCTATTGTGGTTTTCCTATATTGGCCCAAACATAACATTGAATCATGGACAATATCAATGAGATGGCAGTTACAGTCTCACTTAATTGTGCCTAAAACAGGAATGCTGAATCAGGATGTTTCTAACTAAGTCTTGCTAATTTCCTTCAATGTATTTTCTTGGATACAATTTTCTTCAATAATTAAAAAGAAGCCAACATCTAGCAAAACTTACGAAGTTTCAGGAGTAATATAAAGTAGTAGATGAGATCCAATATTTTCTACACATATTTACTTCCTCAACATCCAATTGGTTACTTTCTAATTCTGCAACAGGCAAAACTAAGGAAATTAATTATTCACTCCGAAGCTCACAACTTTAAGCTGATTTTAACCAATATATAGAGACATAAAAGCTGGAGCCGAGTCCGAAAGCGAATCCACAAACTCAAGAAATTCACTAGCTCAAACAAAAAGAAGAACTTTAATGATAAAAAAATAACCCCATAAAGAAAAGAGTTAAGAAAAATCAAGAACCCGGAAATCTCGCCTGTAAACTTCAGATGGGTTCTCCTTATCTTCTCTCATCTAGACCCAGAAAAGGAGAGCGAATGATCAACGAGCGTCGGAGCGAGTTAGTGATTCACTCCAGAGTGGAGATTCATCTATCTCATATCATATTATCGCTCGCCACTCGCACCCCTCTAGTCTAAATAGTTTCATAGGGCGTGAGAATCACGAGCGCAGGTGGACTGAATCGTGCAATGCAGGTATCGGATTAGAGCGTAAATCCGCGCTGACTCAGTTTTTTCCATCCTCGTCCACGTGAAATTGGAACGAGGTTCTGCTGAGTAGGCTCACCTTTTCTTTCCTTTCTTTTTTTTTTTCTTTTTCTTTTCTTTTTTTTTTTCTTTTCTTAATTATAATTGTTTATTAATATTTATTAGAAAATATATTCAGTTGTAATAGCAATGAAAATATATATTTTTTTCTTTTTACAATATTTTCTTGGAGCTCACAAGTTACATGGAAGTAAAATCATTTCGCCGACGCTATACATCTCTCTCTACAGGAGACTTTTTTTTTTTTTTTTTTTAAGGAAGTTAAACTAAAAAAATGATACATGATGAGAGAGTGAGATTGCTTAACAATCGTTCTAAAAAATAATAGAAAATAATGTAAGGTGGTAAATGAATTTATTTAAAACCAAATTCTTGATATCTATCCAATCTTATAAAAAGACACTATCTTAAAAAAGGGCGAAAATTTATTTGCAAAAAAGCGAACGATTCCAATGCTGAAAACAGTAAGACTTGGAACATTTTATACGGAATTCTGATTCCCCCAGCTTTATAGAGACTATTTTTAGAGTTTTTTTTTTTACAAGTAAATAAGAAATACTTTTAACAACAAAAGAATTAATAAAGAATAATACTTATTTGATGGAATGCGTTATATCAGATCGTAAATTTATTTTTTTTAAATTTATTTTTATATAATTCTTTTACGTCTGTAATACTGTCTTATCTGCTGAAAAACAGTCTTAAAAAATCTACACAATCCAGTAAAGGCCATTCAACAACTCTTGTTACNGTTGGGTTAACCCCATGGGAGTAGAGAATATCTTCAAGTTTGTCATCTGTAGGCTGTTCAATGCAGTCGTTTCCATATCCAGAGCTAGTGTAGTCTACTTGATCACACAAATCTACGAGGTGCTCCTCAAGAGTCTGAAATGCTTGTAATTCATCATGATGGCTTGGATGCTCTTCACTTAGAAATGCAAGTTTGTCTTTTCTGAAACCAGAAGAGTAGTTGGCATATTTGAAACTATTGCTGTCACATTTAACAGATGAAGTTGAGGGCCTACTGAAGTTTGTTTTACATACTCTAATTGGACTTTAGCTTCACCATATGAAGACGTTGCAGAGTCGGAATCTCCACCAAAACTATTGCTGTCTTTCTCTGATTCAGGTTCTGCCTCATAATCCATGGCTGCTCCTTCTGTTTTCCCAGTTATTATGTTTGGAAGTATGCTTTCCACCTCAGGATTTTTGTCAAACACAAACACCGGTTCAGAAGCAAAGCTGCGATCCCAGCATTTATGCTTTGGTATAGGCAAATCCGATTGCCCTGCCTGTAATTTCCTTTTCTTGTTCAAGTGAATAGTGGTATTCTCAAGTCCTTTATTGTCATGGAAGCTGAAAAGTAAAATCGATATATTTAGAGGAAATAACAAAGGGCTGTGAGGAAGGCTAAATATTGCAACAATTTTGTCAAAACATTTTCAAGGCAATAATGCACATAACAGAACCTCCTTCCATATTTCCTAGCACATCCTTTCTTAATCATCATGTTCATCCCATACTTAGTTTGGGAACTGCACAAAAAACTAAGGCCTGAAACAATCACTAAGGAAAAGCAATGACCATGGTCTAATTAAGATAATCTTTTTACTGAAGAACCTTAAGTTACAAGCACTAATCTTTTTATCATAAAAGGAACAGCAGCTTTATTTTGGAGAGGAAATAGAAGATCATCGGTAGAAAATTCAAGTTATGAAGACAAATCTTAACAGCTACATCTTCAGATCATAAAGAAAACGTTAAAGTCCATTAATCAACCCAGAAGCTGCTATAGATCACAAACCAACAGATGAACATATGCCAGGCATATAAGCAATCAAACTGCTCCTTCTATTGTGGTTTTCCTATATTGGCCCAAACATAACATTGAATCATGGACAATATCAATGAGATGGCAGTTACAGCCTCACTTAATTGTGCCTAAAACAGGAATGCTGAATCAGGATGTTTCTAACTAAGTCTTGCTAATTTCCTTCAATGTATTATCTTGGATACAATTTTCTTCAATAATTAAAAAGAAGCAAATATCTAGCAAAACTTACGAAGTTTCAGGAGTAATATAAAGTAGTAGATGAGATCCAATATTTTCTACACATATTTACTTCCTCAACATCCAATTGGTTACTTTCTAATTCTGCAACAGGCAAAACTAAGGAAATTAATTATTCACTCCGAAGCTCACAACTTTAAGCTGATTTTAACCAATATATAGAGACATAAAAGCTGGAGCCGAGTCCGAAAGCGAATCCACAAACTCAAGAAATTCACTAGCTCAAACAAAAAGAAGAACTTTAATGATAAAAAAATAACCCCATAAAGAAAAGAGTTAAGAAAAATCAAGAACCCGGAAATCTCGCCTGTAAACTTCAGATGGGTTCTCCTTATCTTCTCTCATCTAGACCCAGAAAAGGAGAGCGAATGATCAACGAGCGTCGGAGCGAGTTAGTGATTCACTCCAGAGTGGAGATTCATCTATCTCATATCATATTATCGCTCGCCACTCGCACCCCTCTAGTCTAAATAGTTTCATAGGGCGTGAGAATCACGAGCGCAGGTGGACTGAATCGTGCAATGCAGGTATCGGATTAGAGCGTAAATCCGCGCTGACTCAGTTTTTTCCATCCTCGTCCACGTGAAATTGGAACGAGGTTCTGCTGAGTAGGCTCACCTTTTCTTTCCTTTCCTTTCCTTTCCTTTTCTTTTTTTTTTCTTAATTATAATTATTTATTAGAAAATATATTCAGTTGTAATAGCAATGAAAATATATATTTTTTTCTTTTTACAATATTTTCTTGGAGCTCCCAAGTTACATGGAAGTAAAATCATTTCGCCGACGCTATACATCTCTCTCCACATGAGACTTTTTTTTTTGTTTTTTTTTTATTTTAAGAAAGTTAAACTAAAAAAATGATACATGATGAGAGAGTGAAATTCCTTAACAATCGACCTAAAAAGTAATAGAAAATAATGTAAGGTGGTAAATGAATTTATTTAAAACCAAATTCATGATATCTATCCAATCTTATAAAAAGACACCATCTTATAAAAAGGCAAAAATTTATTTGCAAAAAAGCGAACGATTCCAATGCTGAAAACAGTAAGACTTGGAACATTTTATACGGAATTCTGATTCCCCCAGCTTTATAGAGACTATTTTTAGAGTTTTAAATAAGAAATACTTTTAACAACAAAAGAATTAATAAAGAATAATACTTATTTGATGGAATGCGTTATATCAGATCGTAAATTTATTTTTTTAAATTTATTTTTATATAATTCTTTTACGTCTGTAATACTGTCTTATCTGCTGAAAAACAGTCTTAAAAAATCTACACAACCCAGTAAAGGCCATTCAACAACTCTTGTTACTCTTCAACATGAGAACCTAGCTATAAATTACCAATTAAAAAAAAATACCAATTTTTGATCTGCCATCCACACGTTTTTCTTTTCTCTTCTTTTTTTTTTTTTTTTTGGCACTTCATCAAAAGATATAAACAATTAAAGTTTCAATCCAACAGTATAAGAAGGGGATAAACTAGTCAAGTCCATTGTAATTTGTAAAATAGTTAAAATTCTAACAATATTTCTAGACTTAAATGGTTAAGATTTTATTATCCCAACGTTTTTCATCCGTTAGATTCAAAATACTGGAAAAAAAAAGAAAAGAATTTTCTAAAGATGGTAACATAAAATTTGAAGGGTTTGAATAAAAGGGTATCAATTATTTAGCATAAGAAATATATATGGACCGTAATTAAGTAGGACACTATGTTACTTGAATGCTAATGAAGTATCATAGAGCTGCGAATTATCAACATATAACCCTACAGACTCAAAGAAGCCTGATGAATCAGGTAAAAATTTAGCACTAATCTAAATAGAGAAATGATAGTTTAAACTTTGTATATAACTTTGACACTTAAAAAAAACAGCCACAGATTGGCCATACACCAAATAATGAATTCTATGATCATACATAAAAGAAAATGATATTTGCAGTCGTCAGTGCGCAAGCGCCGTACAATCCATTTGAAAAAAGTGAATAAATATGGGACCCACATAAAAAAAAAATTAATTTGTTAATAATGGATCTCAGTCTTTTTTAAAACAATTACGTGGCGCTTGCACACTCCATGACTGTACTTAGCATTACTCGTCCATATTTTTTTGTTCAATTACACTGCTATTGTTGTTTAGTATAGTTGAGAACCTCCTCGGAAAGCATGGTGGTGCATTTAGCAAAAGAAGTGAGCTTGAGGCTTGCTATCCATTTCCTTCAATCAGGCTATTTTTTCAGATATTCTTATGACTGCTGAATATGTACCAATGCATAAACAGACCAAAGCCACACTTAAAATTATTATGGAATTTGCAATCTGAAACAGAATGTCAAGAATTGGTTTAGTATTGGATCGGTTTATAGCACTTGCCTTCTGATAAAGTATATATGATGTGGAATAAGTAGTTAGTGACATAGAATTCTTACCTGCAACTTCGTCAATTTTCCTTTGAGTATGCGGAGATAACATGCGCATGGAAAGATAAATGTCTGTCATGAAACAATAGATAGAGAATTAATTCAAACTTCCTCAAATCTCTAGCTGTGACGAACTACAATCGAGGTGTATATGAAGAGAGAACTTACAACTAACATTGTAAGTAAAGATCCCATTAGCGCCATTACAGAAGCTGCAGTTCAATTGACAAAAAACAGCTAAATTAGCAGAAAACAGTCTCCTTTGTTTTTTTTCCCATTTTATTTTGACTCTTACTGTCTTGTTATTTGTTGTCTTTGCATGCTCAAAAAGCACATTCCGGACGTATATATCAAACAATCCTTTTTTTTTCTTTGTGAAGAACCAAACACTTGAACTTCAATGTGCATAAGCAGTGCAGGAAATGCTCACCAAAGAATGGAAGAGTCAGTGCCACCACCAAAGTTGAAAATACTAAAATCGTTCTGACGAGAAGCACTACACTAAAAGATCTAAGCTGAGCTGAGGGCAGGAGTTCCTCTAAACTCAATGAGATGGGTGTCAGTGTCAACGCATACTTGGTCAGTGGGTTCGCCACCTATGAAACCACATCAGTCACTTGATATACTATGCAAAGCATATAAAATCGGAAAACTAAATTCAAGTTTCCTATCATACCACAGTCCAGATTGCGATATTAGAAGCAACATATTCTCTGGGCATGTTTAAAGTGAACTGAGATTTGACCGAGTCACCAAACATTAGAAAGCCGCATATTGCTACCCCAATGTACATAAAGAAACAGAAAACAAAGCTGTGGCACATGAGATATATATTAGCGAAGCTTATAATGTAAGTAGGGGAAGAAGAAAGACTCATCAAGAAAAACAGGTAAGTAATCTTGAAAATAATGTAAATTTTAACATTAAAAAAGTGTCTCTTCTCTTCAGGAAGTTAAAAAAAAAAAAAATGTCTGTTTATAAACAAGTAGAGAAAGGTGAATCAAGGAAACACAAGTGAATATTTTCGAACTGTATACTGACTAGTTTTGTCACCTGGCTATTAAAACAGATGGAAATTGTGATGGTTCTTTCATGGAAGTATAGATGTTTGGAAAAACTGGATGGCCCGAGAAACTGTAACCAAAGATACCAATTGAGATAGATATGTTTCCAAGGTCTAAAGCCGTTCCACATGGATGAAATCCAACTCGGTCCACCACCCCAACCCATAATAAGCAAAGTGCCACCAGAATTGATGCAACTACTCCTCCACCTGAACACAACTTTTAAGATAAGCTGTATTTGCAACTTAAAAAAATTATGAGATTTCAAGAAAAATGATAGGAACCTGAAAGGTATGAGAGCAAACTCAGATTTCGAAGCCAAACTGTTGGAAGAACAATAAGAGTAGCCGTGATGGAGAAAACTTGACGAGAACCAAGATAAGTTCCAGCAAAACGGATTTGTGTGTCTGGGTATAATGATGCCAGGTTATCGCTCATCATAATGATGTACTCCACGCAAGAAGCCTACAAACCAGAGCTCTTCACCTTATTAAGTATGGTACAAAGCAAGGCACCACAAAAGGTAGAGAGCTATGCATAGATATAGGAGAGATTTTTTTGCACTTACATATAGTTCTATGTACAAAACTATCTGCATTAGACCAGAACAAGTGTCAGTTTGGCTTTCAAACAGGAGGTATCAGCTTGTAGTTGCAAACTCAACAGCAGGCATGATTGTTATAGCGTATATAACTATGTTGGTTATATTCTTATACATACAAGCATGCTTGTGAAAAAAATTGGACATTTCATATTCATATTGGACTTACAGCTATTCCAAAGCGACCAGCTAACCCAAAAGCAGCCTCTCCAATATCTGGGTAAGTTTGGAGTTCTGGGGAGCTTTCTAAACATCGCTTCAATAAAAATGCCGTATAGCAAGAAAGGAGACCCATCATCACAAGTATGATGAGGCTAAACCATCCTCCTTCTTTGACTGCATACGGAGTTGTAAGGAGTCCTATGCCACACAGAATATTGATTCCTGCTTAAAAAGAAATGAGGATCTTTGTTGAGTAATTTTTGGTGTGTAAACCTGTTTATTAAGAGATGGGTAATGAACAGGTGAGTTGATGAAGTTCTGTCTGTCATTTTAAGGGGCACCTCTTGAATGAATGGTTGTGTTAGTTCGGTGCCGATGAACATGTGGGTCGGTGTTTGATAATAATAACGCAAGAAAACAATATCTGTGATTTTGAGTTTTAATTGTGAGTAAGTTAAGATTTAGTTGTGGTCTTTATCATTTATTTTTCAAAATAATTTGGCATCAGAGCCAATTGAAACGATGTTCAACAATCTATTTCAACCACAAAATCCAAATCTTACAAATAAGAACTAAAAGAATTAAGAAAGAAAGATAAGAAATTATGGGGAGAAACTCAATGATGTTTGTGTAATTAAGAAATTATGCACTCCATGAACATATTATCGTGGCCATATTAAAATTGAAAGATGTCAAGTCACTCTCATTTGACTGGTAACTTTAACTTTTTGAGAAAAAATTGCAAAAGAAGATAGATGTTAATTTTAGTGAACCAATGCTGGAATCAAAGGCAGACTTGGAAGATTCAAAATGGAAGAAACCAGAAAGTGTGATAAAAGGATTGAGGAAATAATAACAACGACCATAGGCGCAGCAATAATGAAGGCCAAAGTAGAGAACATGAAAATCTTACCGGTGATGGAAATCCTTCTGTATGATAATGCAGAAGAAACACTAGCAAACATGGAGGTTTCAAATTTAGCATTCAATGTTATAATTGCCAAAACTATAGACATTATAGTAATGAATGTTGGAATAAAAGGGTTGGAGATTGAAACAGTTACACTAAGAGAATTAGTCGAGGAGAGGAGGAAACTCTACTACTTTCATGTGAAAAATATGACAAGGATCCACAATACATATGGTTTTTAGACTCTAGTTCAACAAACCACGTGTGGTAGAAAAGTGTTGTTTCTTGCATTGAGTAATCAAGAGCAAGGAGACACTAAATTTGATTATTCTTAATTTGGTATTCTTGTAAAGTTTCAGTAAAAAGAAAGGGGAAAATTATATATGGTGCAACTTAAGAATGATGAGCACAAGAATATTTCTAAGAGAAGTGCTACAGCCACAGAGGGATCTCACAAAAGTAAATTCACAAACTGACATGGTGTCATATAATATGTTAGATCTATTTTATAATGAAAGTAGCTTTATAATCTAACATATCACATCAAGTCACATCAGTTTCTGGGTTTACTTTTGTGAAATTTCTTTGTGGCTAAAGCATTTCTCTATTTCTATTGTGTACTATGTGCTAGAATTAAAAAGAAACATACGAATGGGCAATTGTTGGAGAAAAGCTAGGCCATTCTTATGGAGGATATGATGCTCACATTAAAAGATCAACATGCGAAGGTCATTACTGAAGTACAAATTTCAAAGAATCGGATGCTTGCTCTGAGCATAAAAGCAGTAACTGTACTGTGTTTTCATGCAAAAGTGAAATATCAGTCTTGGTTGTGGCATCTGCGATATGGAAACTTGAGTTTTAATGGCTTAAAGCTTCGGTCTACCAAGGTATGGTCAAAGGATTGCCAAGTATTGACCATTTAAATGTCATATCCGGAGGTGTACCGTTGAAAAACTTTGAAAAATAGAGAGAAACAGAGAGAACACAAAAATATTGTTTGAAGAAAATTTGATGTTGATAAGGAGCCTTGAACTAGCACTAGTGGGAAGTCCATGGATTATTACTGTATCTTGATTGGATGTATAAAAACAAATGCTTGAGGAGTGCTGGTTATTGGCAACATAGAGAAGGGTGGGAATTATAGTTCTGCATAGTTTTCCATCAAAATGCTTTGGCAATGTGGAGGTTCTGGCAGCTAAAGTATTTGACACAATTGTTTTTGGACAAAGTGATGAATAAAATAGTAAAGTAATCAGGAGCAAATCCTATTTTTACCATTAATGACTGCTTGAGCCAATGAACACTGCTCCTGTGGTGGGGGTGATTTTCTTGTAGAAAACTTTGAGCAGGCAGATCCAGATATCTTCACAGGTAGTATGGAAGTAGGCACTTCTTCTTTGTCTATACTTGTTTCAGAAATAAGAGGCTTACTCAGCAAAGAATCATGCTCAGATGCTTCTGGGGTCTCTTGTGCTGTGGAAAAAAAGCTGCTTATTCCTGTCAGGCTAGTTTTCCTTAAAAATTTGAGGGAGGGTGGGGCCACAGTTGTAAACCTGCTAATTGACTGCCTGCATGTATTCAACCAAGTGAGATGAAGAATTCAGAATATTATCTGCTTAATTTTTTCAATTTATTTATGTATTCATTATTTATTTTGCTTATATTCCCCATATGATCACTTCCAAACAAATCATTAGGCATAACATTAACATCATTCACCTGGCATATCACTATTTTTCTGCTACAGCATACTGGTGTATTCACGTAGCCGAAAAAAAAAAAAAAAAAAGACATACCGGTTTATGCCATCTAGGATAGGGGTGATATCCATATGGTGCGGGGCGGGGTAGACCCTTCCCCCCACCCCACCCAGCACCATGGGATAAGGGTTTTCAACCCCGCCCTCCACCCTGGTGTCGGGGGGTGGGATCGAAACCGCATCCCCTATTAAGTCCCATATTACTTAAGTATGACTATTATATTGCCTTGGCCTCCTATATAAAGGTTGGCCTAGTAAGCCAAGACAATCCAATAACTTGAATACAACTTCAAGTTTTCAATAAATTGTATATTTCTACATACAATATATTTATTTAATAAATATTTAAAATTTAATTTTTTATATATAGGGGAGACGGAGCGGGGGGCGGGGCCCCACTGGGGTCAGATCGCCCGGCTGCCCACCCCTAATCTAGGATTAGAAAAGTACATTTCCTGATCAAATTTAACAAAATCAAATAATTGGTATTTATTATATGTTCATAGTCATGCTAATAACAAGAAGGCATGCCGATGCCAAAGATGATGGGGTCTGGCCAATTTTTCCTTTGCAACCCCTCAAAATGTAGTGTTCCAGCAGCTAGCAGCCGAAACCAAAAAAAAAAAAAACATTCCTGGTCTGTACAGGCACAATTTTTTTTGTCGAACTCGTTTCTTAGTCTATTTCATATCCCTACTCCAAACTATCTTTCCATATTCAAGGCTCCGTCTGTTTTCAGAGATGAGATGAAATGAGATGAGATGAGTTGAGATTAAAATTAAAAAGTTAAATAAAGTATTGTTAAAATATATTTTTTAATATTATTTTTGTTTTGGGATTTGAAAAAGTTAAATTGTTTATTTTATTTTGTATTAGAATTTGAAAAAGTTGTAATAATTAGATGGGATAAGATGAGATGGATTTGAAAAAGTTGAATTGTTTATTTTATTTTGTATTAAAATTTGAAAAAACGTAATAATGAAATTGAGATGAGATGAAATGTTTTCTGAAAACAAACTTGACCTTAGTTTGAAATTTGCATTCAGATTATACAAAGTCCCTATTAATAACATGAGGTAATATTCTTATAACATCATTAGTGTGTTAGCTATAACAACATTGCCACGTAAGCAATAAAAATTGACACAACAATATATATATATATATTTTAAATAATGTCTCTAATCTATCTTTTCTTATCAACTTAATCTTTTGGGATAAATAGTGATTTCACATTAGATCAGTATAGAGGTTCTAAGTTCGAACTCTAATAATGGACTCTATCCATTTAGTTAAATAGTTTGCATGTTGGGCCCACTCATTGAAAGGGAGCTCAGCTCATCTGAGGAGAAGTGTAATCTATCTCTTCCTATCAACAGTTTGGATGTTGAAGTGAGTTGAGTTGAGTTGAGTTGAGATAATAAAATATTGTTAGAATATTATTTTTTAATATTAAAGTTGTTTTGGGATTTGAAAAAGTTGAATTGTTTATTATATTTTGTATTGGGATTTGAAAAAGGTGTAATGATGAGTTGAGATGAGTTGGGATGAGTTTAGCATCCAAACGCAGCTTAACCTTTTGATCTGCTACCTTAATGATCTGCTAAACATATATAAACGAGATTTTTTATTTAAAAAAAAAATTGTAGATCATGGAGTACCTGTAGCTCTGAGGCCAAGTGGAATCGTCGAGGTCAATGTTGTTAACAGATGGACTTGGTGAGGAAACTGTGTCTTCAGATTCAGTATAGTCCTCCTCATCCCCATAAACCAATTCCGCCTCGTTTTCTTCATCATCGGTTTGGAAATCATCCCCCCGGTCCCGCCCAAAATCATCGTCCAGTTTCATAACCTCAGAAAAATTTCTACTGTTTCTCTCTCGAGACTGCTTTGAACTTTCCAGTCACATTTAATAAAAAAAAAAAAAAAAACAGCCACTTTTGTTTTACATAATTAACAGAAACCAGGAAAAATAAAAAAATAGAATGAAACCTTGTTTGGTCGGGTTTGGCTGAAGTAGGCGTCCAAGAAGCCGAGGTAATCGGAGATGATAGATGAGGTACTTTTTTCCGAGTTGATGACCGATTATTAATAGCAACCACGCACGCACCTGAAATATATATCAACCATGCATGCAAGGGAAATTTACTAGATGATCCGAAGCTGGTGCTGTCGTCTCATTTGTCCAGGTTTTGCCATTTTTTAGGATTTAAATAGTTTAGAATTAGTACTACATTAATTTGACATTTCAAAATTGTCATTCCGAGAAAATAAAAATAAAAATAAAAATCTCATTGCGTAAATCATAATAGGCCACGTGACATTTTATATACAATTATCATTTAAATTATTAAAATGGTTAATTGCAAAATTAGTAGTTGAATTTTTAAGTTTTTAGCAATTTGATAAAACAGTTTTTAAATTTTGTAAAAACTCAAAATTCAAAATTGACAAAGATAATAATTGAAGAAAAACTCTACTTGCACCGGCTAGAGGAATCTCCGCGTAATCAAGTACAATAAAAAATTTCAAGTAACGAGTTCCATTGCGGCGAGTTCTCTGCCTTCAAGTAGCAAAAGATCTTCGAGCTCTGCTCTTTAGCCTGAAGGCAAAGAAGGTCGGAACTTTCTTACTTTGGGATTTTTTTAATCTTTTGTCAAACATGTATCTATTTGGTACTTTTTTCCCGTTTACTTTAAAAAATTTTCTGATTTCGCAAGTTTTTTAGCTTNGGGGGGGGGGGGGGGGGGGGGGGGGGGGAATGTGACCTGTTCATCAAATTGGGGCTTTCCGAGATGTGTTAACCGATTGTAATTTGAGAGATTTGGGCTTTCGAGGACCAAAGTTTACTTGGTGGAATGGAAGGGAAGGTGATGCTAGTATTTCTGAGCGTCTAGATAGGTACCTGGGGAATACTCAATTATGTCTGTTGTTCCCACAAGCAGTGATTTGCATGGAACCGTGGCCTACTCAGATCATATGCCGATTGTGTGTGAAGCTTTAAGGAGTAGGGATAGGCCACATGGGAGGAAGCAATTTCGCTTTGAGGCCATGTGGGTGGGAGAAGGGAAGTGTGAGCAAATTATAGACCACGTTTGGAGTCCTAGGGGTACTAGTATTGGGATGGAAGAGGTTCTTAGTCTCATTAAGGGCTGTGGGGAAGAACTGACAGTTTGGATATCTTTTGGTCAGGTCAGGAACAAACTAAATGAAGCTCAAAATCAGCTCGACAAGATGCAACTTATTAATTCTTGTAATCCAGATCCTGGTGGCTTTAGTCGTGCTAGAAAGGAAGTTCAGTTATGGCTTGAACGAGAAGAGGTAATGTGGCGGCAACGATCTCAGGTGCAGTGGTTAAAAGAGAGGGATCAGAACACTCAATTTTTTCATTCAAAAGCATCATTCAGGAAGCTCAGGAATTGCATAAGGGGTCTTAAGGATGAGAGGAGAACATGGCATGAGGGTGGACAACGTGATAAGCTAGTTGTTGATTTTTTCAAGAACCTTTTTACTACTTCGGTACCAAGAGATTAGGAGGTTGTATTGAGTCTTGTCGATCGAAGAGTACCTGCAGAAATGAATGCTGAGCTAACTAAGCCCTTTATAGCGGATGAAGTAACTACAACTTTGAATCAAATGCACCCTACCAAGGCACCCGGGCCTAACGTCATGTAGGCTTTGTTTTTTCAGTCTTATTGGCACATTGTAGGAGATTCTATCATAACTGCAGTGTTGGACTCTCTCAATACTGGTAAGTTGCCTTCTCAACTCAATCATACTCTCATTAGTTTGGTCCCTAAAAAGAAAACTTGTGAGCTTGTTTTTGATTTTCGCCCAATAAGTTTGTNGGGGGGGGGGGGGGGGGGGGGGGGGCGCTTGATTAATGACAATGTGTTGACAGCTTATGAATTAGTGAATTATCGGAGGAATAAAAGGCTGGAAAAGAAAGGGTTTATGTCTCTTAAGTTAGACATGAGTAAGGCATATGATAGAGTGTAATGGGGCATTTTAGAGGAAATTATGCTCAAATTGGGATTTGCTACCAGTTTTGTTAATCTTATCATGGAATATATTAAAGCTATCACTTTTTCAATTTTAATAAATGGGAAGGCATATGGTCCCATTTTACCAACAAGGGGTATAGGGCAAGGGGATCCTCTTTCCCCTTACCTTTTTCTCTTTTGCACTGAAGGGTTAATAGCCTTGTTGAGGGATGCTGAGGTGAAGAAGAATTTGATAGGAGTTAAAGTTTGTCGAGGGGCTCCGATGGTTACACACCTTCTATTTGCGGATGATAGTATACTTTTTTGTCGTGTTGATGTTGATACAACCAGATTTATTCAGGGCCTTTTAAATAAATATGAAATGGCTTCAGGACAAATGGTAAACAAAAGTAAAACAGTCATGGTTTTCTCAAAGAATGTGGATGCAATTAAACAAAGAGAACTAGTTATGGGGTGTTCATACTTTCCAGCAGTACGATAGGTACCTGGGGTTGCCAAATTTTGTTGGGAGATAAAAAAAAAAAAAAACCCAAGCATTTGAAGGGGTAAAGACTAGGGTGTGGACAAATTTGCAGAGTTGGAAAGGAAAACTACTCTCTCAAGGGGGTAGAGAAATCCCTATAAAATCATTGGCTTTATCCATACCCACCTATTCTATAAGTTGTTTTAAATTACCATTGACTTTGTGCTTGGAACTTGAAATGATGATGGCAAGGTTTTGGTGGGGACAAAGGAGTAATGAGAGGAAAATCCATTGGTTATGTTGGAAGAAATTGTGTGTTTCCAAATTTAGAGGTGGGATGTGATTCAAGGATTTACACATGTTTTATATGTCTCTTTTGGCTAAGCAAGGATGGTGTTTGCTACAAAATGAAAGTTCACTCATGCATAGAATTTTTAAGGCCAAATACTACCCTAATTGTACTTTTTTCCAAGCTTCCTTAGGCCCTAATCCTTTCTATGCTTGGAGGGATATTTTTGAAGCAAGGAGATGGCTTTTAGAAGGATGTAGATTGTGAGTGGGTAATGGAGAAGCTGTGAAGATATGGAAGGAACCTTGGTTACTTGGGCCTAGAATCTTACAGCCTGTTTTGGACAGCAGAAATGTGGCATCTGTTGATGAGGAACAGACTGTTAACAGTCTAATTGATGATACTAGTAAAACTTGGAATACACAGGTGGTTAGAGCTCTCTTTAATCCAAATGCAACTGAGGAGATCCTCAAGATTCGTTTGTTACCAACTCAGGTTTTGGATAGATGGATTTGAGACAAGGAAGCAAGTGGCAAGTTCTCTGTTAAAAGTGCTTACAAGCTTATTCAGAATTCAATGGGTGGAAGTATGGGGGAATCCTCCTTGCAGATGCAATATAGAACCCTTTGGAGGAAGATATGGCATATGAAAGTTCCTAGGGAGATTAGGATAGGTTTGGAAAATACATCTCACACAAATTCTCATATCATCATTACAATTTTTTCAAATCTCCATATAAAATATAATAAACAATTCAACTTTTTCAAATCTCAATTTAATTTTTTCAAATCTCAAAATTAAAAAATAATATTTTAAACTTTAAAACAAAATACAAAATTCTCATCTCACCCCCCAAACCTATCCTAAAAATTTTGCATGGAAGGCTTGCAAGGATATAGTACCCACTCTCACTAATCTCATAAGGAAAAATGTTGAAGTGGCGACTCTATGTGGTTTCTGCCGTGTTCACGAGAAAGATATTAACCATGCTTTGCTCACATGCTCTACTATTAATATTCTGTGACAGAAATTTCTTCCAATGTTACTAAATCTTCAATCAGCTTTGAGCTTTCTTGATACTGCGCGACTGGTTATGATGCAAGGTAGTGAAGTTGATTTCACTATATTTTTTATTCTGCATTGGAGTTTATGGTACAGGCGGAATCAGTGGCAAATGGAGGAAAATTTGATGCAACCGGTACAAGAAACTGACCATGCTTTATTACTTTGTAAAGTTTTTAATGAGGTGCGATCTGCAACAGTACATGATATGCATAAGGTTTTTAAATGACAAGTACCACTAAATGGGTTTCTCAAAGTAAATGTAGATGGGGCTGTATTTGCTGATGTGAGGAGAGCAGGGGTTGGAATTGTCCTAAGAGATATGAGTGGCAGAATTGTGATGGTAGCTAGTAAAAATGAGGAGGCTGTGGATGAAGCAGCCACTATAGAATCCATCGTTGTGTTGAGAGGCCTTCAACTATGCCTCCCACTTGGTCTTCCTAAATTAATCCTTGAATGTGATTGTCTGAATGTGGTGCAGAATTTGCAGTCAACCGAAGACTCGAGTGCTAGTGCTGGTGTAACAGCCCGCTAGAAATTCAAAGGTGAAATTTCTATTGGCTTTAGGAACCTCGTGAAAACTCCGTAAGGTTTCACGAATCGACCAATTGCATAGGTTTTAGTCTGTCAACATAGTCTGTGTTATCACTCACTGTGGGGCCAGAAGTGTGATTCTAATTATTTGAGCTAGTTGTAAGTGTCAGAACCCATTATGGTCTGCGCCATTAGACTCAGTTGATTATTTAGGATTTTATGGAGCAATAAGTCTATTTTCATATTTTCGGACGAAACGTCTGTTTGAAACTATGAAATTATTTTTAGGGGCACTTCGAGGTTGAATTTTGGTTAACGATTTTCACCGTAGGTTAATATGAATATTTAAGAATTTTTAGTGCTAAGTTTATAATTCACTTTTTTCAGAATGAATAGTAACCTCGTTATGCGCATCAATTACAGTGTTTCAAAATCACAATGTGGAATGTCCAAATTAGATTAGAGAGGTTTTATTTGGACACTTGGCAGGATCTTAACCACACATACTAAATAGTATTAGACACTTGGCACTATGAGAAACGTTTGATGGATTTGAAGGAATCAAGGTGTGAGATCATGCCACCTAAGCAAAAATCCTATTTCATCGACCAATCGAATTGTGCCAAATCAAAGAGGATTTTCACCCTAGTGAAATCCTATATGGTTGGAATCCAACTGAGAACCAAAAGCATGGTTGAAATTGAAATCCTAAACGGCTTTATCCAAACCATAAAGTTGACCTCCAAAACCTAAACAAATCAATTTCTAGCATTGTGTTTAATCGCTTGATTAAATTACTTTCACATGCTATTAATCATTAAATTTGTGTTAGAACATCATTATCCAACCTTGTTAACCTTGAAAAATTGATTGGGCCAAGTGATATTGGATTTGGGCTTGATAGCAACCCAAACCCTCTTTAAACCCCAAAATTGAGACCTATTCGGTTTAGGCCCATTAAGGCCCACGAATTTGGTCTCATTAGCATTGCTTCTTGGCTAAGCTTGCACCCCCACTTGGCTGAATAGATCTTCCAAAAGAGATCCTAGAAGGTTTTGAAGAAAAATATCTAAAGGGCTACCTCACTCTTTCACTCTCACACTCCATCTTCAGAAAAGATCTTGGGCTGATTTTTTTGGGGAAGAAAAGGCCAACACTCAAGCTCTCTTTCAGTCCTATCACTTTCCATAATCTATGCTAGAGTCTCTCCAGTCTACTTCCCACGAAAAGAAACTCTCCTTTACACTTTTCTTTGACAAAACACAAAAGACTCTCTCGGGCAGTTTTTCTGGTCTCTGTTGAACGCCTTATTCGAAGATTTTGTAAGTGTTTTCTCACAAATTTTCCTTCATAAAAGTTTTTAATTTTCGAGTCTAGTTTACGTGAATATCTTATTTGTTCCATTTGGAGATCATTTGATGGGTCAAAAGTTGTTCAAACCCCAGAAAGGTTAATCTGGGCGATAAACTGGAGAGTGTGTTGTAGTTTGGAGTTTTTGACCAAGCTAATGGATAGATCTTGGTCCGAGATTTTTATGGAGTACTGTTAACATGTGTATGTGATTATTTTTTGAGGATTTGTTGCATGATTAAAAGTTTTGGTGAAAGCTTTTCTTAGATCTAGAAACCTAGAAATTGGAAGAGGAAAAACAGTTTCTGTTTTGAGAACATTTAAATCTTTTATGGTTCAATCCTAATCCAATGGCTTTGATATTTTTATTTGAGGATCCTAAGCCTCTTATATACATGTTAGAATGTTGTTTT
>QEOT01005165.1:7384-37104 GCA_003123785.1 Pterocarya stenoptera | reverse complement strand
GTAGATCTTGTTACAGGACCTGAAGAAGAACCGGAATTCGACCAACTGGACACGGTCGACTGAGCGACGGAGTGGCGTCATTGTTAATATAATAGTTAACTTAAATTAATACATGTTCTATGGAGTTGCATCTCCAGTACTCTTTTGATCATAGCCATTTTGGACTAGCGTTATGATCTCAGCTATTTAGTATGTCTTTTTGTATTAAATATGTTTGAAGTATTTGGGATACTTTTAGTTTGGTGCATAGTCTTGCTAAAGAAAAAAATTATCCGCTGCGAATATTGCATAATGCTAGATGCATGTTAGGAATATTGCATCTTATATGTCACGAACGGGGGCAGGCAACCTTGTGTTGCATGTCTCGATGCTTCAAATGTCCGTCCGATCCCAAGCAGAATTTGGGGGCGTCATAGCTGGGAATGTGATTAACGAAGCCAAGAGATTGATGAGAAGTTTCCAGGAAGTTCAAGTTCAACATGTTAGTCGGATAGGGAATGGGGTTGCTCATTCTTTAGTTTGAAATGCTTGGAACATTGTTGATATTAATGTTTGGTGGGAGTAATTTCCTTCTAACATAGTCAGTTTGGAACCACAACTCATCTCAACTCATCTCAACTCATCATTACACCTTTTTCAAATTCCAATACAAAATATAATAAATAATTCAACTTTTTCAAATCCCAAAACAACTTTAATATTAAAAAATAATATTCTAACAATATTTTATCATCTCAACTCAACTCATCTCAACTCATCATTACACCTTTTTCAAATTCCAATACAAAATATAATAAATAATTCAACTTTTTCAAATCCCAAAACAACTTTAATATTAAAAAATAATATTCTAACAATATTTTATCATCTCAACTCAACTCAACTCAACTCACTTCAACATCCAAACTCACCTACTTATCTTTGTCAATTGAAAAATGATTCTTTCAAGCACTTTTGCACACTAAAGCGCACCAATGGTTGAGGTGGATTCAAATTTAATAAAACGGTGCGTCTTGTTTTTTGGTCAAAACTAAAACAACACTTATCTCTTTGCCGTACTTCATCCAACGTCTTCAAGAACAAAAACAAAATGGGCTTACAGCTCTGTTACGACAATGAAAATGGGTATGATTACCACAATATGTACACCACTATATATATTCCATCTCCGAAATAGTTGCAGTGGAACCCATAGCTGATGAAGAAACTGGTTGAATGAGGAAAATATTGAGAAGGGACTCCAAGAAATAAGGCCTTATCTTGAAGCAACTGGTGGGTCGCTTGAACTTGTGGCAATCGAGGAGCCAATAGTCAAAGTTCGTATAATAGGACCAGCAATAGGGGTGATGATTGTTCGAATGTCTGTTACACAGAAACTGCAAAAAAAAATTCTATCCATGGTTGCAGTTCAACTTCTGTAAAACCCATAAAACAACAGAAATACACCCCCACCCTTTTGTCTCTCTAATTGTATGCTTGCAATTTTTTGTCTCACGTAATTTGCAAACGAAGTGTGAAAATAGGACTTTATAAAAAACCTTTGTGGTAGTTCTATGGAATATGTTTAGTTTGATATATAGAGGCTTGCAAAAGTCGGGAGGAAAAAAAAGAAAGAAGACCTTTCTCTTCAATTGTATTTTATTTTTATTTTGTTAAATAAAAATAAGATTTGATAAAATATTAAACTAATAATGGGTACGCCACTTGTACCTAGAAGAGCTGTTGTCAATTATCCGTTAGAAAATTAAATGCAAACCACGTGTTAGCCTTTGATTGACTTATATGTGGCATTAATATCCATTTCAACCATTTAGAGGTTGACATGTGGTGTACAAATGCCACGTGTCAATCACGCCAATCACGCCGTTACTTTTAAAGTCTCCAGATATAAAGCTCTTATCTACTGTGGAAAGTTTAATTTTATAACTCCTTAAAAACAAATCCTTACACCCCATTTTGATACGCAGTTGGTCTCAGCTTAAAAAATAATAATAATAATTCTAGAGTCTAAAATATTGGTATAAGAAAATCTTCTGAAAATTGAAATATAATTATCTAAATAACTTTATAAAGAGATTTTATAAAAATAAATTCACAAACTGACATAATTTTATATGATATGTTAGATTTATTTTATAATAAAATAACTTTACATTTTAATATATAATATTAAGTCATGTTAATTTATAGATTTACTTTTATGTGATCTTTTTGTTACTAAAACACTTCTCTATTAATTATGTTAGGAGTAATAAAAAAATATAAAATGAAAAATGAAATCAATCACACAATATAAGGTTTATGCGATTCGATAACGTACCTACATCTACAGATTTGCAAAAATTTGATTCAGATGAAAAATAAAGATACAATGCTGCAATACGGCAATATGGCGGCCGTATATGGTTTAATACAATATATAGCAAATCTTAACTAACAGGTAAGGTTGGATCTGTTTAGGAGCCAAACGGGTCAAAACCGCAACGAATCCGTATCGGATCGATTCATCAAATCGAGCTGCACAGAGACATATAACCAGGCTCCACACACACAGGGAATCTTAAAAATGTTACAATTGAAAGTTCTAAGCTGGCAAACATGGGACTGCCTCTTGACACAATAGAGATGGAAGAACACAGATCCAGCTAAACGATCAAAAGCACACTCACTTTAGGTACAACGTTAAATTACAATTATAGTTAAAAAGGAGGGATTTTTTAAACAAATAATAGACGAAATGTTTTACATAAATGCGAATATAGCAATAAAATGGTCAAAGTGGAAGATCGAGACCTTTCCCTATTTCCACCCCAATCAACTGTAGAATTCCCTTGTTCAAAATCTGAAAAATCACAACTCCAGGGATGAATACTTGCACAAAAGAAAAGAAGAAGAGCAGAACATTGAAATTCAGAGGGGAAAAAGAAAAGAAGGAGAAGAACTCACCAATTCTACCACGAAAGTTCCAACGAGGCCAATCATACAAGCTCTAGAATTCCAAATTTCAGCTGTCCTTGTGAAACCAAGAAAAGGGGCGCTGAATTTCGGCTCTGTTTTTGGCACTTCCACCTGAAATTTCCCAAACCCATTTCATTTCCATAACTAGAATTTTCAGACAAACAAAAAAAAAAAAAAAAGAAGATTTAAAACGACAAGCAAGCGCAGAAACAAGAACATACTCCACCAGGAAGCTTTGCAGCAAGGATCCTGAAGGATACGTGCTTCTTAAAGGTTGCACCATTCAGCTGACGATTACAGAAAAGTGCGAGTTGCTGGTTACGACGGTTTATCGGAGCTGCCGACAGGAGGAGAGGGGACGGTAATGTGGAAGAAGAAGTTGCCATTGTTTTGGTTCTACGACCGTCACCGTTGCTTCTTCAGCCACCTTATCTTTTTTTCTTTTTTTTTTTTTTTTTCAGCCACCTTATCTTGTATGTACGGATTGATATTTTGTTGATATGATTTCGCATAGTTTATTTTTACAATTATTCTCATTTTATTTAATTTAATTATTATAATTATTTTAAATTTTTATATAAAATAAAATAAATAATTTATTTTTTTTAAAAAATTTTAAAATAAAAATAATATTAAAAAAATATATTTTATTAATATTTTATTTAATTTTTAATTTTTATTTCAGATATCTCTGTTTTTTTTTTTTCACATTTTATCCCGTGGTGGGTTTTGATCCACGTTCATCTTGCACTGGACAGTGGACTGGGCACAAATGACGTGTGATGTTAGGTTGGGTCCCCAGTGGGCATGGACCGTGAATGTCGTATCGTGTCCAGCAGCCACAGCATGCATCGAATCTGCGTCGGATTCGATCATATCCAATTCAGAGTTGGCTTCTTTTTGTTCTAATTCATCTCAATTTATTTTAATTTATAGTTATAATATTTTAAAATTTTAATATAAAATATAATAAATAATTTAATTTTTTTAAATTTTATAATAATAATAATATTAAAAAATAATATTCTAATAATATTTTATCATCTTAACTTAATTTAATTCAATTCAATTCAATTTAGGTCAACATCGCAGCCAGTTTTTCTAAACGCCGTCTTCAAGCATCCGAAGGGTAGGAAAGGTGCAAACATACTTTCCAATATTAAAAAGTTTGAATCTAATGCCGTAAGCTAACCAACCAGTTTTTATAGTTCTATCCCCTGTGTATTGAAATGTACAAGGCTATTCTTTCTTTCTTTTTGAAAAGTCTATGTTTTTGTTTTTATCTTTTAAGACTGGTTTGGAGACTAAGCCCAGGTTTGGATATAAAAAAAAAATATAAAATTTTCATCTTATCTTATTATTATATATTTTTTTAAATTTTTATACAAAATATAATAAATAATTCAACTTTTTCAATTCTAAAATAACTTTTTCAAATCTCAAAATATTAATAATATTAAAAAATAATATTTTAAACTTTCATCTAAAACTAAAAGTTCTAATCTCACTCCCCAAACCTATCCTAAGAGGAGAAGATTCATGTTTTCTATGATAGAATATTCTATGAAAAGAACATTCATGTCTGTATAATACTGGAAAAAAGAAGAATATGCGTTTGGATGTTGAGCTAAGTTCAGCTGAATTGAGTTATTTATGAATAATAGTAAGTTGAATAATGGAGGGAATTATGAGGAACCCATCTAAACTGAATTTAAAATGTGTTGGATATTAAGATAAGTTTATCACTTTTTATAGGAAATTGAAAAAAGTTGTGGATCCTACGTATAAAGATATTTTAACGTGAAAAAGGTTGTGGGTCCCACGTGTAAAAAGGTTTTGAGCTAGGATGAGTTTAGTAATTTGAGAGTTGAGTGTTTGGATGTTAGATTCAACTTAAAGGAAGACTGAATTTAACTGAGCTCAACTGAGTTTTGGAACCAAACGCAACCTCAACAAAGAGCAAATTATGAGCAGTTTGGAAGCTTTAATTTATGGTTGTTGCAACGAAAGAAGATGAACTATGCATTTATGACAACAAATTATCAATCAGGTGAATATGGTGATGCATGCAAAAGTCTCATGCAACAATTGAAAAGGCAAGTGGAGAAAGAAACCACTAGACAGTTGTTATCATTTCTCAATGAACTCAGTAGCAACTCATTTATTTGGCTTGGCATGTACAAGATACCCCACTTTCTTTAACACACAGGACCATCAAGTATAAAGAAGAAAAACACACAAAAAAAGAAAGAAAGGTTATTACTGGTTCTGATAGAGAGATTCCATGGTGCCACAAGCATAGCCATGTTCAAGGTGACCGCCTTGTACATACCAACTCTCCGAGCTTGACCTTCTTGTATTCGTATTTTAATGATTCAAATGGAAGACCTCAGGTCTTCTATCAAGTATGGATAGTGTTACTATATCTTAGAAGTGGTGCCTATGTTATTATGCATTACATCTATTAGCCAACTAATCATATTCGACCATTTATGCAGTAGGGTCTCTAGTTAGAAATCAATAGTCATATTTATTGGAGGAACCCAAAAGGATATTAGAGAAAATAGAAATGATAGTTGCAGTTGTGAGTGTGTAAGCATCGCACAATCACTTTGAAAAAAGTGAATAAATAAGTGACCCACATGAAAAAAAAAATTAATTTTTTAATAGTGGATACCATTTTTTTTCAAAGCGACCGCATGGCGCTTGTGTACTCTATGACTGTACGTAGCACTACTCATTTTAGTGAGGAAACAAGCTGAAAATAGAAAAAGCAAAGCCCTATCTCCGGCTCTGAACGTTATTCTAATGCAACTTTAAAGGAAAACGAAATACCTACCTGAAACATGAGAAGGTGTAGAGCTCTTCAGCGTTCTTGCCAGAATTTTTATGATTGATGATCGAATCCCAAGTTCAAAATGAAATCTAATCAAATGTGAAGGCTGATGATGATAGAAAGATCACACGATAGAGCGCGCATGCATCGTGTATGCAAGTCATTTTAAGTGGTGGAAAAAAATCATGGAACATAGTACTACCGATTTCTTCATATTGTAGAAATAACAATCAATACATTGAATTTACATGACGAATTTTATCAACTCAATGATATACTGTAGTTGCGGCCCATGAGAGAAAGCCCCAACCAGCCACAGAGCGCCATGTCCACTAATATAAATTGATCCCTATACTGCGAAACCTCAAAAAGCAACTATATTCTAGTACCACAATTCTATCTAAGATCTTGCACAAAAGGCCACGATCTACTTTCTCAAACAAAAGCTTTCGGAATCAGCGACCTCCGGATAGAACTGATTCTGCAACAAAAGAGGAACTAACAGCTGCATTGTCCACAAAAGCCTGGTATGCCAAGTAAAAATCATCGAGATCTTCGCAATGTGCAAAGGCTAAGCTGCTGGCACAAAACTCTGGAGGAGGAGGAGCATCGCCCTCCAAGTACTGCACAATTTGGCGCATGCTAGGCCTAGCTGCAGGTGCCGAATGAGAGCATAACAACCCAAGCTTCAATACCAGCTCTACTTCCTCTGCCACATACTCTTCCCCCAAATTTGGATCCCTTGCTTCAAGAATATCGCCTCGTTTCCAATGAGAAAATACCCAATCAAGCAAAAGCACATCCTCCGTTGGCCTACTGTTTTCTATTGGTCTTCTTCCACAAGCAACCTCAAGCAAAAAGGCCCCGAAAGCAAACACATCAGTGCTTGTTGTGGCCTTGCCGCGTCTAAAATTCTCCGGCGCAAGATACCCGATCGTCCCTGCCAGACGGGTGGTCTGAGGATCTGTTCCATGGTCATATAACCTTGCAAGACCGAAGTCTCCTAATCTACCATTCAGCTCACCATCGAGCAAGACATTACTGGCCTTAACATCTCTGTGAACAACTACTTGTTCCCATTGTTCGTGTAGATAAAACAGCCCCGTTGCTACACCTTTTACCGCTCGAAATCTCCGGCTCCAGCCTAGGGTGACTTTTGGTTGGCCAAATAGGTACTTGTCCAGGCTTCCATTGGGCATGTATACGTACACCAAAAACAGCTCTTCCTTGCGCCGGCAATAGCCCAATAGCGGAACTAAATTCCTGTGGCGAAGCCGACCAATGCTCACAATTTCTGCTACAAATTCTCTCATGCCCTGCCTTGATTCATGGGAAACCCTTTTCACTGCAATCTCAATTTTTGAAGTAGGTAGTATCCCTCTATAGACTCTACCAAATCCACCACTTCCCAATAGCTCTTTTTCCCTAAATCCACCTGTGGCTATATAAAGATCTTTGTATGTGAATCTGTGAGCCCCATAGTCAAGCTCCCAATCTTCTTGCAATTCTGCAAACTGCCTCTTCCTTCGTACGATAGAAACTAAAATTGAAATTGCTCCCACGGCTAAACTAACTATAATCACGGGCAACCCAATTGTAAGAAACTTTGATCTCTTTTTACCTCCTGACTGAGGAACGCCAAGAAGTGGGGAGACGGGAAGCCGAGAGCGATTAAGTTTTGGAGCCTGGCCATTGATTCTAAAGCTCCATCCCACAATATAATGGTTTGCAACCAATGCTCCATTTGCGGAGGAGAAGCCAATATACATGTTCTTGTGAAGTATTGGTGAAAGATCACCGTAAAAATCCAACAGCGGAGTTTTAGGTTTTGTGGCATTAATTGGAGCTAAAGTAACAGTGATTCGCTTCTCGACACCATCATATTCCACCCAAACTTGCATTTGGTGGCCACTGACAAGGTCTAAAGAACTCCCCACTCGACTATTGTCGTCAGTGTAATACTCTGCTGGAGCAGATATATTGGACCTCAACCCATTTATATCAATCCCAACATGGTTATTATTGATGTCTCCAAACTCCGGGTTCTTGCGTGTATCTAGCTCTATGGCAACCACATGATTATTGGGATTACCATTGTTGGTGAAATTGAAAAGGCCAAGGTGCTGGGAAGAAGTTCCTTCTGGGAGCCCTCTTGTTGGAGCAATCACTAAAGCAAGCCCATGACCGCGTCGAATGGAATAGTCAGGATTAGGAATGATGGCAAAGACAAAAGTGGAGGAGAAGGAGAAAGCATTGCCATTTGAAGAGTTCTTGAAGCTTATTGGACTGGGATAGAAAGCATGACCTATTTGGAACGTGGCCGTATTGGTGAGCTCCAAAAGACCGTCAGAAGTTATATTGGCCACGCCGTCTAGGCTTAGATTCGCCAATCTAAACCCATGGTAGCTGAAACTGGTATCCTGACAGGCTACTAAACTGAGTATCAGTATTAGAGGCAGCGCTATTATTAGGTTGGGAGACATGGCCATATTTTGGATGCACCTCTCTCCTGATCTCACTCTTATTTTCTCAGTTCCATTTTCGCAAGCTTGGCAGAGAAACATATTGATGATAGCCGCCATTGGAGACCAACATGGGCAAGATCACTCCAAAGCTAAATCAGTCAACTTTTCCAACTTGACAGACGGGGAGGCAACGCATGGCAACCAATCACTCGACATTTCAGTACTCTTCTTAAAAGAAAATGGGTGGCTCTACGCCAGCGCTGGGGCCAGCGGGAGCTCCCGTTAGTATTTTGTGTGTGTGTGTGTGTGTTTTTTCTTTAATATAAATATATAATATATATATATAAGTATATATTTAGCATTTTTAAATATATATTTTTTAAAAAATATTTAGAATATCATTAAAAAAATTATTAATTAATCATTAAATAAAAAAAAATTTCATTGAAAGCTCGGAGATAATAGCATTTTCCTAAAAAAATATAATAAGAATTTTAAAAATCTGAAACTTTACAAATGAGACAAAATTTTAAATTCTTGTTTGGATATATAAATAAGATGATATGAGATAAAAATAAAAAGTTAATTAAAATATTATTAAAATATAATTTTTTAAAATTATTCTTATTTTAAAATTTGAAAAAATTGAGTCGTTTATTATATTTTATGTGAGAGTTTGAAAAAATTGTAATAATTATATCAGACGAGACAGAATGAAATGAGATAGTTTGGTTTGTGTAACCAAACTAAGTTAATAAAAAAATTGTTAATTTGAAAATATTAATAAATATTATTTAGTACATATTATAAAAAAACATAATATTATATTTGGAAATTTGAGAATGTTATTTAAGTAAATATTATTTAGTAAATTTGAGAATTTATATTTAAAAAAAAACTTAATATTAAGATATAAAAATGTAAGCAAAAAAAATAAAACTAAAAATAATTAATTTGAAAACTATAGCATTAGAAAACAAAATTTAATATTTGAAATTATAAATTTATTTAAAAATAAGAATAAAACTATAAAATGATTTAAAACTAGACTAAAGATTTTAGAAACTTATGAAGTTTCTTTGAAAACATAAAATTGAATATTATTTTGAAAAAATAAAGTTACAAATATTAATAAAAAATCAAAAACCTAAAAAAAATAATTAAAAAAAAAAAACAGGGACGAGGGGTTCCCCTTTTCACTACGGCAAGGTGTTCGATTGTCAAGCTGTGTTACGGATCAGCCACTGTTCACGACTCACGACTGATCCGTATCACACCTTACATGTTTACTTTTTCTTTTTTCTTTTTTTTTTCTTTTTTTTTTTTTGTGGTGCAAAACGCACCAGACCTTCTTTTATCCCTCTTTCTCTCATCACGTCTCTCTCTCATCATCTCTCTCTCCAACGTCTCTCTCTCATCAGCTCACTCTCCACTCTCTCTCATCAGCTCACTCTCTCTCTCATCCCTCATCGTCTCTCTTTCTCTCTTGCCGAGTCTCTCTCTCTCCTCAACTCTCAAGCACATCTCGGCTCTCTCTCAACTTTTCTCTCTCTCTCTCTCATCGACTCTCTCTCTATCATTTCTCTCTCTCCTCGACTCTCTCTCTCATCAGATCTCTCTCATCCCTCATTGTCTCTCTCTCTCTCTCTCTCTCTCTCTCTCTCTCTATCTCCTTGACTCTCTCTCATCAGACCTCTCTTATCCCTCATCCTCCCTCTCTCTTCCTCTTTATCTCTCGACTGACCCGTCTACATGCTCACTCTCAATTCACTTAATGAAACGGTACGTTTGGTGTCAGGTCATGTGTGCGCCGGATGTAGTTAAATAGTGGCTACTCCCAAAAATATTTTCCGACTATCTGACAAGGTAACATTACCATTAGATGGGAGATGAATGGAATGATTTAATTGTAAAAATTTGCATACCTAATAAAGAAAGTTTAAAAAATTGAACTTGAGTAAATGAATTACAAATGAACTAAAATGCAGAGGCTAATATTATAATTAATCGAAGAAAAAAATAAATAAAAAAGGCATAATAGATAAAAGAAATAATTTGTACAAGTTCGAAATAGATAATGTGGGGAGAGAAAAACCCATGGCCCATAAATTGGGCCTAGCCCACTAAAAAAATCACAAGAGACAAAAGGGAGACAAAAGGAGAATAGGGGCTGCAAATGTCAGAGGAGACCAGGAAGATATGGGGGGGTGCATATGTCAGGAGGTCAGGAGAAGAAAGCAAAGTAGATCACGTAAGGGAGACCAGCCACCTCATAACAGGTTGACATGTACAGTGAAAGGTCAGACAAATGCATAAAGGGGAGATGACAGATGACGGACGGACTAACTTATGATGGAAGAATGAGAACTAATTGAGAGATGGATAGAGAGAAAAGGAAGGGACTGAGACGAACAAAGATAATACACAAAAGAGTAGAGGATAGAAGATTGACGGGAGCTCCAACTTTCTTTATACGGTGAGATATGAGGTTTCATGAGTAATTGTAAACAGATATATTATAGAGGAGATTTCCCTCTCAAAATTTCCGTGGACGTAGGCATATTTCCGAACCACGTAAATCTTGGTGTCAACCTTTTTACTGCATTCATTTTCTACTCGCCACCATGAACGTATGAATCGCCACCGTACAGCTACACTGAAACAATGCCAGAGACCTCAAATTCTTCGCAACGCGACACTGACAGCGGAGATTTGCCCATGCCCGCAAAACACGACGTCAACAGTAGCGCCGTCTGTGGGATCTCTGTTGTCCCATAACCAGCGTGTCCTTTGTAGGCCGACAATGACAAGCTCTTAGAGCTTGCGATGTGAAGAAAAACAAACTGAAGTGAAGGAAGAAAGAGCTGACGAACAGAGCTTTGATGGAAAGGTGATGGTCTCTCTGCTGCGCTGAACAAATTCTGAATAGTGAAAAAAGCATCCTCTAGATAAGTATTATCAACTTTTTGAATTTTACATTTTTAAAAGGGCAGATAAATTTTTTACATGCCCAGGTAGAGAACCGAACTCCATGCACTTGGGCAAAGGCACCTAGTAAAATTCGAATGCGTAAAAGTCATGCTGCCCAGATATTACAAGGTGATCTACGGTGCACTTAGGTGCACAGTAGCACTCAACACTTGCAGCCAAAGTGATCGGGCCACTTACTTTCCAGGCTTGTGTATTTGATTTGCGCACAGACACATGCCTGTGCGGACAATAACCGAATGCCTGGACGGACAGTACCCGCAAGGGCATTGTGTTGTCTCTATTATACATGGCACTGTGCACTAAGTGCACAGTGTCACGTATGAACAGTCCATGCATGGCACGTACAGTGCCATACACGAAGACTTGGCCGGTGCACGTACAGTGCACCCGAGTGGCATTCCAGCCCACCCCAGTTGCGGCCAGGAGCTGACGGCAGCGACTCCAGGCCACCAAGCCGACCGCCGGCGTTTTCTGCCGCGGTTGCGGCGGTTACCAGAAACAAAGGCCGTGCACGTCGTGAGCCACCTGGCCTTCCGGTGGCCACAACTGAGGCCACCGGAAGTTTCTGCCTCCGACAGAACATACGGAGCTTACGTGCCATGCATGTATCTCGGCGGCACCTTGCCGCCCCACCTGCAGCCAAGTGCCACAGACGACAGCTCCAGGCCACCACGCCAACCGCAGGCATTTTCTACCGCGGTCGCAGTGGTCGCCGGATGCAAAGGCCGTGCACGGCGGACTGCAATGGGGCGTCGCCCCGCAAGACCGTAAGGCTCACGGCAGCTAGCCGTGAGCCCACCTGACCTTCTGGTGGCCACTACAGAAGCTGCTGGAAGATTCTGTCTCCGACTAGCTAGCACCCGTTGTCGGGAACCAAGCACAATGCTAAAAAAAGCATGACCACCGTGCACTGTGCAAGCGCATGGGGTCCAGCCTCCAGTGCGCCTAGAGCTTGCGGCGCCACACCACAAGCCCAGTCGTCAACCGGCGGTTATCACCTGAACCGCCGGCGGTCTCTGGCTCCAGAAACGTGGCCTCCCTACCAGGGGGTCATGAGCAGTACTTCCCGTGCACACACACCGTGTGCACGACGTTCATAGCGTGGCCCAGCCACAACACGGCGGGAGAGTGGGGCCGACGCCCACCATGAGGTGCGACAGCACCGTCTGCCTCCTCTAAGCAGCTCGGCATGCACAGGAAACCAGCTCGGTTTTGTAGCTCGCCCAGATTCGAATAACTCAACTCGCTCGGTGAACACCTGCACGGGTTCCTCCAGCTCGGCATGCACAGGAAACCAGCTCGGTTCTGCAGCTCGCTCGGATTCGAAGAACTCAGCTTGCTAGGTGAACACCTGCACGGGTTCCTCCAGCTAGGCATGCACAGGAAACCAGCTCGGTTCCGTAGCTCGCCCAGATTCGAAGAACTCAGCTCGCTCGATGAACACCTACACGGGTTCCTCCAGCTTGGCATGCACAGGAAACCAGTTCGGTGCCTCAAACTCGCTCAGCATATGAGCATTGTTCAACGAATATGCACTGCACAGCCCGAGAACGTTGGATATGCATGCATAATTCGAAAACTCAGCTCCCTCAGAAGACTAGCACAAGTTCTCGCTCGGAAATTCACTGAACGTGAAGCACCAACTTAGCTAACATGCGTAGATTCTCGCCCGGAAATCCACGGGAAAGTGGAACACCAACTCATAATACATAAAGCCCGGAAACTCGCTCGGAAACTCAAAAAAAAAAAAAAAAAAAAGAGAGAGAAAAGAAGAAGAAGAAAAAAGGAAATCCTCCATTCGACAAACCACCTACTCGATCCTTCAGCTCAGAAATTCATGTTGGAAAATCATTGCTTGGAAACTACCTACACGAACTACTCAGTTCAGCAACTGAGTGCACGGACTACCCCAGCTTGATAATATATGCACGGATTCTTTAGCTTAGAAAAATTATTGTTCAGAAATCACAACACGGGAGCATATACATTATTATACGAAGCACCTACTTGGAAACCGTCACACGGTTACATCTGTCATGTACTGTAGAAAATTGTACAAACTAGCTTGACACTCAAACGAAATTGGTTGGGTTTAGACAGCGCTCCCTTAATCCACACTTACACCATGCTGCGTTATTCTGTTTTGCTCGAATCAGTATTTCTGCTCGGCTTGGTTTTCTGCTCTACTCAGTTCTGCTGTTCTGCTTTGCACTGTTGTGCAACGGAATCTCCATTAGCAGAATCTCCATCAAACGGAATCTCCATCAATCTCCGTCAACGGAATCTCTATCAACAAAATCATCATCAACAGAAATATGAGCGGAAAGAAAAACTGAGGAAATATGAGCGAAAAGAAAAATTGAGGAAATATGAGCAAAAAGAAAAACTGAGGAGATAGGAGTGAGACACAAACGCAGCGAAATCTCCATCAGCGAAAGCTCTATCAATTGAATCTCCATCAATGAATCTTCATTAATGAAATCTCCATCAATAAAATCTTTGCCAAACAGCTCACTAGACCAGTCGAGCTCCGCGCTCAAGCTTTATGTGGTCCAGGACAGGAATTCATCTTCGACAGGCCCGCCTAGGACAGAAATTCCAATAAAACTATATAATTTCCAGCCCACAAGTGTGCTAAAAATTAGCGGGGTACTGTGGGGAGAGAAAAACCCTTGGTCCATAAATTGGGCCCAGCCCACTAAAAAAATCACAAGAGACAAAAGGGAGACAAAAGGAGAATAGGGGTTGCAAATGTCAGAGGAGACCAGGAAGATATGGGGGGTGCATATGTCAGGAGGTCAGGAGAAGAAAACAAAGTAGATCACGTAAGGGAGACTAGCCACCTCATAACAGGTTGGCATGTACAGTGAAAGGTCAGACAAATGCATAAAAGGGAGAGGACAGATGACGGACGGACTAACTTATGATGGAAGAAGGAGAACTAATTGAGATATGGATAGAGAGAAAAGAAAGGGACTGGGACGAACAAAGATAATACACAGAAGAGTAGAGGATAGAGGATTGACGAGAGCTCCAACTTTCTCTGTACAGTGAGATATGAGGTTCCATGAGTGATTTTAAACAGATAAATTATAGGGGAGATTTCCCTCTCAAAACCCCCGTGGACGTAGGCATATTGCCGAACCACGTAAATCTTAGTGTCAACCTTTTAACTGTATTCATTTTCTACTCACCACCATGAACGTACGAATCGCCACCGTACAGCCGCACCGGAACACCACCAGAGACCTCAAATTCTTTGCATCGCGGCACTGACCGCGGAGATTTGCCCATGCCCGCAAAACACGACGTCAATAGACAAGTTCTATACAATCTTTTTGTAAAGAGAGAAATGATATTTATAGTCATAGAGAACATGCACCACACTCCTTTTGAAAAAAATGAATAAATATGAGATTTACATAAAAAAAAATCATTTTTTTTTTAAATAATAGACCCTACTTTAAAAAATGTAAGAAAAACTATTTGTTATAATATGACTCACTTTTTATTGGACAATAAGAAGTATCGTTTTACATTTGGACTTTCATGTTACTAGAGTTTTGAATTAGAGAGTTTTCTTGAATTTTGAGCTTCCCTACTTCACATCTATAATAGGAATGGATTCAAGAACTCGGCAAGATACTTACTTTACAAATCTCTAAATAACAATGACCTTTTTATGAAATCTACAAATGAGATAAATGAACACCAAATGTCTCCACTCCAAGTTGAGGTTATTGAGGTTCAACCAATTGGACGAAAATCACAAAGAGTTTCAAACTTTATTGTGGAGGAAGATTTGATACTTGTGGAGGAATGAACTGAAGTTTCCTTAGACATGGTGCAAGGAAAAGACCAAAAACACATGATGTTATAGAAAAGAATTCATGAATACTTTGATAAAATAGAAAAATTGATTCTACACATAACTACACATATGTAATGAATCGGTGGTCAATGATTCAACAAGCAGTAAATAAGTTTTATGGTCACTTGGCACAAGTAGAAGGTATGCATCAAAATGGTGTTAATGAGCAAGATAAGGTATGTTGGCATTATATATTTTCATCAATTTCTTTGTACTATCTTCTCCAATATTAAATAAGTTTCTAATTATGTTTGGAATTTTGAATTTTTTAGATTGGCAAGACAAAAGTCATGTACCTACAATTAGAGAATAAAAATGATCAATTCGATCATTGTTGGTGTGTGTTGAGATTCCATTCAAAGTGGGTGGAAGATATGGAAATAGTAAAACCAAAGAAAAAGTCACTGCCAAGTAAAAATGTTTCAACTCCGAATTTAGTACATTTAGGTGAAGATGAGAATTTGCATGCAGCATCTACAAATTTGGATCAACCAATAGGCCGCAAAGCTGAGAAAGAGAAACAAAAAAAGAAAGAACGAAGTCGGATTCTCTCATGATACTCAATGAGATGAAAGTAAAATTGTGCTTATGCAAGAAGCAAGTGATCATGACAAACATATGCTTTGTCTTAGGCAAGAAGAAATGTGTATTCAGAAAGAGAAAGTGCTAGTTGATAAGGAGAAAGTACGGAATGAAGAAAAGAAAGAAGAAGAAATAATTATGACGATTAATAAAGTGTCATCTCTCCAATGCTACAAGATTACAATCTTTAACGAAAAATGGAAATCTTTGCAACTAGTGCTAAGAGAAACTAGTTGTCATGTATTTTGGGTTCTAATTGTTTGTTGGCTTTTTTTTTCATGGAGTAACTTTTATTTGATGTTTTGAACCATAAATTTTATTTGATGTTTTAGGAGTCATTTATGTTTGACACATGAAGTTTTTAATGATAGAAAAAAATGATAATTAAAAATACTCTAAGGAAATGAGAGAAATGATTACACATTTCTCTAAAAATACTCCAAGAAAATGATAGTGCAAAGAAAAAATAAAACATTAATACAATCATACACGATAAATATTATGTTTTACTCTATTGTTACCATAAGTGCTCAATGAGGTCTACTTAGAGTTGACAATAGATTTTCCTTTCTCTACCGTGCCAAGCAGTTGGGTAGTGTTTCCACTACCAGTGCATACAATCGATACTCTCTAAAATACTTGGAAATCAACGTTTCTCACCACCGGTGAGCAATCTAGCAATATCATCATTATTGAATTTCTTTAAATACTCTTCTAGAAAAAATTGAAATAATCCCTTTTAAGAAATTTTAGGCTTCTTAATGCGCTAATCTCCCTAATATTCAGGTATTCATCCATAAAATCAATCGTGACACTATATGTAAGCATCCTAAGACTAGTTGGAATCTTTTGAAGGAAAGCAAAAATCAATCCTTTCAGAACCATCTTGTCTTTGGACAAAATAACGTTCATAGACTTCTACCACAGATTGGATACAAAAAAAAGAAAAAAGAAAAAAGAACGACTTATTCGAAACTTCTTTCAAAAGTATTTGTGAGAATAGATTGGAGGATCGGCAAAATAGTTACGAAAAAGATTTCGGTGAGCCTGCAACCGATCGCACCTTATGAATTTGCGTGATTTTTTAGAGCAACCACGTGAACTTGATTCTTCTTCTTCCATAACAAGTTGTCTCGCTATCCCAAATTATTTATTAGAATCTAAATCAAGATGTTTCATTTTTTGAAAAAGCGAATAATCCATTGGGAGAAAATACAAAAAAGCAATTATAGAAAGAATCTTGATTTGACGTGAATAAAATTGTTAAGGAATTATTTTGTTTTATAATGAAAGAATATAACTGTTGGAAAAATATAGCCGTTAAAAAAATAAATCTGATGGAAGAATATGACCATCAAAAAATTATATTCGTTAGAAGAATATGATCATTTGAAAAATAATATTGTTAAAAAATTATATCCGTTGGAATAATATCAAAGTTAGAAAATTAATATATACTTTTTAATAAAGAATAAATATTCTAATTACTATGAGAATTAAAATAAATGAAAAAGTCAAAATAGATATTTTAATGAAATAGTGATAAATTTAGAGAATTTATTATTTGATATTGTTGAAAAGTGACTAGTTAAATTAAAATAAATAAATTTCGTAGTAAATTTTAGCTAAAGAATAGATAAGCCACTGTGACAGATAGGAAAACCAACACTCAGATAAAATCTGCAAATTTCACGTAAGTTGTAACCTCGAACGAAGCCACACTGTCACTATAGGTTTACTTTAAATGTGGTGTATTTATGAAATTATAGTTATTTTACATCTAATTTTACCAAATACTTTTAATTTAAAAACATATATAATAAGAATAAATATAGTTTTATTCTTCAATTAATTAAGAGTTAGCATCGATTGGGCATAAGTCTAGTTAAATTTCGCTAAATTTGGTTACTTTTTATTTTTTACAATTGAGTGGATGAGCACTTTAACAAGACTTCAGCTTATAAAAAATAGGCTTATAAAATACCATGTCAAGATACATTAATTTGTAAATTTACTTTTGTAAAATTTCTTTATAGCTAAAGTATATATATATATATATATATTTTTTTTTTTACATTGGCCAACTTATATAAATTGTCCTTCACAGTGGATTAGCTTCTTTTTACTCTATACTAATAAAATATTTATTTATTTTTCTTTTAGGTTAATCTTTTCCAATCAAAGTAACAAGCTTAAAATGTGTTGCCAAAGCAACTATGGGCGCCCATATATGTACAAATCATGTAGCGCCAATAAATCTTTCCAGTGTTTTCTCTACTCCAACGCCGACAAAATTAGAAGTAAATTAGGCAAATTAGGCAAACTTTGCCTAGCTAGAGCGGATCATTTCTTTTAGGTACAGGCAATTTCGCGTACTGAATGCGCACCGAAAGTGACATGGCAGGGTCACTCAACTGTGTAATTGTAAAAAGAAAAACAAAAGAAATGAAATGACATACAAACAGAAGAAGAAGAAGAAAGCACTCAACTGCCTTCCCTCCGTCTCCGCTTCCCCAAATTCCACCCTATTTTTGCCATTTTCATCTTCGCCGCAAATTGGCCGGTCTGCTCCGCGACCCACCTCTTAAGCAAGCCTCTCATGGTTGTTTCCATTGGTCCCCCTTTCTCGCAAGCCTCTGTCAACAAGTTGTCTATCGTTCTCTAGATCTCAGTCTCTCAGATTCACACCGCCCCTTTCACGGCTTCACACCGCCCCCTTCACGACGTCTCCCTCTCCATCTAGATAAGCCTTTATCTCACAATCGTCACTTTGCCCCACTCTACGTCTCTAATGGATCCGCCAACGGTAAGTTGAACGCATGTATCTTCAATGTTTCACTTTTTTGGTTTAGTTATTTTCATGGCCTTTCAATTTTATTGTGTTGCGCGGTGGTGGGGTTATTAAAGCTACACTTAATTCTGATGAATTAAGGTAAATTGAACTGGCTACGTTTGGGAGTGAGCCTGCAACTAGTAGTAATCCATGCCCTGCCATTTGTAGTTTGAGATTTGAGACAACCAAAAACATTCAAATCGTTAGGATCTAGAAGGAAATGAGCTAATGATTTAGGGGCTGAGATTGGCTCCACAGAGAGAGAAACTAACCATGGGAATCAAAAAAACCTTTTCTCAATGTAAAATACGAGTGGGAAGACGAAGCCCTAAAAGAAGTACATGATATGGTACAAGAGAGATGATTTTCAAGCAGAAGTTGGGTTGTGTCCATGTTTCGACTCTATAACCCTCTAGCACTTTCCAGTTAAAGCCACCAACCAAGCCTTCCTGTTTATCTATACGAATGTGCAGGCATGTTCTTGTTTAATATTTATACTCTGGTTGTTGCATTCTTTACTTGAAATATGTATATACCATTAATCTGTTTTCAGATTTATTTTTTTATTCTTTTTAGAAAAATATACTAAAAATATAAAATCCACTAATTTTGGCTGGGACATCGAAACCGGCCTGTATTGACCGAAATGTACTGGTGCGATTGGTATTTGACCAGGTATGAAATACATATTTTTCCTATACCAGTCACTATCCCGACACGGTATTTAAAACTCTGCTCCCAAATGCCTCTATTAAATTGGGCCTACAGAAGCTCAGAAAAAATCATAAATGTACAGCATTAATGGCGAGGAAACATGAATAAGCATCTCCATCTTATCCATGATGTTAGGCCCATTTAGACTTTACTACCAATTCTTCAAATGGAATGTAGAAGCAACATCTCTTCTAGCAACAATAAATACAACTGTCAACTAATTTATGAAGCATTGATGATCAGGTAGAGCATAAGAAACCAATAATCAACATCTCTGGTCCACAACCCAGATGTTGTCCCCCACCCAAAATCGCTTCGCAAGTGCGTAGCACATGTATTACAGTTTAGTGAAGCAGCAAACTTGCTTAGTTCAACCAGAGGAATATTACAAGTTTACAACCAATAATCTACAAAACTAGTTCTTCCGATTTAGTATCAGCAAGAGCAAAAGTATAAATAATGCAACCAGAAACTCTCTGAAGCTATGTGAAGCAGTTATGCACACCATACAAATGTAACTATTGGTGAGCATGATTTTGCGTTCAAACTAGGGGTGTTCATCCGGGCCGGGTAAAAACCCGGCCCGGTCCGGAATCCGGAAAACCGGATTCCGGTTCCGGGTATGATCCGGGCCGAAACCCGGATCAACCCGGGTCGAGTTCCGGATTTAGAATCCGGGTTCCAGGTTTTAAACCCGGTACCCGGGTTTTTTTTAAATCCAAACCCAGTATCAAAACGACGCCGTTTTGATACTGGGTTTTAACCCTGCCCAAGTGCCGATTCTGCCTTCTCTCTCTCTCTCTCGTGTGCCGATTCTGCCAAAGCACGAAGGAACCCTAGCCTCCCTCACTGCCGAACTGCCGATCAAAGAAGCCCATCATCGTTGTGACCCCACCATCGTCGTCGCCGAGCTCGCCGTTATCCTCGTTACTCCAGGTTTGTTCCTTCTTTTTATTCCTCCGATTTGGGTCTTTTTTTTCTAACTTTTTATGCTCAAATTTGGGTCTGATTGAGGAGAACTGCATTTTGACGAATGGCAGAGCATTAGTAGTTTATATACTATGTGGTTTTTGGCTTATCTGTGCAATACCCTTGGTTCCATTTTTCCTACACATGATTTTGCTTCTTTATTAGAGATTCCTTGATTTTATAACGAAAAGTCGTCCATGTTTGTTGTTGCTTATCAATAGATCCAGCTTATGCTCTGCCCGTTAATGTTGTAAATAGAATTTTCTTTGGCAGATAACTGATTCTTTTAGATTTCCTTCTACATTTGGTACTTTTTTGTTTCTCTAATAATCTATATGTGAACATTGTGTTACTAATATGATATTGTCACTTCATCAGAAATATTTAACTTTTTGGGTTTGAATTTTACATTTAGTATCACTGCTCCCCATTTCAAATAAAATTGATAGATGCTCTTCCCCCAAGTGTTGCTGCCCCCATCTTCACGTTGCTCGCATTCCGGCAAGATCTAATGAATGTTCAAATCTTTTAACTAATGCTCCAGCCAGCTACAAAAGTTCATTGTTCAACTAATTTTTCTAGTCATAATCTTGCAAAGTGTGATCTTCAGATCGATATGTATTGCGGGTCGGGTAGCAACTACCAATTTTAGAAGGTTCCTGCCCTCCCGATTCTGTGTTTTTTTAATATTAGCATATTTTGGAAGTGGCAAATGTTGATTGTNTAGAAAAGAAAGAAACCTGCTTTGAAATTAAAGTTGAATTCTTTAATTTCAACTTTAATTCCATCATACTTATTTAGTTATATATTTATTGTATGGTTTAGTATAATCATTCAATAACTAATATCGAGGGTAACTCTTACCCCTTGTGTCTTATTGAGATTAAGAACTAATATCTGAGAATCTCCACCATCAGCACTGTATACAGAAAACAGGCAATTCCCTTGTGGGTGCCAGACTATATCTTCAGGCCATCTCCTCTGCTTTGGGGATACACAATCAGTAGAGCTAAGTAGAGAGGCACTTGAACTGCAGGTCAAGACCAAAACACTGGCTGAGTACCTTTATATCATAAAACATAAATCTAGAAATTGAATCTGTGTATAAACGGTACAAACAGAAATAAGATTTTATACAAGTGCAAAATGGAGTAGAGGCATAGAAAATGCAGGTCCATTCTCATATGTCCAATATATTGGATAACCAATCCAATTACCTGCTTTTGTGCTTAAAGGCTCTTTTGTAATGGTTGGCCATGGTGAAAGACTACATATATTTGTTATAATGTTTGGGCATGGTNAGATTCCAAGTTTGTAATATTATTCTCTAGAACTTTATGTTTTTGTTATTATTATCATGTCAATACCTAAATCCATATATTCCAAGTTAAATTTCAATAACTCATATTTGGTTGGCCACAATGGTAGTTTCAAACGAACCCGATGGAGATCAGGAATCCACAACCAAACATGGATATGCTACCCGCCCAACTCTTCTATTATTCAAAACCATAATTAATTTAGGCTCAACATTATATCACTTTTGCAAACTTCTTCATTATTTTGTGGAATCCCTTTTTTGTTCTTTTTACAAATTTGCAAATAGAGATGTTATATTTTGTTATATTTGATTATTAGTGTTTGATTATTTATTATATTGTGTTTGGTGGTTTTTATTACTCAATAACAGATGGAAGAATATTCTCTGAGTTGTAATGTCGGTACAACCCAAGGGGTTGGTGGTGACTCTTCGTCTATTCCAGTGGATGTGGAGTATGGGAGTCTTCCAACCCCTTCATCCACCTATACACAACAGCCTACCCGTTCCATCCCACCTTTACCCAAGAAATAAAAAAAAAAACACCTAGTAACCACTTGGTGGTTTGGGAGCACTTCACTAAAGTGCAACCTATTGACCAGGATAACCCAAAAGCTCAGTGCAATTTTTGCGCTAAACTATACAGTTGCCACTATAAGAATGACACTTCATCTATGCTACACCACCTCCAGAATACATGTGAAACTTCTCCTCTTAGATTTAAAGGAGTTGAAAAAAGTCAATCATCTAGTGTTAAGAGGGATGCAGAGGGAAGAGTATGTAGCCCACAAAGTCTAGTGAAGTATGATGCAAAAAAGCTTAGGGTGTCAACTGTTAAGTTTTTTATTAGGTGTGAATTGCCTTTTAGGCTAATTGAGAATGAAGGGTTTATTGAGTTCGTGGCTGATTTAGAGCCTCGATTTAGTTTGCCATCCCGAATCACTTTAAAAAGGGATTGTATGAAGGTGTATAACGAAGAGAAGATACATGTAAAAAAATTGTTGGATGGTCAAAGAATCTGTCTAACCACCGATACCTGGACATCGGTGCAAAATATGAACTACATGTGCATTACTGCACATTTTATTGATTGCAGCTGGAAATTGCACAAAAAAATAATAAAGTTTTGCCAAATTCCCAACCATAGGGGTGAAACTATTGGGAGGGTGTTAGACTTGGGATTGCATGATTGGGAGATTAATAAGATCTTGACCATCACAGTTGATAACTCCTCTTCTAATGATGTTGATGTTGATTACATGAGGAGGAGAATAAAGGATAGTGATTGTACCATATTGGGTGGTGAGTTTCTTCACATGCGGTGTGCAGCCCATATATTGAATTTGATTGTTATGGACGGTTTGAGAGATGTTTATGAGTTTGTAACAAGGATTAGAGATGCCGTTAGATATATGAAGTCTTCACCGTCAAGGTTTTCCAAATTCAAGGCTTGTGCGGTAAAAAAAAATATTAGTGGGAGTATGATTTGTTTGGATGTTCCTACTAGATGGAACTCCACATATTTGATGTTGAGTACCGCTGGAAAACACAAACAAGCCTTTGAACACTATTATATGTGTGTGGATAGTGAATTTGTGAACCCCACTGTCGATGATTGGAAAAAAGCACATATTTTTGTAGAGTTACGAAGGCCCCGCTTGGATACACAGATGAGATGAGATGAGATGAGATGTTTTGAATAGTAGTTGAATAAAATATTAATAGAATATATCTTTTAGTATTATTTTTATGTTGAAATTTGAAAAAGTTGAATTGTTTATTATATTTTTGTATGGAGATTTGAAAAAGTTGTAATGATTGAGATGAGATGAGATGAGATGAGATAGTGGTTTTGTGTAAACAAACGGGGCCTAAAAATATTTTATGATGTTACATTGAGCATTTCTGGTTCTTTGTATGTGACTGCTAATGTATACTTCCAAGAACTCTGCACAATTGAAGATACATTAAATGATATGTGCAATAGTCATGACTTGATCACTAGGACCATGGGCACAAATATGAAAAGTAAGTATGAAAAGTATTGGGGTAGCACAGATAGGTTCAACTTCAAACCAGATCAAAATAAAAAATGATATTCCTCACAAAAACTTATCCCCCTTATGGATACTTGCTTTCAGGAAACTTCAAAGAGTCCCTCAATTTCATCCACAACAGTTTCTAGTATCATATCGTTCCATAAACTAAAGCAATCCCCAACCCCATGAATAAAAAGTGCTTGGAAGTCACAACACCAACATTATTGAACAAATTAAAGGAAAAGCATATGGCAAGAAATAATATTTCAGTCCAAATCATAAATTTCATCTAGTCTCATCCACCATAACATAAGATTATCGAGGATCTGGAGGACCATACATCATTTGTAGAAAAAAAATTCTTGCATTCGTTAATTGGGCAACGAAAGAATTTTCTCACCCTTGCAGCATCTTCAATAAGGAAAGTGTAGTCTCTGTAAGGTAACTTCTGGTCAACACCCATGTTCAACAATTTTGCAAAAACTTATTCTTCTAAATAAACATGGCCTTGGCCACTCTTTATAAAAGCATTTTTCTCTCGGACTCTTAGGTGTGTCTGCAACATTTGTGATTGCTTCCCTTATATCTTGAAAGCCTCTCTTACACTCAGCATCCACTTAAGTTTTGGATTTTTTACTTTCTTTTGAGTTGCCTCTTAATCCGAAAAGACCTTAGCTAAGTACAACACAAAAAAAGGAAGAAAGAAGCCAAACAAAATATTTAAAGTTGGTGGTAATTTATTGGGAGGGAGAAGGGGGTCAGATTTTTCAAGCATTTCTTGAGCTTTCTCGAGAAACGGCTTGAACTCAAGCTGCAAGGTTAGGTATCCAAATGCCAAGGCTCCCACCACCACTATTCCCGACCTTATCGCATTCATCTTCGCCGTTTGGGAGGTGGAGGCTCTCCACCTCCACCTCGTTCCCTCTTTGCAAGCGATCTATTTTTAGATCTTGTTAATATGTATGAACATAATATCTATGTTATATGCATATGCTCCAAATTTTTGAAATTACAATAAGCTATAAGATCTGTAAATTGCAGGCATAGACCCATGTATTCTTCCTCAAATAGTACACTTGGCGTCATTCCAGAATTTGTCAAAAAAGGTAGAACCATTACTGTTACAAAACAAAGTAAGTTGTTTCTGAACTAATTCGTTATCCCAGCTTCGATACGAAATATATTCTTCTCTAGCTTTACAAAGTATGAACTTGGCCACTTTTGGTTGCTTTTAAACAGGTTGATCTGGTTCTCTTTGGCCATTTTCATAATTATGAGAGAACCTGCTCAGTTTACCAAAATAAATGCATGGCCATGCCTAAAAGGGATAGAAACACACAGGCATGCAAGTAATTGTCTCACTATTTCCTTCACTTTTGCAGTTTGTAAATTTAGATACAAAGAAAGTCGAGGACAGATTTCGCATCATTAAAGCATAACATTCCTCGTGAAAGATTTGGGATCACAGAGACAAATGAATTACCGCCTCACCAAATGATCATTGGAGCATCTCTTTTGTACATTTACTTCTGTAATAAATCTTGGGCTTTTGAGCAAATATAATGTTCTTTTCCTTTATAACGCCTTTTTTGTAATTAGGCATAGCAAGCCATACATGCACCATTTGGCTTGTTTTTTATAAACCGAGTATTTCTCAAATTTTTAACATCAATGTCTTAAACTTATAGACATTTTTTATTTATAACCTCCACTTTATCTAGATACAAATATGCAAGCCTCGTTGGTTTGAGAATCTTGCCCTTCATCTTGATGGTTAGAGGTTCCTAATTGTTTTCAAATGATGGTTAAAGATAAATTATGCCATCAAGTTGTAATAACAATGATATTAATTATAACAACAAACTTGGAGAATAAGACTGATTGGCATATCTTTTCTAAACATTTCAATAGAGAATGTGAAATAGAGTCCAAGTCCTAACAATTAAACAGAACACTGCTCAAAGCTTTGAAGGAGGGTCTTTGTATCTTGAATTATCCCTTCAATTATCTAGTTAGAGTTTTGTTGTGGTTGCTGTAGAGCTGTTATGACTTTTTCGGAGTCCCATTCAATTGTGATCTTCTTGATGTGTCTCAAGTATGCTTCCTTCACTCCTATATAGACTGCCATTGCTTCTCCTTGATGTGGATTACTGGTGGATTAGAAATATGTTATGAAAAACTCTATTGGCGCATTGTGTGATTGAAATATTGCGGCCGAGGTGCTACCCTTGTTCTTGCCGCTACATCAAAGAAGATTGAGAAATGGTCGGGTGGTGGTGGGGATCTTGTGGGGATGTTGTTCATAATTTTCCAATCCCATGCATGACAATGGTCTTTGTATGTTTTTATGACTTGCGGCACGAAGTGATCAATGGTTATGCTTTGAGATTCATGGATCGTCTTGTTTCTACAAAATGAAAGATTATCCATTGTAATGAGGGCAAACAGTTGGAAATTATGACTGTCTTGGAATGTAATGTGCATTATAGTAGTAGTGTCCAAGATTGACATTATCCAAGTGGAGATGTCCTCTCATGTAGAGGAGATGTCTAGTGAACATGGCGATTGCCTCCAGAGTATGAGAGAGTAAGGACATTTTAAAAAAAATATGAGAAGCGGTTTCTTCGCCCGAGTTACAAAGGGGGCACATGGCTTGATCCTCCTTAAGGTTGACGCAAGTTTTCAGTAAGGGTCTAGTAGGCAATATATTGTTCAGTACTTTCCACAGGAAAAGTTTCAGCCGATCCTAAATTTTAAGAGACCAAATCTTCTTCCAGATAAAGGGGGGATGCAAAGGAGGCGGTATTGGATTGAATCATGACTGCCACATAAGCAGCCTTGAAAGAGAATTTTTTCGAGGATTGATGATACCATTTAAGATTATCTCTATTACTCTGAAAATAGTACCATGTGAGAGGAATTTTTTTAATGTCATTGGCAGAAGTTTGAGAGAAGAGAGTCTAGAAAATGATTGTGTTCCATTTTCTTACTTCTTCTAAAACCATCTTCGACACACTCATTTGTGGATCCATCTTGATGATATCATTTAAAGGCCTAGGGATAGGAGGAGAGAGGGTGAGTATCCACGAATTCTTCCAAACTTTTGTATTGACTCCATTATTGATCTGAAAACAAATGCTCGAGGCAATGAAATCTTTGTGTTACAAGAGTCCTTTCCAAAATCTTGGATAAGTGGGCTTTGAAGTAATGGCTAACCATGATGATTCTTTGACATACTTGTCAATAAGCAGAGATTTCCACACTCTATTACTATTGTTGATCGTAGGTTCCACCCAACTTTACTCAGCAAGGCTATATTGAAGTTTGAGGTAAGCATAAGCCATAATCCTCCCATTGATTTAGAATACAAATTGACTTCCAAGACTTATGAGTGAAGTTATGAGATTTTCTTAAGTCAAACCCCCACCAAAACTTCATACATAGTCTATCAATTTTCTTCAAGATGGTTTTTAGGATCAGAATGCTGGACATTGTGTAAGTAGGGTTGGAGCTAACCACCGATTTAATTAGAGTTATCCTGCCTGTTTGAGAAAGCAATTTGACTTTTCACCTTGGCAATTTTCTTTGAATTTTCCAGCATATCATTGTAGAGTTCTCTATTAAGCCAATCATAACTTAGAGGGAGTCCTAAGTATTTTATTTTTGAAAAGGAGAGACCTTAACGTTCAGAATGTCCTTGATTACTTTGATTGTGGAGACAAAAGAGTTTTTGCTAAATTGGATGGAAGACTTGCTTTTGTTGATAATTTGTCTAGACCAGGATGAATAAGTATCCAAATATTTCTAAAAGCAGTTTGGATTGTGGTTTATGGTAGAATAAAAAAGAATGTGATTATCGACAAAAAAAAGATGAGTGAGATGAGGGCAATTTCTACTGACTTTGATTCCTTTGATATTCCCTCCCCCTTTGCTCTTCTCTAGTGATGAGTCTAAAAAGTACTTCACTTCATATTATAAAGAGAAAGGGAGATAGAGGCCCTTCTTGTGTCAGTCCTCTGCATGGATGAAAAAAGCCACAGGGCTCATCATTGATAACTACTGAGAAAGAGACAGTGGATAAACATTCTTTAATCCAATTAATCCACCTTTGATGGAAGCCTAAGCATATGACGACAGTTAGCAGAAATTTGTTTTCCATGTAGTCAAAAGCTTTCTCCATGTTTATTTTGATCGACATAAGACTCTTTCTACCTCTTTTATGCTTTAAGTGGTGGAAAACTTCTTGGGCCAGTATAGTGTTCTCCTAAATCACTTTACCAGGAATAAAGGCTGATTGTTCCGGAGAGATAAATTTATGAAGAATTTTTTTTAGCCCGTTTGCTAGGATTTTGTCAATGATTTTGTAGCAAACATTTGAGAGGCTTATTGGTCTGTAATGATATACAGTACTTGGAGAATCAGTCTTTGGTATTAGGACAATGTGAGTGTGGCTCATTTCCTTCAAAAGATGGCCACTAGTAAAGGAATTCTTTATGGCCTTAAGGAGATTATCCCTGATTATGTCCCAGTAGTGCTTGTAGAAAAAACCTGTGAATCCATCTAGGCCCGAGGACTTGGAAGAAGGTGTTTACTTAATAGTAGAAAGGATTTACTCATCAGTTGGAACACTGCAAAGAGCCTCATTATCCAGATTAGATATTTGTTCAGGAAACAAGTTCTCTAGGTCATCAGGAAAGGTTGGCTTAAAGGATTTGTCAATCCTATTGAAGTGGTCTAAGAACATGCCTTGTAAACTAAGAGGGTCATTTATCCACTGATTTGTTTGATCCTTTAGACATTTGATGTCGTCTCTCCTTCTCATAATGGATGACATATGAAAAAATTTTGTAATTAGATCTATGGTGGTGAGCCATTGCAATCTAGATTTTTGCCTCCAAAGGATTTCCACTTGTTTAAGATGCTCATTAAGACAAGTGGAACACTTTCCTTTAGACTAATGGATTGATCAGTAGGGTCTTGGGACTGAAACATGGTCAACTGAGAGCTCAGTTGTTTGATCTTAATCTGAATGTTTCCAAAGCAATCTCTATTCAAAATTTTAAGGATTTTTTTTTTTTTTTCATTTTTGAGTTTCTGTGTTAAGACATAGCATGAGAGCCCGAGATGTTAATGTCCCAAGCTCTTTTTACCACATCTAAACTAGAAGGATCTCTGGCCCAAAATTCTTCAAATTTGAAATTTGTGAATGACTTTCTAGGACTCGAGGTACTGAGGAGGGGGGCATGGTCTGAGGAGTTAACAGGTAAATGCCTAACTTTTGCATTAGGAAAGAGCAAAGTCCACATTGTATTAGCTATTCCTCTATCCAGCCTTTCACGTATATGCCTATTATCATGTCTCTTATTAGATCAGGTGAATTTTGGGCCTAGGTAGCCTAGGTTAGCTAATCCATTTTGTTCATAAAAAGTAACAATCCGTTGGGCTGAGAGGATGAGGCAAAGGGTTTTCCTCCTATTTTTTCATTTTGATTTAAGATGGAGTTAAAACCCCAATACCCAATAAAGGTCACGAGAATGAATCTGCAATTATTATTGAGCTTATTCCAAAAAGAAATTTTTTTACTATATTGTGAAGGACAATAAGCTAACATGAGCAACCAAGGTGTGTGTGAGGGATCCGAGTACACCATAAACACCATAGCATTACTAGAGGTATCTACAGGTTTGACATCCATACCTGGACACCATAAACATAGATGACCACCCCATTTTCTCAGGGGAGGCATATGCAAATATAAGGAAAAATATAGTCTATTTGCAACATCTTTTCTATTCAAATCAAACAAAAGTTATTCCTCTAAGAAAATCATATCAAGTTGGTGTGACCTGATTTAGGCCCTAAGTTCACGCATTGCAGGGGAACGAGCTATTCCTCTGCAATTCCAACACAGAAGCTTCATTTCTATTTTAGTGGCAGGATAGGTTATGCCACCTCAACCATTTCAGTAAGATCAATAAGATTTTTAGAGGAGAATTAAGTATTTTTACCATTAGAGGGCCCTTTGAGGGTGATCTGAGCATTGGTTGTAGATTGAACATTGTTCCACCTCTTCTTTCCTTTCCCCATTGTTCTCTCTCGCTTCTTTCTTTCTTTCTTTCTTTCTTTCTTTTTTTTTTTTTTTTT